>JADLZK010006005.1:0-40390 GCA_015847255.1 Hyparrhenia diplandra
AAAATTAATGTTATTATTCTTAAGCACTTTCTGATCTATATTTTTTGTAAATATTTGTAATGTTGTAGCTACTCCTTTGTTGATCTGGTATGAGTTATCAACGGGGCTTCTAAAGGATTATGTCGGTGTATCGCACGGTTGTCGAGGTCTTTAGGACAATAATGATGCGGTGGGCACCGGTAATTAGAAGGTTACATTACTGGCCGGTAGTCGAGGCTTCTTCACCGAAGAAGTCGCCAGAACCTGGGCTTAGCGGTCGCCCGGTGCCCGACTGCTGGCACACTACGGCTACGCGATGGGGAGTAAGCCACCGCCAGCGCCCGGTATGCCGATTTCTTGTTCTTCTTTTGGGCAGCGAGCACCAGAGCCTCACCCATAGCGCCTCATCGGCCTTCTCCCCTGCCCTTCCGTAGTGCCGTGGAGGCTGCGGAGATAGCCTCCCTGGCGGATTAGTTGGCGAGGTCGAAAGGTCTTCACCGTCTTGGAAACTGCGTGTGCTAGCAAACTCACGGATGGCGTTCGCGGAGTACCGTGCGAAGGTGGCGGTGATGATCACCAGCGTCGGTGGCGTCGGTGAGCCTCGTTCGCGAAGCGGAAAGCGCCGGATATATGCGCGACTCGTTCCTCGGTGCCTAGCTGGAGGTCCCCGCGTATTGCTGCGTACCAGGTCCCCCAAAGTTACCAGCGAAGACATAGCGGAGGTAGCGCCCGCTGTCGATCATACGCGAGGCGGTGCTTTCGAGCGAGGCGAACACGTGTGCGGCGAAGTATAGGGAGGTGCGAATGATGAAGAGCTCGTAAAGTCGGCTCCCGCTGACAACGCGATGCGGTAATCTTCGAGCGAGCGGCGGGGTCGTCTCCCGTTAACCTACGGGCGGTGGCGGGGCTTTCCGAGCGGCGAGGCGGCGTCACCGTGAACGGCGAACACACACGAGCCTCCTCCGTCGGTGACTCGCCCAGCCTCACGCGCTAAGCCTGCGAGCCGAGCATCACGTGGTGAGGGCGGCGCTCGCCCGCCTCACGACCTCGAGGGTGGTGCCGGCTACGGTCTCTGGCCTTCGTAGCGGCGCCCCTCCCTGCTTGCTGTAGGACCTGGCGGTGCGTCGATAAATACATGCGTTGCGGCGATGCAGCGGGGCGAAACGTGCAGGCGCTCGCCCAGCCTCCGCGCGTCGTTATGCGTCGGCGAGGTGTCGGCGTCGGTTCTCTCCCACCGCGTCGTCTTGGCGTGGACTACTTATGAGGGCTTTCTCACCGGTTAGGCCTCTGGTTGGAGGAGGCCTGCGTGCTCTTCCGAGGAGGCGTCATATGCGACTCCGAGCTCTCTTTGCTCGCGGCTCGATGAGGCGCCCAGCGTTGAGTGGAGCCTTGAGCCCTCTGGCGCCGGGCGCCGAGGGCTGCGTGGAGGGAGCTTCGGTGGCGGCTGCCGAGATTCTGCGTCGCCCTTGCGAAGACTGGCGGGGAGGTCGCCGGCCTGTCCCGATCGCGGCGTCGCATCTCTCCGTCCTCGAGCTTCGCACCCGTGCGATGACCTCCCCACACCTCCCTCGAGAGGCGTCGCGTTCTGTAGCGATCTCGCGCTGCGACACTCCTGAGCTCGCCGAGGCGCTTCATTGATGCACCGCTTAGAAGCGCCCGTTAGCGGCCCGTCAGTCGACGAGTGCTTAAATTGTGTTTGGGAGGACTCGTCCTTTCGGCCCCGTAATGCTTGTGCCGCACGGCGCACGTCTGGCGTCGGGCACAGCATGTAGCACTGGCGTGTGGGAATGGAAACCTGCCGAAACTCAAGCTGCCAGCGTGGTCACCGAACCCGGTAATCAAGCTTCGATACCCATACTTCAGGGCAAGAAAAGTTGTCCCAGCGGGTACATCTAGAGTAAACCGAGCCATGATGTCGAGGAAGCGGCTCCTACGGCATGCTGCCGAGGGCGACATTGGCGGTGGAGAAGGTAGCGTCGCGAAAAGCTCACTGAGTCGGCTGGGCGAGATGTATCTTGAGGCGAGTCATGATAAGCGGCGAAAAGTGGTCGACACGCCCGGCACAAATGCGAGGAGCTCAGCGGAGCGGAAAGTTGAATCCCGGCGGGCGTACGGCCTGGCGTCAGCGGCACGTCGCGGGCGAAGGGCATCATCACCGTCTGCACCATCCAGGAAGGTAGCGGCGAGCCCTTTCGAACTATCTTGCGTGAAGTCGAGAGTCGAAAGCGCTTATCGGTCGCGGGGCCAGCCGGGCCGTGGTGAAGGGAGCCATCCGAAGTGAGAGAAACGTCACACTAGCGCTGCCTACGGCCAGCATGCTTGTCATGGTATATACCATGGTCCGCGGTAACAAGCCAGAAGCTAATGTAATGATACCTTTGATGGCCTAGCTCAGAACAATGACACGGTGATTTACTTATCTTGGTTGAGGCTATATCCCGGGCACCCCAGTCCGATGTATAGCACTATCCCAGTCAGCTCATGTCGGGCGAATAAAATTTGGCGAGAGTGGCTCCCAATCTCATGTGATGAGTGGAACGGGTGGTGTGTGTGTGTGCTTTACATTGTGCGAGAGCTTGCCTTCTCCCGTGGCCAGAGCCAGCCCTCCCTTTTATAGTCATAAGGAGCTCACCGGGGGGCCACCGGCGGAGGAGTCTTAGAGATAGAAGGGAGCCACAAGTTTGGGGGTGAAAGAGGGGAAAAGTTCCCCTTCAATAGCCGAAGACGCGTCGGGCATGCGGCGATAGCAGCGGCTGCCGCCCTACTTTCGAACGCGCTTCGCCCGATGCGTCGTAGAGTAGAATAGAGGCGGCTCCGTATCCCGATCGTTATGCGTGTGGGTAGCGAGCTGGGTGCGTCGGTCGGCGTCGCGAGGAGACAATAGGCTTCGTCCGCCCAGCGTCGTGCTTCTTCGCGTCCACACGCGCCCGTCGAGCACAACGCCTTACGATTACTTGCATGAAGCTGAATCATCAAAGCAGCCGCCTTGCATTAAGCGCTTCGTGCAGAAGTGCGCAGGAAAATGTGTGGCGAGAAGAGCTCGATGTAGAGAGCTTCGACTTGCGTCGCGTCGAGGTCATTCTTATGGCGTAGTAGTTGTCCACTTGTGCTATGCGTCACTTGGCGTGAATTAAGCGGCCCAGCACCTCGCGTCTTGCGTCGGCGTCTCGCGGCATCACAATCTGGTAGTAAGCTGCCCGAAGCGCCCGGCAGCGTAGCGTAATCTTGGATCTAATCATTGCGTCCGGATTCTCGATGATGCTTTGGATTTGGTGTTACGGGAGCTGGGTCGAACGGAAAGGGCCTCAAATCTCATCCGGCCGGGCTTCCGTCGCGTATCCGGGATTCCACAGGGGAGCGTTGGCGGAACTTTCCTGGGGCGAGCTCGAGATTCGTCCACGGATCTTAGCGTCCGTGAGAGGAGTCCGTGCTGGCGGGAGCGTCCCGTCGGGTTTCTCGAAGCTTTGCTCAGCTGGGTGGCGTCGTCATTGCTTCAGTGGGCACTCCACTGCTCTAGCAGCTTTGTTAGAGTTGGGTTAGGATGGTTGACTTAGCGGGAATATGCGGCATACCCACACATACTAAAGTCTTCAACCAGGATGGAGTCCCCTATGAGTCAATTTAAAAGGAGGGCGCATGACTTTGTCACATGTGGTGTGCATCGAGTTGGTAAGGAATTATTCACCGCAGCTATACAATTTGTCTTGGGTTTGAATCTGCAAACTACAAAAGTGGTCTCCAAGATTTCATTTTATTTTTTGGATTATGAGGATGAGCTCTAGTCTGGTATTAGCAGTCCCGGTTATGAACCTAGAGTAGTAAAGGGGTTGGGAACCAAAACTATAGCTCAGTTCTCTACACTAGTGGTATTGTGGTTACGTCTTATGATACTAGTTTAAAACATATCTGAATAATCTATGGAGTATTTTTATATAAATTTGCTAGCATATACTTTGGTTATCTATTATAGTAATCTACGTTGACTGACCAAACTACGTAAAAGGGAAGCTAGAGGCATGTGTGTTTTTGGATGGCAATATGTCAAGAGAAACATTACACATGCAAGTTATATACATTGTCTAGCTAGGGTCCAATAGTGGAAAATTTAAGCAACTACATTAGGATTGATCCCAAACACGCCATCGTAAAGACACTGCTTTGTCAGAGGTACCAGCCAGGCAGAGGTGCGGCAGAGGTGGCTGCAATGCCTCCTCTCACGGCAGCATGCATGCAGTGATGATGACAAGCTTAGTAGTAGAAGTTGAGCTTTCTTCACGGAAAATGTACGTGCGACAGTGGCCACACACCAGATTAGCTATTCGAGACACGCATTGTTGATAGCTCATAAGGGTTGGTCACTTGGTCCGGTTGATTTTTAGGTTCTCTGTCCCGCAGAGGCCTTGACTTTGCTTCAGTTCCTTATATATTCTAGCTACTTATATAGCTAGTGATTGTAATACCACTAGCTAGGTTATCTTGCTTCATCTCTTTTCTCCATGTCCGGATACACATTATTTGCCGTGTTTTCAGGGGCTTGGTCAGATGCCACGGTACTCAACAAATTAGCTGAATCCGATGAGTGTAGCTAATTAGCGCTGTAACAGTACTGAGTTGATATCTTAATATATATAATTACCTATAGCTAACATGCATGTAAGAAAAAGTCATCGATATATCCTATATATAACTACGGGCGGAACACAGTATGTAGTATCGATCGTAGTACGGCCAGTTGAAACAAAACTGTGATCAGAAAAAGATGAAATGGCGAAGTTTATTCCCATAGCACACGAGTGCACGATGATGATTGAGAATTACTCCAAAGATGAATACTTTCGGACGTACAAGAGCACTGAAACTAACAGCTTGAGTCGGGGTAACTTACAACGCTGCTTTACTTACTGACCCTGCATTACCAGCTTCCAGAAAGGCAGCACGCCTTACACGCGTGCACGCACAGGTTAATTCTGCAGGAGCCTGATCCCGATCAGTACGTCGATCGAGGAAACACGTAACGATGACGACCAAATAACTCCTAAAACCTAGACTTGGATCTTCTAGTCTAGCTGGCTAATCCATACTAGCCTTTGAAAGCACTCTTCCGGTCGTAGACCAAACGTGTACCGTCACCCCATGCCGTTGAACGGAGAGCTCAGTTGTTGGAAGCAGCCGTTCGCCCTCGCGATGCTCACCGCTGGATCCACGGCCTGCGGGGCGGTACGCCCGCTCTCGCGCAGCGTACACGGGTCCCCGCCGGCTGCGTCGCCGCCTTTTTACCATGGCGTCGTACCCGATGAGCTTCCCCTCCTGCTGGTGTTGATCGCCGTCCCCGTAGCTGCACGTGCTTCCTGGTTGGTGGCCGTGCTGCTGCTGTGCCTGGTCGGCCGTCGCCACGACGGTGCTCGACGGCTGAGGAAGAGCTGCCGCCACCGAGGCCCTGATGATGGTACCCGCCGCCACGGCGCTATTTGTGAACTTCTGCCGAGCTCGACGACACGCCTGCTGGAAGTTGTAGACGCGCTGCCGGGTGCAGCTGCTGGAGTCCTGCGGGCTGTGCGCGGCGGCGGCGACACGACGCGTCCTGCTGGGCTTGCACCGCCCGCGGGACGGCGGCTGGCCGTACGGGTAGTGGACGAGGAGAGCGGCGACGGCTGCTGGAACGCGATGGTCGGCCAGGCGTGGTGGCCGTACGAAGCGTAGCGCCGCCCATCCCGGCCTCGGCCGGCTGGGAATCACGCCGCCGTCCATGTCGGCGCGCCAGATGGTGGCGCCGGCCTCCAGTAGTCCACAGGTCCTTGAGGCGCACGGCGCCGCAAACCGGCGGCGTGCTGCTCTCGAGGATGCTCTTGACGTCGTAGCGGCTCATGGCCGTAGAGTTGGGTGACGGCGTTGAGGACCGCGGAACGATCGCGGCGATGAGCCTCCACTGCCTACTTTCCTCGGTGCCTACGTACGGGGAATGAAGATTGTGCGCACACACGACGATTAACCCGAAGCTAGAGGGCGCATGCATGATTAGGGTTGTTTCCCCAATGCAGGTTTGAATTGATCGTATATTAGCTATGACTGCACTTATTGCATGCAAGCATTACCAGGCTTCGGCGATTCAAAGCCGCACTTCAGGTTTTATGCTCGACCGCATTTGCATGCCACGGTTTCTCGGGCAACTTTGAGACAGCACTGGAAGGTACGTTTTGGGGACATGGTTAAATGCTGTAGATGCTTATTTTTGTAACTCCCATGGGGGCGGCTTATATGAGATATCTGAAATATTTAGGTTCCTACGGGAGACGAGATTTCAAGAGACTGACTAAACAAATTGCGGGGCGAGAATGAGCAGATCTTTTGGGGACGTACCATAACACTGTGGTAGTGGTAACTGCTTAAGGACCTCCATTAACCGAGGAAACAATTTGGTTTTTGATGAGGTTTGTTAACCACTCAATGAGTGCTAGCGCTTCACTGAGTTCTCAAAACAACAAATAAACCACCTCTTAATGAAAAGCGGGTGTTGACGATTACGATGGCAAAAACAAACAAATAAACTAAGAAATTAAGAAGGCAGCTAGCTAGCTTACTGAATATTACTTAAATAGAGATCCGCTGACTTACTGCAAACTCTTCCTATCCTTTGCTTTTGCCATCTCCCATGCTGATGATGGCATGCCTTACACTTTTCCGGCTTGGCACCTACATATTGATTTTCAATATAATGAAAATATGGAAAAAATTTTGATTGTAGTTGTTTTCCACAACAGGCATCTGGCTAATTCATGTGAAAAGAAAAACATAAAGAAGGTACAATTTACGATTTGTATATATTAAATATATCCTTGAAAATCTGCATATATTTTGCCTACTACTTCTGAAGTTCAATTACCTAGTTATACGATATTTTTGATGCTCCACGAGAAAATCCACTACTGGCTGAATACTTAGGATGTGGCTAACATTATTGAAATATCTATGGAAATGAAACATTGATAATATTCAACATCAACCAACCATTTATTAAAGGCAAAAACTACAATGTACTTACTTACCTAATCATATGTTTTAGAACATAAACAAGCACTTTTAAGCGGTGCCTTTATCTGTAACAATAAGAAATTTTGGCAAAAAATACATTTATTCAGAACAAAAGTAATACAGCTTATTTTTTAAAAAAGCAGTAACATTGTTATGCAAAAAGAAACCCATATAGAACTTTTGCATTTTGAAATTTGTTGTAGTAGTGCCCCAATATTTGAGAGCTGCGGAAATCATAGCCGGTAACGCCTTGTCTCCTTGTGCGCCACCTAAAGTGAATACGAGTGGATGTGCAAGCGACAAAACAAAATCACATCATTAAAATGGGAAGATCAATACAATGAAATGCAAAAGGGGCAGGGAGACAAGGTAGGAGAGTACCGAGGCCAAGCTGCATATTCTGTTGAGTGTGGAATTCCGGTACGTAAAAGTGAAACCAGAGTGTGGACAGAAACAAAAGGCCTGGCATGCTTTATCAGTAGCTCTAGCATGCATACTATATGTGTTCTCTATATGAGGATAAAAAGTGAACATAACTGAAGAAGTATTTTTCATTACCTTGTCTCTTACTTTGCCGACTCTTGCCCACTTCCATACAAGCTATTATCCCATAGATGAGCCTCATAGCGCCCTGACTCCCATCTAGCAATGCAGACAAATAGCTTAGCAAGAGCACATATATAAGCGATAGGGTAATCAAAGGAAACCCGAAATTATGCATATATATAGTGCGTTTAAAAACATTGTTGTATATATATGATAAATATCCCAAAAAACTAAAGCCGAAATACTTTTGTATACATATGGCTTTTCGATGTACATTGACAAATAGAATAAAAGCAACGATAACGTACACGGGAGTACCATTTCAAGTACCTTCATTCCTGGCAATGCATGAATTGTACGCACATATATAGCACCACTCTGTCGGTTTGCCAGAAACATCTAGGAAATTAAAGTAGCATATATTTGCAGTCATCACAGCACATATGAAAAATGAATCAATATAATGCATCCACTTCTTAGTAAACAAATGGTATAGTGAAGTTAAATTACCTTATCAGCTACAAAGTATCATATGAACTACTAGAAGATTTAAAGCAAAATAGCATGGGCACTATCTCCAACGGTTGCATTAGCATAGATCCTCTGATGATAGTTTATGTTCTCACGATGAGTTGATCGCTCAACATGACCCATGAGCACTCGTACTTTAGAGTAGCTAGAACAAGGCTTATACTATTAACATATGTTCTCCGATGATAGTTACCTCTAAATAAATAACTCGCCAGTACTAGACCAATTTTGAAACGAACGAAGAACAATAACAAAATGTATTGAAGACTTTGAACTAATCAATGGTCTAACCTTGTTACACCTCGATATATAAGCTGCTTTGCCCAAACGTGTCGGACTTCCTCGGGACGGCTTCTACCGCGCTGCCGGGCGAATCCATGGCACGCCGCTCGCTCGCTTGTTCTCCGGGGACGTGCTCTCCGGGCCGCCGCTGCGCTGGCGGCGCCGCCGGTGGCACCACAACCATCGGCATGTGCGAGCCCGTGCTCATCGAGAGCGCCAGGCTCACCAGGGCTCCCAGCAGCCGCCACGGTTGCCGTTCTCATCCCGGGTCGGCGACCAGAAGCGCGCTTGGCGCTGGCGTCGGTGCTCATCTCCTCCAGGCTGCGTCTGATGCGTCGCTGCTGGAGGCTGCGGCGCGAGGCGGCACCTGGTTGTTCCGGAGCCAGGTCTTGATCGGCGGAAAGCTCCCGTAGTGCGCCCGCTGGCTGCTGTTGTTATTCATTGGTGCTGCTGGCCATCGGGACTCCAGAGAAGAGGTAACCGCCGGACTGATCTTGCTCGGAGACGAACGAGTTGCCGCCGAAATCTTCCAGCTTGGGCTCGCTGTCTTCCACCTCGCCGCTGCCCCCGCCACCACTGCTGGACCCCACAAGCATCGAGGCTCCGAGCCACCGCCGTTTAGCGAGTCCAAGCCCCTCATGTTCCAATCACGAAGTAGGAACACCCACATCAAATATCAAAAGGAAAAACCGTGAAAAATCATAGAGTAGTGTGCACCATACGATACCACAGAAACCAGCAAAGATCGTCGATCGATCAGGCCAACAGACTGTTATTAGTGGCCTCCGCCGCTCCTCACCGCAGGTTTCTTGAGGACCCTATTGAAACTTCAGCGTGCCATAGAAGCGTGATCGTCCCTCAGGCGGCACGCATCCGGGCTCCGTCCGGAGCCTGCTGCGTGGAGCCGAAAGACCGCCATCGCTGGCGCCGGAGATGTCGATGCCGGCAGCGGCGGCGGGCGGAAACTTTCCTGATGATTAGGCTGCTGCGGGTTATCCTGTGGCGAGAGCGAAGCCCAGCCAGTTGTTTGCGGAAGCCATCTAAGGGGAAGGCGCGCGGTGATAGGGCACCAGTGAGGGGTTTGTTTCGCTTGTGATCAGAGCGGTGATAGCATTGGTGACGAGGAGGAGGGAAGATGTGAGGAGGAGAAGCTGATAGGGAAGGAGGTACTTCAGGAGCTTTCAGGGATAGCACAGCACATATTTAGGTCAATGTGAAGGGCAGGAAGGGGCCAGAAAAATATCCTGGCCACCCTGAAGAGGGAGGTGAAAGTGTTATTACAGGGTCTGTATTTATAAGAAGAAGTTAAGAACAAGTAGTCAGTTTCCCAATATAGCTATGGATTAGGATAAACGGTAAACAGTTCAAGGGAAAAAGGCATAAGAAGATCTTGTCAAATGTTTTATATTAACAAAAATGTTAGTACACTCTAGTGAAGAAAAAATGTAATGTAGTTTTTGGAGCAGCACATGGAGATTGTGTGGTGTACAGTTTGCTTTTTCAGCTACAAGATCTAGAATGTCGAAGTAACATATTGTTTATTGATACGCAATTGGGTGTTTATATATAATGTAATTAGTCTTCTTTAGCATATATACGTCTATTTTTAATAAAAGTGGACCAAAAGTTTTTTATTTTTCTTTTCTTCGATGAAAAGTGGACCCACGTTTGATCAGTCAACACACATGATTCTCTATATACCTATACTATACAGATTAAAGTTTACAAACACAATAAAAAATCAGGCAATAATAGGTTGTAGTACAAACTGAAGCGTTTTAACCGGTGTGTGGCTCTTGAACTGCATGCATTGCCAAGATCATGTTCATATGCACATTCACACCTGCTAATTTTTCACATTCCTGGATAATTCATGGATTAAACCATGCCGATTATCAGGCGTCTTTGGTGGCGGTTTCATGAGCATTTCCTTGGATCTCAATCATCAATCGAAAGCAGAAGAAGCATCCGCCGATAAGCTGGTGTGTGCGCGCGCGCTAACCGTGCGCGAGGCATGCGCCGACGCGTGCATGCACTCGCGACCGGCAGGGATTACTGTGCGGACGGTTCGTCCCGTGCGACGGCGGCGAGATCAACGAAAAGATTCAGCCGTAAAAAGAAAAGGACGCGCCGCAGGGCCTGCTCTGCTCGCGCGCTCACCGCGGCGCGCGGTCAAGCCCGGTCAAAGCGCGCGCGCGCACCTAATGAAGCTAGTAGCCATCCCGATATCATCTCTGACATGTCGTGGGCGCGAGCCGCGGCATGCGCCCGTCGTCCGCCGGCCCGCGCGTGCGCCTCCAGTTCAAGCCCCCCGCCGCCACTAATAGGGCACAAACGGCGGCTGGCCAACAGGCTTGCCCGCTCTAAAATATTCGGCGGGGATGGTGGGTATTGCTTTCGAGGGAGAATCGCTGGCCGGGTTAGCGGACCTGCTTGGACTGACCGGTCATCGGAACCCGGCGATTTCCGGAGATGGCGCATCAGTTTCTGGTTTTGGCAGCGGTACGGCGTGCCTCAAACCGAAATGCCAGTGTAGCTGAATATTTCTTCGTATAGATGCATGCGTGTTTTCGATCACTTCATCACTTTTGGTAGGTGATGAGCTTGGTTTTACTGTACTGATAGCTGCTACTAAGTAACGTTCTTGTTCTTGGGAAGATAACAGAGTTCATGAGTTGGTTTTCTGAGCAGTTCTACTAAGTAATAACGTTTGTAAACAGCTGTTTTATTTCCTGAGTTGCGGTGTTTATTTCAGAACGCATAAGGCCAAAAAGATTTGGTGGTTTTATTGGTGCGAAAGCTTTTTGGCGAATCGCTAGCTAGATAATGCAGACACGTCAAATCACCTAGGTAGCTGGCTACTTGCTATATTCTGAAATGCAAAAGACTGAATGAATCTGCAAGTGTCAGTATAAGCTGAGGTGAAGCTCACTCTCTGGTCATCACAGATACTCCTACCAGTATTATTCTAATGCGTTTGTACAGTTATCTTTTCTTGATCATTCCTTGGTACCATAATCAAATGATCAGACCCACGGTCTTCCCCGCATCAGTCGGGGGTCTCTCTAGCTACCCTCCCGTATTTATATAGAAGCGCCCATCCGGCCCCAAAAAGAGCGAAAGGTTAACCCTAAAGAAGGTCGGTGACTCGGAATAAAGTAGGGGCGCTGGGGTTACAAATGCCCTCTAGGACACACCTTATATTTCCGGGCACACTAGGGGAGGAAGGATCGTACCGTAGCGGTGCTTGCTGCGCGCACCGGAGGAGTGCCCTAAACGTCTCTGCGAACATGCCCCAGCGCCGGGACCGTCTCCTCCCGATCCTGCAGATCGAGCCATGCATGTACGTATTTCAGGACAAAGACAGGATAGATTACGGAAAAGAAATGTATATGCATGTACAAGGCGATTAGGTAGCATGAAGGTCGGCTACCAGCTATAGGATACTCGGTCAGTAACCAGTACAGTGTAGCTGTGGAGGTCGGCTGGAAGGTAGTTAATATATGGTAGGGTGAAATCAAGCCGTACTGGATTGAACATCCATAAAGCACTTTGAGTTAGGGTGGAAACAAACGCGAGCATGTATGTACATGCATGTAGCATCATGATACTACCATATGAGTGTACATACATACCTGCTTAGTAATAGATAATCGCATAATCTAGCTAGCTATTCTCGAGATGTATGCTCATATATGTGTGCCAAGAGTATGCATATTTGAGGATTAAGGGAGCAAGCAGAGAGTGGTGCGCGGCGGTGCACCGGGCTTTACAGCAAACGCTACTGATGGCCGTCGCTTAGGGCGTAGCCTAGCCTTGCTATTTCATAGTCATCACGGTAGTTTCCTAAGCTTGACAACTTCAAAGCTGTGCCCGTGCCGATAGCCGGCGATTTGTGTAATGATGTGCCCGCCGTGACGCTTGATGGCATCAGCGCCGAAGCAGCAGCGCTTCGGATGTAACTAGACGCTAATCTCGCTTCTTAGCCGAGCCGACGTCCAGTGTGGACGCTTTCGAGAGAGAGTATGCATGTTTGCATGCAATTTGCCGTCGTCCTACAACATGCGCATGCCTAAATGGGTCCCAAGCCAGCACGTAGTACGCACTCTTTTCCCGCGAGACACTGATGAGTACTACGTAGTGTCTACATGCATCTACACACCTTTACCTGCGCCAAACATGCTTCCACGTACATATATATCGATCTCACCAGTGAGATCGCATTGTAAAATATCCCACACCACATGCATGCGACGAACAACTTGCCTTTGTCAACACGCTAGCTATATAGTCCTGCGCTGCTACCGCGCGACTCATGCATGCATGCATCGGCCTGCCGTCCGAAATGTCGATTCTCTAGCTGCTGTACCAGTGCATCCACACAGGCAGGCGTTGGTATTTTCCACGGTGCGTGACGAGGCGCAATGGCTTCCCCATGCACAGGCACCGCTACTATGCATGGGATCCGCTAGTAGCCGGAGGGCATGAAGGTACGTACAGGCGGCCACGGGCGGCGTATTGATCCTGGGATAGAATATTGGCGTCGGACCGGTCCTGCGCTGGGTTCCCGTGCTCCTGTTCCTGCCCAACCCAGGCTGCTTTGACCGTGGGCAGCCCAGCCGGTGTCCGGCCGCGGACTGAGGCCGGGGGCGGTGTCGCGCGCGGTGAAAAAGTGAAACACATGCATGCATGCATGCCGTTGAACAGGCAGGGTGAATCTGGGACGAAGCTGTTTGAGAAACACGTTTACCCCCTCGGTTTGCCGTGTGCGCGTACGTACGGTACAGGTTAAACAAATGCATAACCCGACCCCTGATATCGCCGGTCAAAAAAATACGGGGCGCTCCGTCCATCGGGGTGAGGGTGAGAGGGCGAAAAGGTAGAAAGAGACCACCACCGTACCCCTGCGCTAGCTGCTACCCGTTTTTCAACAATCTGCTGCTGCGGCGCGGAAACAAACGTGCATGCCATGCGACCCGTGCTTCGTTAGATGCTTGCTGCTGCATGCTTTACGTTGCATTCGTTCGTTTCGGGTTGGTCAGTGGAAATAATGCTGATTTAGTACTGCTCGGCTCGTCTCCGCTCGGCGCTCTCTCTGCCGGCCGGCCGCCGAATAATAATCTACTGACCCGATGGGAGGTGGTACGTACTCCTTGAGGTATTTTTGGCTGAAAATGCGCGCGTCAGGGAGGCTCGGATTCGGCGGCAAACTTATCGTTTGGGCAAACGCGTGTCAGGCGCGAGGACCAAACCCCTCCCCTGCCGTCGCCGCCCGTGCATGGACTGCAGGTGGCAGCCGCCATGGTATGTGTTCCTCCTGGAGGCGGGGCAGCCGTCCCGGTCGCGTCATGTTGTGCACGAAGGCACGGCTGCACTGCGCACTGCCACTTCCAGGCGCGCACGTCATAGCAGGCGCATGGCGGATGCGTACCACGGCCACGGGTCACTTGACCGGACACGACAGGGGCCAATTCGTTGCTTGTCCACTCCGGCCCGCGGAAACGAACAATAACATGGGCCGGCTTCAGCTCTTGCTGGGCCGGAATAACCGGAATAAGCACTGTGCGTATACGCCATCCGGACACGCGCGGGTATACGTGACTGCAGCAAGTATATTTGGCTGCCGACTCCGAAGACGACTCTTATCGCCCGCAGGTAAAGGGCAAAAAGAAGTCTCCACTCTCTAGAGACAGCGGCCGCCGCCGGTGATTGACAAGCCGCCGCTGCTCCACCCAAAGCCCCCCCCACCCCACGGAGAAGGAACCCGAATTCCAGCGCGACTCCTCCAGCCCAGCGAGAACCGAGGGGCCCTCCTGCATGGCGTCCTCGTGGTGCCCTCGGCTCCGGCCGCCCGCCGGTGGCCGCCCTCGGACCTCTGCCCTCGCACGTGCGCAGGGGTTCCCGCCGGTAGGCAGCATAGCAGGTGGGACGCTCGTGGTCTGCGCGGCCCCCGACGAGGAGAGGGATTACCAACGGTCGCCCCTGGATTTCCCCATCGTAATTCTCTTGATCTTCGACTTGCCTTGGTTCATTTTGACTTTTGCCCAGCTTGTACTGGTGGGATTGGAGGGCTTTAATTTTGGGACAATTTGATGCCAGGAACCGGGTTAGGGATTGGGGTAGACAAAAGCGGTACCTAAGGCAGGGAGCCTGTTTGATACACAATTACACATGGTTAGTTATAGTTGGGCTGATAATTGGCTCCAAATTAGCTAAGGTTTCCTAACAGACTTTTCTTAAAAAAAAATTAGCCCTCTATTAGCCCTCCTGTTGAACACTACTAATTTGAGCAACTTTAAAAGCTAGCCTAGCAAGTGGCAGTAGCAGTAGCCCTTGGATCCAAACATGCCTTAAGTTGTGGCGTGGACAGTTTCCTATACTTTAGCTTTTTCAGATGTAGATTGGTCTTCATCTATTTTCTTAGGTTCTGCCATTTCGTATATATTCTGGTGAGATACCCGAAATGATGATTTTTTAACACTGGTTTTCTATGAATAGCAATAATTATATGTCCAAGCATAGACATTTTATTTGCCATAGACTTTCTGGGATTGTTTTGCAGCTAGTAGCTTGTTGTGCTGATAGATGTTTTGGAGCTTCAAATTTATATTTGCTCCTAAATATTTTTATTCTACAATCTACAAATAATCCCTTTGTCCTTCAGCAATGTGTGCCTTCAAATGTGTAGCTTCTATATACTCTTTTCTTTTGTACAAGTAATAGTCTTTCATCATCAAAGATTCAGTGATAGAGATGTTGTGACGGCTTTCATGAACTATTTTTGGTGAACTCACTGCCTTATTTTTTTAAGGCCAGACCATGTAAATGGCTTTTGAGTGTATGTATTTACATGTTTGTGATATATGGAGATACTGATCCTAGCCTTTCTTGGTAATGGTTTTTTAGTATAACCAAAGTAGCGATACCCAGATGTTGCAATTTTTTTTTTCTAGTGATTTTTCTAGCCATTGGTGTGCACGATCTGTCCAGCCTAGCAAAATAATGTTCAAACATGACTATAGTGATTTTAGATATGATGATGTTCAATACACTTATTTCACTTCTATGTGTTGACAGTGACAACTATTGGTGAATGTTGCTAGGAATGGGAGGGACAAAACCTGGGAGGAGACCTGATATCTTCCCAAAGTTCCAGCCCAATGAAGACACCATTACGCATCCATTTACCTGCTGATGATCCTCTGGATGATGATGAGAGAGAGGATGAGAAGGAGCAGCCACCACCTCAGGAGGAGCCACAAGAGGATGGTCCTGACAAGGAAGAACACGAGGAAGATGACTGGGACAAACCGGCGGTGGTAATTTTGGCTTGGAACTGTGGTAGATATAGACAGTGGGCAAAATGTGCTACATCTTTGGAGCACGCAAGAGATCTCAGTTCTTTTTGAACTGTTTGTTCTGCACCGGCTTATATAGGCTCTAGATGCATAAAGTTTGTTGCCTTGACCTCCTTAGAGCTTTTCACAAAGCTATGAAAGTTTTTTTTCGGATTACAGCTTACGGTGCAATATCTGTGATGACATGTATTTTACTTTTTTCTATCTTGGTAAGTAGTGTGTGTACATTGCAACAAGACGACCGCAGCAATTATGTTACGTGTTCAGTGTATTTGTCTCACATGGTTGGGGAGAAGTCTTGTTAGTTTATGATTTTGCATCGGGTATGCATAAAATGGTGACGCACCATTTTTGCCTCTGAATTACGCCTGAATGAACATTTCAATTTTGGACGTTTACAAGTTTCACACTTAAGCCTGAATACTGGAAAGTACAGTCATCAATTTTGGACCGGCGCATGTTTCCTTTTGAGAGCCTGAAGACTGGATGTGGTAATCGATTTTTTTGATCAATCGTTCTGTATCATGTGCCGTTTACATAAGTCCCTGCATTCTGCTCGGTTTTATTTAGGATTTGTCTGTGCCTTCTACACGGTTATTTATTCATTGTATTTTTGCACATTTATTCAAGTTTAAAGAGAAATGATAATAAAGTAACAGTAAAAATTCGGTATACTCTATTTTCCTTGTCAGTTTTTGCTTTGTGGTGTTCGCAGGGGGCTGAAGTTTGATACATACAGGAAACCTACAAAATTTCTCCCCCATATGTAGGAGCAAACAGCATAAATAACACTACTTTTGTTAAGCACACTGGCCCCTGAATGAAACACCAAGTCACACCCAACATCTACTCCCAGTTGATCCCACTAAACATCAGCATCTACTTTCCTTTGATCTTGCAGTAGGCATACAATCCAGAGCCAGAAAGCCTAGTCCCTGCCCGATAATATTAAGCTGCATACAAAAACTTGGGTTCAGTATCTAATGGGGATTATACAAAGATAAGTGGCACATAAGAAAAGCCCCCAAAACTTACAAGATCAAGGAAGCCCACCAAATAGCACCCAACCAATTCAACGGTGAAGAAATCCTGTAGAAACATCGAACACATGAATATCACTACCGAAAAGAATGTTTTTGCAGTTGAACATGAATACTAACTGGATGGGCAGCCATACCTTCAAGTTCCCACATTGATTGTGTGAGTGCAGAATTCAGGATTGTGTTCCAGAAGATAGTGTAGTTCAGTAGAAATGCTAAGATGCACGAAAATATAGCAACACAGCCTACAAGTGAAATTTCGTTATTAGTAACATTCATAACTTCACATTATTGACATTACATGATGTAATGGAATACTACTTGACATGCATTCCTCACTATTTTGCTGTCTACCTGTTTTGGTATTAAATTAGTATGAAAAATAAAAATTAGCATGTAAAAAGTGACCTCAAGATACAACAGCTATACTATACACTAGTAATTGGACTGAATGAAAAAATTTTGAGGCACTAGCAATAAGTCATCATAATAGTGGCTGAAACAAACATGTCCCTTGCTATGGTATTATGGATAATTGTTGGTAAATTAGAACATAATAGAATTATATTGGGGACTAGAGGGTGAGTATTATCAAATTATCAGCACCAGAAAAACTTGACTTGGGTGAAGGTGAGTGAGACTCTGATTACACAAAAGGTAGTGCTCAAGTACGTCAGTAACATGTGCAATCAAGCTAATTTTCTGGATTTGAATGGCCGGATCTCAAAGCAGTGAAACAAACAGAACACTGTCTTGCAGCCCTAAACTTCCAGCCACAGCATGAGTCCAAGGGCTAACTGGCTAATTGGACAGTACACAAACAGAACAATCTCTTGCAAACTAAACTTCCAGATGCAGCATAAGTCGAAGGGTTAAATGGCTAATTGACAGTACAAACACACCGATTTAAATAAATAACATGACTTGTCATTTTTGAATTTCGTGACATGCATCCACTAACAGTCTTTAAATGCCTATTAAAACTGATAAAAGGAGGGTAAGTCGGCATTGCACAAATTAACTTAAGCATGAATCCAATGTTACCATGGGCCCCAGGGAATAAAGGTACGGAAATTCCATGGTCCTCTTTAGGTCACCCTGAATAAATGTAAAGAACAGTACTGAAGGTCCACAGACAAGATCCTGAAATCCAGACAGGGTGTTAAGACATAAGATGTTTTGATCTGAAGTTAAAAGTAAAAATCAAAATAGTGTCGAGAAAAAAAAGGTCAATCAAATAATACCATTACCACATCAGGCCAAAGCTATTGAGGCCCACTAGATTTTCTAGGGGAGAAAAGGAATATCTGATTAGAAAGATTTTTGTAAGATGAAAGAACATTATATGTTGGAAAAGGTAACTGATGTACCTATACGGTTGATAGTAGCAAGATAAACAGCTGTCGTAATGTTGGCCACAAAGACAATAGCATACCCACGAGCATCAAATGACAAGTCTCGAGCTCCAACAACAAATGCTCGAATACAATCAAAGCACACTGATAAAACCTTTGTTAACAACAAGATAGTGGAACATTATAGATACAGACACTACCAAGTTCTGAAAACATTCAGCATAACAAATGCTATATCCAAAGAATTTTGGTACAGGTACAGCAGACAAAAACCTACTACTACTGGATGAAACAAGTATAATAATGTAATCAAAGGCAGCTTATACAAAAGCTTGCCTACAAATACAAAATGGACAATGTCTAAACAAATACCTATGTTTGACACTGCCTAGGGATAAATCGTTAACCAAAATGAAACACATAGCTAAGTACCCCATACTATTCATTCTTAGAACAAACCCTGGTAATAATGAGATCCAGCGAACAGAACAAATATCCATATATTTACCTGCCTATTATAGGTGGGGGTGTGCTTCTGCTTGCCAGGAAATACTCCATTGTCATTGTAAACCATGACTATTTGATTTTGCCCGTAGAGTTGTATACATAGGAGCGTTAACTCCCGGACGATTCCATCGAGAAGCTAGCTTTTTACCCAAAAAAAGACAGTAAACACCAGTCAAATTCAACATGAACAGAAATGCGTGTGCCTAATTATTAAACACATTAATCTTGTATGGTAGGAGTCAGCATACCATGTAGAGTAAATAAGCCAAGGAAAGAGGTGTGGTGCGTAACAATAACCTAAGCGGCACAAAGAATAGTGAATCAGATGGCACTGATGGATCACTATTTGTGAAAGGAGATGATCTTTAACCGTCTCAGAACATAAAGAAGGCGTTGAGCACACCATCTGCACATGTTTGTTAAGGGTTAACAAAGAAAGGCGAAATACACAGGCGATACTATGATAGAACACAAATGTAAACCAGAGGTTTAGACAACAGACATCCAAAGGCAGGAAAGGTTTTATAAAACTGTGTTCCATCAACAGCTATAGAAAGATTTGGGATCCACTATTTCAACAGGATGATCGAAAGTGAAATAATTGGGACAGTATTTGTTTCTATGTGGGAAAACATAAAATTGGACAATATTTTCAATAACAAATTGATTTCAAAAATATGTACCCCCCCCGCCACCCAAAAAAAAATATTTGTTGATATTTGAAAAAAGTTAGATGGTAGCCATGAATATTACCAGCACGAGACCAATTTACCACCATAAATGAGGTTCAAATCAGGTCCCAAACAGATTACTATTAATCAGTGGAAACTAAAAAATTACGCTTGGCATCCTATGGAAAAAACAGTTACCAGTGCAAACCAAACCCTGGGCTAGACTAATCATATAGGTCATACAGCACTGAAAACTTGAAGAAAATTTTCACTAAGAACGATAGAACTCAGGCATGAAACTTTCACGCCACAGATTTGCCGAGAACACACCCAGTACCTGAAGGAGTGTGATGACATTTACAGGGGAAATTATATGAAGACAGAGCTGCTTTGTTAAAACATCACTAGCAACACTGCAAATTGAAAAGTCCCAAAATTAGTACAACAAATGGGTTCTGAAAATGGACAATGAAACAATAACAATACATATCTCTGTGGACATTGGTCATTTGGTCACCATGCTTGTAGAGCTAAAAAGATGGCATCACAGAGTGAACCATCAAGGAACTCAAATGAACATATGGGTATGAACTTGTAGCAGATTAACAGTGTGTAAGATAATTTGAGGCACACAAGTCATGTGGAGACAACACAACTAGATATTGCATTGGTACACAGGAGAATACAGAACAAACAAAACAATGATCAAGAAACTTTTTTAAAAAAGTCCTTTTCTCAAACAGATGGTTGATGCAAACACGATCTATCTAAATATTTAAAAGAAGCAAAACTGACTACCATGCATTATGCAGAACTCCTTCAACTGGTATTATCAGCAGAACATAAGTGAGTTCCAGTGCAATTCTAGTCATGAATGCAAAAGAGGGTGCCCTTAGTAAGTCCAACATAATCAACCTAACTACAGTAACCCATTCACAGTTCTCCAACCTCCAGTAAGCACATATAAATGAAAGATGAGTTTAACTGTGCAATCCACCTCATTCATCCTTAACAATGACTAAAATCTTCCACACCAATTTTTCCCAATTTCGTCATGCAACTAATGACAAGTGGGCAGGTTTCAGTTCAAAAGGCTAGCTAGCTAACTAGATAGTTAGATGAGGACAATGATGTATCTATTTTATTAAACGGTTATTCGTCATCCACACAGGGGACTGAATCAACTTACATCCTATCATCAGCACCAAACGATATAGGACATGAGATAACAGGAAACCATCACTCTTCCTATCCTGACAGGCCCTCTGTCTGATCCAAATTCATACATATGCAACATAGAAAGCCTTTACTTCATTAAATGGTGTATTGCTTTCCAGATTCTATTCCAAAAACAGGGTTCTGTGGTCATGTTCTCCTACAAGTGCGCCGTAGCAATAAGCATAGGCCCCCTCAAACACCAAAGGCAGATAAGGCCGCACAGTAGCCCCATTTGTTACGACTAAAAAATTCAGCTAGCACTAGGACTGTATGTCACGGACTCGTCATGGTGGCAAATTCAGTTATCTGTATGAAACAGACAGCTCCTACTTATGCATATAGAATTTCATAAAACAAACATGTATGAAGTACTATGTACTTTGCGTATAACCCATAGGCAACAGAACTACGAAATCCCAAAAGGTCGGTCGTGTTGGCAAAAGCCGAAAGGCCAAAGCACGAGTCAACCATCCTGCACGAACTCCAAAATCACGCACAGCTGAATTCAACAGAAAAAACGTGACGGCTAGCACAAGCAAACGAGTGAAGCACGTGATGCAGGTGCTCTTCCGTCCCCAAATTCCCCGAACTCGACGAACGAAACAGCCCACCCCGAACATCCGACCCGCGAGCAGTCCACGCGGCGGCGGCGGCGCGACGCCCGCCCGCGCGGCGCAGAAACAAGCAAACCCAGCCGCCCGCCGGGAGGGAGGGCGGCGGATTCGTAGCGCGTACCAGAGCATGCCATGTAGGGAGAGCGCGGCGGCGGCGCCGCGGCGGGTCATGGCGGAGCCCCTTGAACAGGACGGCATCGTCGCCGCCGGCTCCGCCGTTGCCCTTCCCGTCGTCCGCCGAGACCGGCAGCAGCGTGCCCCTCTCCCCTCCGCCCTTCGCCATCCCTCCTCCGGCTGGGATCTCCGCCGCCCCCGATCCGACCTCCTCTCGTGCGCGAGCACGCCGAGGCCGAGGACGAGGAGCGGCAGAAGTGCAGGCAGGAGGATATTTCTGTCCCCACCACCCACTACTTGGCCCTGGCCTCCGACCCCGTTGCAGCACGCGACGGCAGCGGAATAAAACTGGCCGTTTTGTGCCGCGCTGGGGGTGCGCTGTCTGTCTCGTCCTCGCCTCGGCGACTGACTTGGAGTCAGTCGGCGGTGCCCCAGTCACCGGTCAGCGTGCGGGACTGGGACTGCGCTGCGGATGCGGATGCGGAAGCTTCAGCCCGGCCGCGTCCGCGCCTGCCAGGCTTGGCCAGCGCGGCAGCCGCCTTTAATGTGGAAGCGAACGTGCGGGTGCGCCGCTTGGCAAGTTGGCCCGGTTGCCGCTCGGTGCCTGCCTCGCGCGTCACGTTTAGAGCGAGTTGCGTTGCTTCGCGGCGTTGGACCGTTGGTCATCGCCATCGCCATCGCGATCGCGTCGGGGTCACAGCCGCGAACTCGGCCACTTGTGGATCAGTGGACGAAGATTTGGGTGGGGAGGGGATAGTACAGTGCAGCCGGGTAAGTGTGCGATGTCACCACCGGGCACTCACGAGCCAGGGCCTGATTAAACAAGCTAATCCTCGGCGAGGGATGAGGTCCAGCGATCCACCAGCCGCGGCCGGGATACGCCGGTGGCGCTGGGTGTCGTTCGTCCGATGGCATACAAGTCCGATCTACCCAGCCCAGGACGGATCGAGGATCTTGATTGGCGCTATGAATGATTCTTCGCGTCACTCAGTTTTGGGAAGTAGTGAGATACCATGTGCTATGATTTTTCCAACCTTTTTTACATGATTGCATATTGAGATTATACCTACGGCGTGTCCGCCGCTGTTTCTTAGTAACCCTGTGTATTAAGGATGCATAACACATAAAGCATGTCTCGTTGTTTCTTAACACGATAAGTGTTAAGTATGCATCACACATAAAGCATGTCTGCCGTTGTTTCTTAACGCTAATTAAGTATTGAGGATTCATAACACGTACTGCATATCCACCTTTGTTTCTTAAAGGCTTAGAATGTAATCGATTGAGATCAATCCCACATGTGTTGGGTGAGATGAGGTGAAAATTAAAGTAAATTACATCTCAATCCACCCCAACACATGTGGACCGAGGTTAAACCGATAACCCAAACAAAATGAAAGTATTAGTGCGTCACTCTTCTTGATTATCTGCAAATGCTTAAAATAATCAATCAAAAAATCTTAAAAAAAACAATATTTAGTTTTGCTACTCAAGAAATCTTTTGGGATATTAATATTATTTACTAAAACATGCCGGTCGTTAAATCGGGGGGCGACAATTCATTATCTTTATTGTGCGATACTTATGGCAATAGCAAATATGTCAAGTGTCCTAACATGATGTTTATTGTGGTTGCTCGTGCATTGCAATGGAAAAAAAAGTTATATCAATCATAAAATCATAAATTATCAAAAGTTTTATTAACTGCATAAATGCTATAATATCAAATACATTTATCATGGATCCATAATATAGTTTTTGAGAGACCAGAACTAACTGGGGCGGGAGTGTAAAATTGGGTCAACCAGGGCTCTTAAGCATCTGCCACTGGATTTTGTATAAAAATAAGGAAGATGTGCATCTCCTAACATATGTCTATGGATATGCCACTGAGCATTAACTTAAATTGAAGTTGTATTATAATATGACTATTCAAATAACGCTTCAATTTTAAAAAAAAACAAACTTTTAATTTTTTATTGGGCTTAGACATCAGAGCCTTGGCCAACGCTCAAACAGTATTAGTTAGACGTTTTGTTATTTTGAACATTTAACTTTGATTTTTTTACAGGAGTATAATTATATTTGGATCAGTTTGATTTTTAATTTGAATTTAAATTGTTGGCTATTAGCTATAGTTAAAATTTAACTATTACGCTGTTTAGATTCAGTTGTTAAATGCAAATGCTAAAATATATGTAGACTGTCCATGACTCATCACTCTTGTCGTGGTCTAATACCACCGTCCACGGTAATGCGGCTAATCGTGCTTCGATGGCTTAGCTCTAGAGACAATGACACAAGATTTATCTTTGGTTCGGGCAAATCGCGCTCCCTAGTCCAAGTGTGATCACTATCCGAGCTCAAACGCCATACCGGGCTAGTACGGATCGATCGAGAGGGAGAGGGCTCCCAAGTCTCTGTGATTGAGGCTAGTGCCAATATCGAGTGGGTGTGTGTTGGAGGCTTTGTGGGGCGGGGATTGAACCTGCCTCAACCCAGTGGCCGGCCTCCCTTTTATAGTCGCAAGGGGGCGGGGTACATGAGCTCATCCTGTGTTGGGGACTTGAAGAAACGAAAAACACATGTATGGGGCGATAGGAGCGGGATAGAGCTCACGGACGAGCTCACTCCACGGGCATGAGCTTCCTTCGAGCTCCGCAGTACTTCGGTGTCGAAATTGGTCGTCGCCGTCACGCGGAATCGGGTTTGGGCGGTGGTCGGCGTCGCCCGTCTCTAATCGTGGTTGGAAGGCGTCTTCGGCATGGGCGTGCCCATACCGCGGATGGGGAGGGTGTGCCCGTGCATTCGCCTAAGACCGTGTGGCAGGTGTTGGAGTCGACGGGGCATGGCGAGGCGATCGTCCGACGCCTCTTTCCCTAGCCCGGCCGGGCTACAAAGTGGTCGCCGAGTTGTTGAGCTTGTCGGGGGAGTGGTTGACTAACTCCGCACCCGCAGTTTCTTTCGGGAAGGCAGCGGATGAGGTCTTTAGCGGACGCCGTCAGAGAGTTCGTCGTCGCGGGAGCTCGGCGAGGCGGAAAGGGGTCTCCGGACGAGGTCGAAGTGCGATGAAGGCGGAGAGCTCGTTATCGGAAGAGCTCGACGAGGCGGAAAGACGGGTCTCGTCGAGAGCGTGTCAGCGAGCTCGAGCGCCAGTGAGGCTTGCCCTCGCGTGGAGGGCTCGCGTGGTGATGACCTCGTGAACGCGCATGAGACGCCCCTGCCTTGTTACGTCTCTCGTGTAACCGAGGTTCGGGTCGCTTTGGTTCGTTGATAGCGGTAGGGTGCTCTTATTTGGGTGTCCCAAATATCGATCCCCCACAACTCTTTTTATCACCCATGTCATCCATACCTGAGACATATATTTTTTTAAAAAAAATTCCATGAGAACGTGGAACAACCTGCTCCACATATGTGCAGTCCACCGCATCAAGCCATCGTCACTGATGCTCCTCTCCATCCCAATTCCCCATCGCCCCGCCGCCGGTGTTCCAATCTCGCTATCGCTCTCTTCATCCTCACGCACGTCGATTCCAAGGATTTCCGTCATCAGCCTCTCGCATGGCGGATTGCGTCATCCGCCCACACGCATGGCCGTTCTCAGCGACCCGGTGGCCCATGCGCCCCGCGCCATGAGCTCGGCGACCGCGACGCCGGCACAGCTTCAGCGCCGCCACGCCTCCCCTCAGACGTCTCCCAAGCTCTGGGTCGGTGGGTGGCCCAGCCCGGTAAATCCTATCCATCTAACGGACGCTTCCTCGGAGGTGGAAAACCGCCGTTCGCCGCGGGAGTTGTAGACCTGGCGTGCCGCCGCCTGGCCGTTCGGCCGCGGAAGCCACGCCAGGCGGCCGACCTCGGGCGCCGATGCGTGGGCTCAGCCCGCGCAAGATCCGCGACCCGTGGAACTGGATCAAGGCGTGTGTGTCGCGATCTTGAGGCAGCGGTGTTGTTCCGCACGAGTTGTAGTGGGGAGTCCGCCGAGTTGCGCCGGCCGGGCCGGGGGCGCCGGTGCCGCTGGTCACTGTTTGCCTAAGCTCGGTCGTGGTTCCTAGTCGCACTAACCGGCTAGCAGGTCTTGGATCCTTGTTCTTTTGTAGTCGAATTTGGATTGCGTATGCTGTTGCTATTAGTGTTCCATCTGGGTCCGTTGTCTGATTTTTTTTCCTGGCCTGGATAGAGTTTTTCCCTTTTAATCGGTGTGGAGAGTCCTATGACAGACGGATGACGGCGTAAATTTTCGAGCGTAAAAAACGGTGGCGAAAAGAAAGGTGAAAAAAAGAGGTGGGACTGGAATTTTTCTCTTTATTAGTAGGTATAGATTTGCCACACAAGAAGCATTGAAAATCTCGAAGCAAAAAATAAGATTTTTTTTTTGAACCCAAAATAAGATTTATTTTTCTCCACACAAGAGTCATTTGTTGCTTAAAATAAGCACTCTAAAATCTTAGCAAATACCGAGGTTTAACATGGCCATACAAGAAAATTTACTTGTTGCTTAAAATAATACTCTCTTGTCTTAGAAGATTTAAATCATATGGAGATAAGATATTAATTATTTTTTTTTTTTTACAAATTTACAGAGGGAAAAACGTCGCTTTTATTTTCGCAAAAGACGCAAGTACCCACATCTCCTATCCTTTCCTGAAGTATATTCCAGATTTGGGAGCATATCTCCTGGCAGTTATCGTTTGCATGCACCCTTGATTAGCTTTGCATTATGAGTTAGTGTCTCGTGTTTATATAGAATGTGATTTTTAGATTAAAAAAATTTCTAGCTTCTACGGTTTTGATTATAGTAATTATGATTATATTATTCATAATATATTACAGTATTGATTGGCTACTCGTCACTGACTCATTGCCGGCTCGTTGTATCATCTAGTGATGATAACCATGTTGTTGCTGCTACAAAATAAGATTCACAACCTTTTCAAACAAAGTCAAGTGGTAGATCTCGATCGAGATCTATAACTTCATCGTTGATGATGTTATCATTTCAAATTATTTATTGTCATAAAGTTCTATTTGGAGGTCCTATATTTTAAATTTTAATTATTGAACTATCTAAACGATCTCACGTGGAAAAACGACCAAAAACAAAAGTGTAGATTTTTTTTTTTTTGAGATACAGGCGCTCAACACGCACGCACACTCACCCCTATGAACACACGACGCAAACCCTACCCCTACGAGGCACCTTCGAAGAAATGCGCCGACAAATCTTGAAGTTCATAAAGTCACAGGCGCCTCGTTGTCGGGGACATCGCCTACCACTTAATGCACAGTGTCCGAAAAATTGTGAAATACATCCTAAATAATGTGTCGCACCTAGAATTTGAACCCCGGGTGCCTTTGCCATTGCGTCGTGAGCCCCTTGATGACTTGTTCAGGGCCCAAAATTCAATTTGAAGTTCTAACATTTGTAAAATCAAAATTTCCAAACGACTTTAGATGAAAAAAAAATGATCAAAAGATCTATAAGTTTGTAGTTGAAGACTTTTCTATTGAGATCATTTAGAATCCCCCAAGTTCCTAATCAAAGCTCTTACATTGTCAAATACAAATTTTGCAAGCGATCTCATATGGAAAATTGACCATAAGCAAAGCTGCGGTCTCAATGAGATGTAAAACTTTATAGTTATTTTTTTCCCATTTTAATCCATTTAAGGCCTCAAATGTTTATTTTAAAATCTTCTAAATTAACTATGAAGTTAATATATCTCCCGGTTAGGGGAGCTACGTGTGAGGCCTCATGTCCTAGTTCCGAATCTTGTTGGATGCCTGTGCGCTAAAAAATCCAGAGATTGTGTGAGGCTGGCTGATGGGAATATACATTAGAGCAAAGACCTTCAATAGAGGCGGTTCGAACCGTATTCGATGGCGTATAGCCAATCCGCCAGTGCTAAAGGTCGTGACAATGACAAAATAATACAGCGGTTGTTCAACCGACAAAGATAATGAACTTTCAGTGGCGGCTTCCCCTATAACCGCCGCTTGTGTAAAACGTATTTTGACTGGCGGGCGCCAAGTAAGAACGGGCTGTGTAAAAATGCTTACCATAGGCGCCGAACAATTCTGCCCGCTTGTGTAACTGTATTACCACTGTCGACTATATAGGTTGGTAACACAAGTTGATGGCGATAACCATGGTCATCAGGTTATCACCACCAAGGGAAACAAACCTGATGACGGTCCAAAACGACGATGATAGCGTTAGTGGTAATAAGATTAGATTTTTAATTAGACATCCAATTCAACCCCGGACACTCACTCGCTTAGAATAACCTTTCAAAAGTCTCTATCTATATCTCCATTTTGAAAGTCTTCTATATTGCCTCCATCTTCTTTCATGTGCCACTTGCCATTGAGATTTCTTGGTATAGAGTTATTCTTCTCTTACATCAGAACTGCCACATGTTGATTTTCTAATGCAAAATTGTGAAAAGCACACAAAGATGTTGGTATGCGCTAAAAAGGTGGTAAAGTTGCCGAGGTCAGTCACTCAGTTGGAGACTTTTAACTGTTCAGGCTGTTCTTATGTCATCTTCTATATATGCTATATTTTGTCCACTAGTACTCCTCCGTTTACATAGCATCAACGTCCGCACAGAAAGTTGTCCAAGGCTCGACAATGCAAGCCAAATCATCTTGAATTCTTTTTAAAAAAATATCAATACTTATGATAGTAAATAGATAAGTATGAAATGGAACATGTTTTTATATACACATATTCAACGTCGTAAATATTGGTACGATTTGCATAGGCTAAGTGCCGATAAGATTTAGAGATATGTTATTAGAAAGTACCGTTTGTTTTGTTGACGATTGCGTACTTTCTCCGTCCACAAAACGATGCATGCAAAATTAGGCCTTGTTTAATTGGCAAAAATTTGTAACCCAATGTCGAAAAGTTAGAATTTAGACACAGAAGACGTTTCGTTTGTTTGTGGTAAATATTATCATACTATGGAGTAAATAGACTCAAAGAATCGCCTCACAATGTACATCTAAACTGTGTAATTATTTACTTTTTTTTTTTATCTACATTTCATACTCCGAACATATGTCTTTTGGTGTCCGATGGAGAGAGTGGAAAAACTTGAAAGTTGGGTTACAAATTTTTGCCAACTAAACAAGGCCTTATTATTTTTGAGGATTCAAACGGTTTAAAATTTGACCAGCAATGAATTTATGATATGAAATAAGTTTTGTCAGATTTATTATAGGTACATGTATTATAATTAATAACTTGTTTAGTCAAAAATTAAGCTAAAATTTAACTTGCACAAAAGTTACTACTACATCACCAGACAACCTTATATGGGCAGTACTGGACCGTGGCCTGCATCACCGGGGTCTGGGCTGAATTATGGCAAGCTGACGGGCTGAAAGGTCAACACGTAGCTCGAGCTGGTACGATACGTAGTAGGGCGGTCAGCTTAGCCATTCTGATCGGTCGCCGCTGCGGCCGGCGGGGGAGAGATGCCGCATGGGCATGGCGCTGTGCATCTGCGCCACCCTGCCACCCGTCGTCCGATTTGGCGCCGGAAAGGCCGGCATGCGCGCAGCGGGGACACGCCAACGCCCACCACCCGCCCGGCGTCTGCCGAGACGGCAACCTCGCGGTGCGCGTCGAGCTACACGCGCACGTACCGCGTGCAGTGCCCCGGCCGCGCGGTACAGTACACAGTAGCAGCCCTAGGTAGGGTAGGTGTCGTAGGCCTGCGGCACCTGCCGGGCGATGTGACAATACGTCGTCGCCTGGGGATCCTGAACGAGGTTCGCTGCTGCTGGGCTGCCAGCGCCAGTGCGGCATGCATGCATGGACGCCATCACTAGCCCTCGGCATTCATTTGGGCGTACTACGCCTGCGGTTTCTCACAATGGATGGGGATGCGCCGTGCGATCGTGCCGCTTGTCAGACGACAAGCCAGGCGAGGAGGAAACAGGAACTGTACTACGCAGATGCGATTCCTGCAATGCAGGCCCGTCACTGCTCACGAGTACTGTACCACCACTACGCCGGAGATTTTGATTGATGCGGTGCGGTAGGCCGTGTTTCTGCTACGAGCTGTGTTCGTTCCTTTTGCGCCATTTTTATGATTTTTGGCACAAAACTTACGAGTTCAGAGATAAGAATAACAAGCTAACAGGGCAGGTTCCTACTTCCTAGACGTTGAAAGCATGTGTATCATCGCTGTCGAAGCTCTTCCCTTAAGCTCCGATCCCTATCTGCTCCCTTCAAACTACAGTAAAACCACAGAATTCAACCAACAGGAAACAATGGAACAGCAACACTCTTGCTTCAACTAATAATAACCATGTTCCGGGCAGAACTACAAGCTCTTCAGTACTCTGAAAAACTACTCAGCCTACAAGACTACACTCGCTCTCGACATCTCTAATCTCTCCCCTCACCACGACTAGCAGTTCATAGTGCACCGCATACATGTCTTGTCGATGTCCATCCACAGTTCAACCGCAGTAGGGAGGAATGAACCCACCAGCTTTCCTCTGGAAAAACAGCGAGAGAAGGAAGCGAGCAAAATAGGTAAATCGCTACATTGCTTGCAGATAGAATTCAAGTGAGCATTTCTAGAAATATACGTAAGTGTTTTGTACGCAGTTACTAAAGAACTCAAACCAACATATTTCTCTCTACATTACTTCATAAAGAAAAAGAATGCAGTCAATATATCGCTCACCTGACCATAACTTCTTATTTATCTGATTCACGGGACTCGACCAGCACGTATACAGGCTTTCCATTCAACTTGCTAGAGAAGTCCTGCGGGGATGTTACTACATCATCAGTTAACCAATTTGAATCCTTTTTCCATATCAACCAGTTTGTTTGAAATTTGCAGAAATAAAGAAGAATGCTTCATTGCAAATTACTAATGTGACCGCCCGGTTACTGAAATTGAAACAGATTAGCTGACAAGAAGCGAAATTAGGAGGACTACGTTGCAAATGTCTCAGCTTGATTTATCCTGGAACCTACAGGATCTTCTCTATTCCTGAAACCATGGTAGTACACAACAGAGGTTTGGTCCCATGCTAGACTGGTGCACAGCATGCACATTATATATATATAGTAGTTTTATTTAGACAATATCCGTACTCCACCAAAATCTCATGTAGTCATGTCTATGGATGCCCAACTGGTACAGATATTGAGTAATCTTATATGTCGGCAACAGAGCAGACATGTTGATGTTGTTCGTACTTATATAACAGTTAGTAACAATGCAAGTTGTTCCTTGCGGCTGTGCATTATCTAAATAAGTACATAAGTACATTATAATACAGGCTATCCCAAAAAAGAATGCAACTATGAGGGGGTCCCATATAAACAGCTAATTTTGCCTGTTCAGATTAGTCATGAGTCCAACAACGATACCTTGAATTTTGGGAGGCCAATGAGACATGCACACTCGACCACGTCAGCTTCAGCACGTTCTGGAAAGAAAGTTGTTAACTTAAGCTATGAGTTCAAACATAAAAGGCAAAGGCCGTAGTAGGAGACCAAAGAAACAGACTACAGGTAGACACTGAGAAATTAGCATGAATATGCATTCAAATTCTGGCTCGAAGCATAGGAGTACTCTCTCCGTTGACACAATATTTTTGCCATTTTTGATTTCATATAAACTGTGTTTGAAACACGCCGTCTTATTCAAATTTTTATGTAAATTATAAAAACAAACAAAACGTCATTACAATATCTTTAGTGATGTAATAAGTCATAACAAAAGTGGTAATATTTACTAAAAAGTTAAATAAGACGAGAGGTCAAACACGCTTTTATATGAGTCAAAGAATTGCAAGTATTGTGAAACGGAGGGAGTACTACAAAATGACAAAGGTACCAGGAAAAGATAATGCTGTGCCCTATAAACACTACATTTGATAGAGGCTACTGACATTTATAACACATTAAAAGCCCATCACTATTACTTTACAGTATCATTGTCCATATTTCTCAGGTCAAAGTATAGCTCTCAACTACTAATGTGTACCAGTTGGGCTTAAACTGAGAAGGAAAAAATGCTACTAACTACATTGTACTGGCACAGTTCCTACACAAGCTGTACTGGATTATCTGATGCTGACCCGAGTTACCCGACCTGACATGCACCTGATGCTGTGATGCACAACATGCACAACAGCACAAGGCTTGCTATAATGCACAATTGAAAGCTTAACTGCTACAACGGGTCCATGAATAGTGTGTCGTGAATGTGCAAACAGAAGCAGCAATCTGAAGTTTCAGAGAGAGAAGAAAAACATCCGTACAAATAGGGAAATGTAACATTTGCAAGATAATACTTTATTGCAGATATCCTACATCACTTTACGCACAAGAGTATTTTCTAATGGTAACTAATCATTATGTATACTTTGCATGTAAGCCTTGGCCAAGAATTTGTTTAGTGCATACGAGTAAAGTTGAAATTAGAACACACGTACCAAGAAGCCTGATTGCAGCACAAAGTGTCCCTCCGGTTGCAACCAGGTCATCGACGATCAGCACACGCTCACCAGGCCGTTCAATAGCACCAACATGCATCTCTAAGCAATCAGTCCCGTACTCGAGAACATATTTCTCAGAGATCACCTCACCTTCCATGTTTCGAAGAGCCAATGTTAGCACATGTTGATTACTGTTGAACAGACTTTGTTTTCGGCTTTTAAGAAAGCATCAGGTTGAACAGACTTTGTTTAACTACCCAAAGACACTCAGAACCACACTTTGGGTAAGTGACACTGCACACAGCATCTCTTTCTTGGGGGTAATAGAACATGTGGTCAAAAGTGCAGAATGATCTTGTATAAAAAGGCTGAAGCATTTCGTAATTATCCCATCATGGGCTGCATGCATGCACAAAAGTGCTGAGCAGGCTAGATAGAGAAACAACTTTGGTGTCAGAGATTATGGGCAAATCTAGTACTTTACCGCCTACTAAGCAAGTAGTATCCTGACTAAACATACTTAATTAGGGTGTCACCACAAGCAGGGCACTAGAAAAGCAACAGCTGGCTACAGAGTAGTATATATACATGGGAATGGCTTCAGAATCAAAACAGATCATGTTGAAGGAAGAAGGAATCTTACCTGGGAGCTTCCTAGGCTTGCGCAGCGGTATGAACTTGGCGCCAATAGCCAACGCAATCGCCGGGCCAAATATGAAGCCCCTGGCCTCAATCCCTGGAAAAGGAATGTCAAGCAAAGAGCCACAGCAAAACAAGTGCAAATGCTGAATGGAAACATGAATGTCCTGGGTACTGCCAAGTAGTCTATCTAGTAATAATAATAATTGACTGACAAAGGCAAGAATATCTAACAGAAGATGGTGCCACATACGTAAGCAACAGCAGCGACACATTATTAAAGCATTAAAAAAGGTGGTGTTTTATTTTATTTTATTTTATTTAAAATGGAGTAAACAAACGGAAAGGTGAAAATGAAAATTGAGGAAGAAAGCCTGCAGAAGCGGACAGAGTATCCAACAAGCAACAGAGCAAAATCTCAGAAGCAGGTACTTTGCAGCGATAACGACAGCGGATCGGGCCGGGGGCTCAACACATGCCGCGTGACATCAGGACGCGCCACCAACAGGAACACCGATGACGGACGCGCCGGTGTCCCCGCACCGCCCGATCCCGTGCGCCAGCTGCCGCGCCCGTCCGATCACACGGGGCCACGCCTGCCCGGACGCTGCTGCATCTGCCGAGTGCTTGGCGCCCCTGCTTCCCCAGGCGCGGGCGGACGGGATCCACCAGGCCTCGTCCTTGTACGTGTGCCCACCCGCCGATACGCTACTGAATGCGGCAGATTCCGGCCGCGGGAAAGGCGTCATGTGCCGAGGCCGCGAGGGAGAACGCTGCATCTGCCACGCACGCATGCACGCCCTGTGCTGTGCATGCATCAAGCATGGCCGGTTCTTCAGGCGGCCAGGCGGGCAACAGCGCTGGCTGGCTGGCACTGGCAGCGCCAAGCGTGCACTCAAACCACACCACACCACACGCCGACGCCGTCCCGTCCCATGCTCCACGACCACGGTCCACGGAGGGCACATGCACACGGACGGGAAGGAAGGAGAAGGACCCTGCTGTCAGCGACGACGGTCCGTCCGGTCCACCGCGATCTCGCACATTGATTATTACCGGACTGCGGCTTTAAGGATGAGCTTTGCACCTGGCGGATGGATGGATATGCATATGGCAGCAGCGGCTGCGCTCGCAAATCCAGCAACAGTAGCGTGGGGGGAGGGATTATTGAGGCGATTATGATATGATATGATCCTCCCGTCCCAAGGAAAGCAGGCCCGAGTTGCGACGGGCGTGCGTGAGGCAGTGAGCGAGCCAGCAACGCGGAGGACGGGAGGGGAGACGGACCCGGGTCCGGCGCGACGACAAATTAAAGCACGGCACGGGGAGCAAAAGGGGCCAGGGGAGATCTCCCCGAGAGATTTTACGGAATCTCAGAACTCTGCCCACAACACACCTCTCCCTCGCGGCTACACGCGCGCGCGCGGGGACAGCGACGTGCCGCGTCAGGCAGAGAGAAACTAGTCGCCGCTAGTCGGCAGAGATGAGCTGTGCTGGTTACTTACCGGCGACGGCGTCGATGCCCATCCCACGGTAGCGCTCGACGAAGAGGTCGACGGCGTCCTTGAACACCCCGGGGCGCAGCAGCAGCGTGGTGATGTCGTTGAACATGATGCCTGCACCACCACCAGCCCGGCCGGCGGCCCCAACAAAGCCATAAGATCGAACAGCGTTACTAGCTTATTAATTAATCGGAGATGAGGAATGAAGTCGACGCACCTTGCTTGGGAAGTGCGGCACGACGCGGATGGCGTCGGAGATGCCCTGCAGCCGGGGGTCGGCCGCCACCGCCTCCTGGGCCACAACCGCTACGGCCTCCGCCGGCGCGCAGCCGTTCTCCTTGGCCGGCTTGGCGTTGGTGGCGGCATCCATCACGCTGACGGCGGCGTTGCAGCTGGCCTCCTCACCCATCAATTCCTCGTCTCCCTCTCTCTCGGTCCAAGCTTCTCCTCCCTCCTTCCCCTTCGACACCTGCCTTTATTGTTGCTTGCTGGACTGGTGCGCCCGCGTATATATAGAGCCGAGCCAGCCGAGGCACCAAGGAAAGCAGGGGAGTGAGAGTGAGAGTGAGAGCGAGAGCGAAACAAGCGCCCTCGTCTGAGTCGTCTCCCTCGCTGCGCCTACCCTTGCTCTGTTTATAAAGACGAGGGCAGGAGAGCAGTGCTGGCACGACAGCCCACACCACACATAGCCCCTGTACTGTACTGTACGACTCTATTACTACTGTACTAGGCATAGGCATAGCCCGCGTAGGCACACAATCTCTCGTACAGTTGTACGTGACACTGATTTCTCTTTTGGTGAAAAGCTTCGCGGCCTAGCCCCGCCCGGCCCAGTATATTGATGAGCGGCCAGCGCCTACGCCGCCTAGCCGTTTCAGCGAGGAAACGGAAAGAAGAAAACGGGGTGTAGCCAGTAGCCAACGCCAGTAGGGCGCTGCTTCACCCCACTCCATTTGGGCTAGCCTACTGTACTCTAGCCACCGGACCGCACCGCACCGCACTGCGCCCCGGATTTCGTCGTCGGAACTCGCAGCCGGCCGGTTGCGGTGGGGTGGGGGATCCGATGCCTGCCCCGCTGCACGGCAGCGGTGGTGCTGGTGCTGGTAGCCTGTGGTGCTAGACTAGCAGTACCACGGCGTCACCACTAGTGCACTTATGTCACACCACCGGCCAGCCCGGCCGTTACTTCGTCGATCCAGGTTTTCAGCGTAACCGTCCCGCCGTACCCGGTACCCGGCCGGACCGGACGGACCCCGGCTGGCTCTGCCTGTTGGTTGGGCGTTGGCGCCGCGCCTCACGGCCAACCAGGTTACGCCAAGCGCGTGAGACCGACGGCTCGTTCGCGGTGTCCGCCGCTCGTTGGCCGCCCGCGCGAAACGTACGTCCCGCCCTCTGCTTCTCTGCTTTCTCCCGTCCCGATCGATCCGGCCGGGCCGGCAACAAATCCCCAGCACCCGGCCGGGTGCGGGAAAATATTTGCGATCTCGACAGGACAGAGGGAACCCGCCGGGAAAAGATGGATGATGATCCGTCCGTCGTCGCCAAACTCCTCCTCGTGATTTCGACGGCACCGCATGCGATGCGCCCGTGGCTGGGCCTGGGCAACACACACACAAACGCATTGCGTGCGTGCGTACACCTTGGCTGCATGCATGGATGGATGGATCTTTCCACCAAATAGCTAGGTAACCGGAATTGTCAGAGAGAAATGCGCTTCGTCTCGTAATTTTTTATCCCCGTCGCGCCGTCGCGGATCCAGTGGATTCATCATCCATCATTCATGTCGCGGTAGGCCGCGCGGTACTCCATTTTGTTTGTCGTGGTACTCATCCATCACCGTCATATATACAGTGTGGAGCAGTTTCGCAGGCAATGCTGATGCAGACCACGGCATCATAGCCACGCTACTGTTTCCACCAGAGTCAGCTATAGTATCGATGGAGGTGGTACCGTGGTAGCCAGGGGGAGCCACGTTACTAGTGGAGGAGTGGCTAGAGCAGTAGTGCATGCCCCAACCAAGATTTTGCACAAGGACGCGATCTCGTCAGTGATTCAGGAGCTGCTCCGGGGGTAGTACGTCGCCCGATTTCCACATGGTTTTAGCATCCGGTCCTCTCACAAAAGGACGTGGAGTGTCTGTCCTGCTCCAGACCAGGCTGACGGGCTCTAGTGCAAGCAAGTACACTCATGGGTGTGTATATGTATCGCGATAAGGGGGGTTTGGAGGGTGCTACTACCACCCGATAAGATATTTTTGAGCCATTTAGTGAGCATTCAACAGTCATATCCTCCGGCTTTTACCTCCAATTTCTTCTCAATAAGACAACAACCTCACTTTCCTCACCGTGCCCGCGGCAACCTCTTCCATCTCTCCCCGTCACCTATTAATCCTCTAGAGCTAACTTTGACTAATTTTTAACTTCTCAGCACAATAGACAGCTAGAAAAAGGTCCTCTCAGCGCGTGCCTTTTAATTACCTCTCAGTTCATTTATTCGAAAGCTTCCGGCTTTCAAAATTTTACTCAATAGTTGGGATCGATATTTGTTTCATTTCCTCGCTTATGGCTTCTACTCCCTATTCTAAAATATAAGTTCTACATGTATATCAAAATTCAAACTTCATTGTCAGGTTAACGATTAGTCTAATCATATGAAAAGTTTATACTATAATTTGTTCCTCTAAGAAAATAAATTATATAGTATAAGAGAAGTTGTAGGTCAAAATATGTTCTTAAAAACTACACAGAGTCAAATCATGCCTTACATTCTGAGACAAGGGGAGTAGAAACTAAGGAAAAGTTGAGACAAAGGGGTTAAGGGGCTTGTTTGAATTTGGTGGCCTTAATTAGAAGGATTGTTGGGGAAGGACGGCCTTACAATGGTGGTGGGTGTGGCGATGGTGCCACCAACATGGCAATGGGAGAAGGTGGTTGGCGGAGAGGGCAAAGGGAGGGCCGCGACAAAGATAGCTCGATGACCTTCACCGGTTTAGCGTGGCGAGATCGGAGGTTGTGTGGCGCCACTAGCCCCAAGCAGGATGTGGAGGCAACAAGGGATCTTGGTCAAAGATGGAGAAGTGGAGGCACGTGGCGGTTAGCGATTGACCCTTCGGATCTTGGTGGGAAGGAATTTAGGGTCGTGGTCAGGGGCGAGTGATGGGTGCAGACGTGAATGCGGGTGGAGGAAGAAGAATAAGAATGAAAGAAAATAAGATGAAGAGAGTAGTTATAACGTCACAAAAATCAAGTGATAGATGCCTTTAGATTGCTCAATTAGGGTATAAATAGATCCTCTTCAATTTTTTCTAGAAGAATGACACAAAACATCTGCAATTACTTTTAGCTTAGGTTTCCATTGCTTGACGACAAATGCTCCAACCAAACACTGTTGTGTACCGCGACCGTACTACTCATTACAACTATTATTTGCATCATTCAAACAACCTAGGGATTGAAACCAAGAGGCGGTAAGGCCAACCCCAACGCAGAGGCTCGCATTATGCGCTTCAACTAAAGCAACCAGATACATGACCAGGGAGGATAGAGGATTATTGATTTTACAATCCAAGGCAATAACTAGAGTAAAAAGTCATCTCAAGGTTCAACTTTCTGTTAGATGTTCTTTTACAGTTCTTCCCCGTAACTTCTGATAGGAACACTGCTGCTTCGTTCCCAAATCGTATGCTTGCACAACTACCGAAACCTTTTGTTAGCCAAGGCTGTTGACGTCTTTGTAAGGCTACCCACAACGACATATCTTGTAAACACCCTGCAATACAAGATAGCGTATCACCCGAGCCGCAGCGGGGTACGCGCTGCTGTCCGCCATCCTTGCGTCAACGCTAAATATAACATTGTACCATACCCTGTAGCGTATCGCCCACCCACTCTATTGGGTTTGGGAGTACATAGGATGGATTTAGTGAATGACAAATACGGATAGCCTAAGCATCTATGCTGGTCTGCAGGGCTACTACCGATTGTGACCATTATTGCTACAATAAGTTGGAGGAAGAGGTAGCACGCCAGACCACTGCGTTGGCGTTGAGGAAGACCTAAAGCAGTTGGACCCTGGTGGTGGAGCGGAAGCGGAACGGCCATGTTTAGTTGCTGAAAAGGAAATCCGAAAAAGTCTTAAGTACCTGTCATATCAAATATCTTGACGCATGGCGTGGGGCACTAAATGTAGGTAAAAAAACAAATTGCATAGTTTTACTGAAAAGTGCGAGACGGATCTTTTTGAATCTGGGATTAGTCCATGATAGAACAATAATTAGCAAATAGAAATGAAAAATACTACCGTAGCGAACACGACATATTTCACGGAACGCTCGCCGTCATCGCTCTGGCCGCACACCCATCTGAATCCAACTTTTCCACGGACGAAAATCACGCCGTACTGCAAATCTTTGCTGCAGATGCGTACAGCATCCATTCCGAATTGTTAGAAAGCGCCGCCGGTGCCCCTTTTACGTGAGGGGCCAGGGCCGCCCTTGCATTGCATAGTTGCATGTACATAGAAGAAAAGGCTGTTACCAGGCTCGGCCCGTTGTTTCTGTTTATGAACTGCTCGCTAGCGAAACTGTGGTCTGTGTGGTGGAGGAATCCTGTTGTCTTTTGCACCTGTACCGTCCGTGTACGCCACCGTACGTGTCGGTAACGTCTCTCCATCAACTCGCGAACATGACGGATGCATGGCCGTTTTGTCTCTCACACCATCTACTCTCCGTCTCAAAAAATAGATGTCACCTGGGCTCTAAAACGCGAGAACTTCCCCGCGTCGCTCTCCGGGGGCGGCACGGGCGGCGGGCGCCCTCCGCCGCCACCTCCCCTCTCCCGGCTGAGCTCTCCGGCTGCCGCGCCGGCCATGCGCCGGCGGCGGCGGCGGCCCTCCTCCCCTCCTCCTCCCGTCCCTCCCCCCCGGTCCCCTCCCCCCTCCCTCCAGCTCCTTGTCCTCGACGTCCGCCCAAATCTCGACGCCGGCGGCGAGATGGCGGTGGTGGCGGATCGTGGCCCTCCCTTGCCGGATCGGCACCCTGATGGCGCCCCCCGCCCCTCCCCGGCGGGCGGCGCGCCCGCCGTCCCGGCCTCATGTGGCGGCGGCCGGCGTGCCCTCGTTCATGTGGCCCGGTCCGGGGCGGGCGGGGGCCTTGCTCTCCGGCCGGTTCCGCCCCCCCCCCCCTCCCCGCAGCCGCCATGCCTCCGCATGGTGGTGTTCCATTCGGCCGGGCGGGCTGGATCTCGGGCGTGGCCGGGGCGGCCGGGGCTTGTGGAGGTTCCACGCGAAGGTGAGTTGCGGTGGCTCGCGCTCCATCGTGGCCTACGTAAACAAGGAGAAATCCTTGCGGTTCCCGGCCGGCGGTGATGGCGCAATCGCGTCGCTTGCCTTGTTGGAGGTGTCGCCGTAGGGTTTCGTTCGTCTGGAGGGGTTCAACGCCCTTTGTTGGCCTTCCACGGTGACTTCATTGATGGACAAGGGTGAAAACCCAGCCAGGCTTCTTGCCACGGGCCAACGACGGTGGCGCTTTTGGCGATCACTACCTTCTTGAAGGCGTCGTGTTCAGTCCGTCATCCGTCATGGGGATGGCCGACCCGCGTGAGGTCCGCTATGCCATGGTGGTCCGCGGCACGACGGCTACCTCATGCACTTACCAACGCCGTCGTGGTGACGTTATTGGTTGAGTTCGTGTGTTGTTGCACTTGCTCCACCGTGGTGGTGGGGGTGAATGGCAACGTCGTCTCTTCACCGGTGGGGCATTGGCATGGGGGCAAGCCTTGCTTGCCGTTCGTCGTGGTTGTTCGTCGTGCCGCGCCCAATGGCGCTTATTGCTGCTCTCCACTCGGCTCGTCCAGTTGGTGTTTGTCGTTGTCGTAGCCTTGTTTTGGTGCTCCTCGCCCGCGGTCCTGGTTCTTAGTGACTCGGAGGGCATCTTCATGTCGGCGCTCCTCGTCCGTGGTCCCGCCTAAGTGACTCGGAGGTGTGTCTTTATGTCGACGCTTCGCCCGTGGTCCTGCCCCTCAGTGACTCGGAGGAGCACTCGGAATCACCTGTTCACCTACGACTACGATCGCCACTGGCTTTCTTGGTGTTGAGTTTTCTTTTGTATCGGGCATAGCTTTATGGGTCGTTAGGCCGGAGGGTCTCCCGCCCCTCGCATTTCTTGCTTTCCTCAGAAATAGGTTGGCGCCTCGGTAACTAGTTGGTTACCGTTGTGTCTTGTTATCCCTGTTTGAACTTTCTTCGCTTAATGAAAAACACGCAACGGCGTGGTCTCGAAAAAAAAAATAGATGTCACTATAGGATACGCACGGTCAAACTTTCTCAACTTTGACTAAGTTTTGTAAAAATACGTGCAACATTTAAATCTCCAAATAATTTTGTTAAAAAACTAGACTTAAAGATCTTTCCGATGATACTAATTACTTAGTATAAATATTTATATATTTTAATATATAATTGTCGGCATTTTGAAAACGTTAACTTCGGGAAGCGAGAATGACATCTATTTTGAGATGGAGGGAATATGTAC
>JADLZK010006006.1:0-15639 GCA_015847255.1 Hyparrhenia diplandra
GTAGTGAACATTCTAGAAGATACCGAGGACACCCGAAAAGACGGGATGCCGAGGTGGCAAGCCACCTCGCGCCGCCGCCAATTGCCACATAGGCCGGCCGCCGGGTGGGCCACCTCGTCAACCTCTCCTTTCTAGGTCGGTTTACTACCGACTTTGAGGTTGTATTTACACCATTGTTGAAGGTCGGTTTGATCCAAGGGTTGACGTTCATCGCCAAGTACTATATAAGAAGACCGGTGACCCGTGGCTGATATCAATTTCATTATCATATTCATTCATCAACTCATACCCATCTAGTCCAGCCAAGTCTAGACCTAAGCCCTAGTTCATACTAGAAGTAGTTAGCTATCTAGCTAGTTCTAGTTGAAGATCAAGTTCATCTTGAGTTCCCGATAGTCAAGAAGTAGCAAGGATCATCGTTCTTGAGACTTCTCTCTTGTATTCGACCGTAAGTACTATTATATTTAGAATACAATTGTCATGGCTTTGATCTTTATAATTATTATATTCTTATTGATATGTGTTTATGCTTGCTATGATTATATGTTTAGTTTAGTAAGATTGCGTTTTTATATTTTATGCATGGAATTGTATAGCATCCATATAGATGATCACTATGTGGGTGATAAGCAATGTGTAAATGTGGTGTTTATACAACGTTTATCTCGCAATTGCACCCTATATTCGGGCCGTGTGGTAGATCGCGGGAGTGACAGTCCCTGTTGAGTCCTTTGGAATCCACCCTCCGAATGTAGGACTAGTCGAAGTTTATTATTACGGTAATGATCAAGTTTCGTCCTTGGTTGTTATTGGTAATGCTTGCCATGTGTAGAAGTAATCCAACCTTGCCATGATAGCTAGATGTATTGCACTAATTGTAGTATTCATTTGACATATATGATTAGGAGTATCTTAGGAATATTCATTCTATTCTTTCTATAACATGCTAATAGCTCGTATGATACTAGTGGCTTATGATGATCTTTTGTCACACCCTAAAATTCCTATTTTAGGATGTGACGTAGAAAACACTAAATAGCAACAAATGATTTTATTATTTCTTAAAATTTATAAACTTTAGTTAAGTTGTTGATATTCTAGATAGTAGAAAATGTGAGTTTCTAAAATTTTTGCAATTTAATTTAATGGTTTGTTGCATTCATGCCTTTGCATAGTGTTTATGTTTGAAAATGAATTTAATTGTTTTAAGACGCTTAGGTTTTGATCCCAATTTCATCTCCCAAACCAAACCAATATTTTTTTTTTGAGAATCTCCCCACAAAACCAAACCAATATCTAAAAGTCCAATTCAAGTCACCATTTTGGAACGTCATTTACCACTTAATGCATAACGCCGGGAAATCCTAGGAAAACTAGAAAAAGGTGCGAGCAAAAATTAGACTACAAGCCAATTGCACCAAACCAATATCTAAAAGTCCAATCAAGTATTTTGATCCCCAAAAATTAGCTTGACCCATTATTTCTTTCTCTCCTTTATTTTCTTTCTCGAGCTCTCGTCAATTGGTGTCGATGAACTCCTTGGGCCAATCTTTTCTCCCCTCTTATCCATTTGTACACATTAATCTCAAGTTGAGTTGAAGTCTAGACTTTCACCTAGCCGATCATGGTAACCCAAACTTCTTATCTTTTTAATTAATGGACCAAGACTTATTCGGGCGAATCCAAGTCAGCCCAGCACTCATCTCTCTACAAACCCTTGGTGAACATAGTCCCTCTCCTCTCTTGTACCGATGCTCGGTTTCTCCCTCACATAGGCATGCAGATCACTCCACCCATTGTGTCACCCTCTCCTCTCTCTACTCATGCAAATATTCCTTCCTCATAATTTCCTATACCCACTTTACTCCTTCAATTGTTTTCTCTTATTTCCAATGACATGCAGCCACCCATTCTCCCTGGCTTCCCCCACGCCAATTCCTTCTCGTGCAAAAATATATGAACCTCATTTCTCTCATCTTGTCTCACTTATGTGTGTGATGTGATTGTTACTCTATTCTTTAAATTGCATGCATGCACATGACCATAACAACATTTGTTCCTTCCTCTTTTTCTCACGCACAAACCAGCAACCACCTCCTTTCAATACTCCATTTATAGCACCCTTTCATTCCATTTGGTTTTATTCCATCTTCAATTGCATGTCCCAATGCAACAAGTGGCAACTACATTTTTCCTTTCTCCTTCTCCCTCACGCCATCACCAGAGCAGCAGCTCCTCGTCTCCCCCTTTCCTCCCATGCAAAAGTTGCAGCAAATGTTCCTCCTTTAATCCCTTTACAAGCCCCTCTTTATTCTCTCCTTCACCACTCTCTAATTGCAGGAATGAAAGGCACAAAACAGCCATGCATATTCATCCCCCTCCCTACAGAAACAGATGCGCCTCCTCTCCTACTCTCCCATCTGCCATGGACGCCCCATCTCTTCCCCTTCCTCCACCATGGACGCCCCCTCCTCTTCCCTCTCCATCCTCTCCATCAAAATCCAGTGCACTCGCTGCAACAAATTCGTGTAGCCGCTGCACGTCTATCCTGTCACAGAATCCCGGAATCCTTCGCATCATGTTGCGGTAAGGCTTATGGTATTCTCTGTTGTTTCATGAAAATCATGCTCACCATGTCCCCTCTCTGTTGTGATGCCCCAAGGCAACACCATGGTGCTGCAGCGAGGTCATCCCGATGTATCTTGTCGTCTCTCCGAACCCGCAGCAACACCTCGCTCTTCGTCTTCGCCGTCATTTCTGTACAGCCATGGTGAGGTCGTCCCTTCCCCTCTCTTATCTAATTCTTCAGTCCATGCCCATCTCGTGCACCTCTTCATTTCCTTCACACATCACAGATAATCTCCGAGGAGAATCGCAGCAGCCCCGTCGATCGCCGTACATCTTGGCGCTGCCCCATTGATAACAGGCCGGATCGTGTCACCATCGTCGATTTTGGCTGGCATCACCCTCATCTCCAGCTGCTAGTAACCATGATGTGAGGCCCTTTTCCCTTTATACATCTTGTATACATGTCCTCTGTTGTAAATCATGAATTATCAATCAAGTTAAATCGAGTTTTGGCGAGGTTTGCAAGCAATATGCTCTGCTGTCCCTGCGTCCAGCCATGCTGCTGTTGAGAGCAACAGTGTTCCCTGTTGATCCCTTGAATTCCGGGTCTAATCCTTTGGCAAGAACACAAATTATATACCTGCACACGCCTGTGAGAAATCTCGTGTCTATAGGATCCAAGATCAAAGAGATATCACCCATTTTGTGATCGCTGTCCCTGCTGCCTCACAGCTGCACTGTTGCCGGTTGGCATGCATGTTCCTCACAATCCATGACTCCCTTTGTCAATCCCTTTGATCCACACATTTATCATATGTTTGTACACACCTCTGTGAAATTTCATGGCTATAGAGTCTAATCCGAAAGAGTTATGATGTTTTCTTGTGCGTGCTGTTCCTGCTGCCCTGCAGCAGAGTTCTTGCCGGTTGGCATTTGCGTTCCCAGTAATCTAGAGCTGCTATCATCAAACCCTTTTACCACATTGTGTATACCATCCTTGCACATGCCTCTGTAAAATATCATGGCCATAGAATGTGAGATGCTAGAGATATCCTCATTTATGTGTTCACTGCTCTGCTGCCTTGGCTGTTGTACCACTCTGCATTGTGTTGCCGTTCTCCGCTGATCCGTTGCTCAAATCACCAAGCCCTTGAATGTACATGTTCACTATATACCTGCACATGATTCCACAAATTGATTCGTATATGCAATAAACAATGGTCGAGATATCGAGGTCATAGTAACTGTTATCCCTGCTGTCCAAACAGCAGCTACCCTGTTTTTCCAATTGTGTTTCCCAGCTAACCAGTGATCAAAATATCATGTTCCATACATGTACCTATCTTCCAAGTTAGCATGTATCCATCATGTTTATTTCATTCCTTGCATTTATCAAATCTTCTAGCTTCTACCTTCGATCTTTCAAGTCTTTTCAACCAAAGCTTTGTTTAGTTGTTTTTGCGCTCAACGATCGTAGCTACAAGCCTTACGTGTTTTAAACCTTTGTCTTGTTTTATATATACTGAATGATGTATTGCTTCTAGGTTTGTCTATAATGGCTGTGATGATTGTTGCGATCGTTAGGAGAGGCTATACAAGGATGATCCGGAAGGAAAGTTGGACAAGTCTGAGCACTATTTGAGGCAAGTATAGTTTGGGATCTACTAGCTTAAGTTCATGATCATGTGACCTATTTAATGTTTATGCCATAAAACATAAAACATGACTTTTATCAACATAAGAAATTGTCTGCAACAGAACATCCGGGACTTACAGTACAGCCATGAGTGCTACATGGCACTGGCTTTAGTCAAGTATGAGGATCCTTTCTAGCTTGTTAGTGGTTACCGAAAGGCGTTAGGGTGAAACAGACCGTGGATCCCAGAGAGGTTGTATCACACGGAACTGCCGCAGACTATGGATCCCCAGAAGGGTTGTATCGCATAGACTGACGGATTTACCTAGCGGCCACTAACTTGTTAGATGGACCTTTGAAAGGCTTCATAGTGAACCCTGCCGACCTACCTTGGTAGTGGGTCAAGAGGCTGATCACCTCGGGCAAAAGGGTAAATCACGGCTCATGGTGAAAGTGTACACCTCTGCGCAGAGTTTATCAAACTAGTATACTAGCCTTGCTCAAGGACACGAGCGGCCTTGGACCTTTGCACTAAGATGATGACTAGTGTTGTTAACTTGTTTATGGTTTATTGTTTTATGATTTACATTATTTATGTTACATTGATCATGATCTATGGGTAGTTCTTACCTAGCTATTCTTGCTGAGTTCGACATGAACTCACTCTTGCTATTTCCCTCTCCCCCAGTCTATTAGCAAAAGCTCCATTGGAGATGGATGAAGATATTGAGGATACTATTTGGAGTGCTTGGCATACGGAGCCCCCAGTCAACTGTCCCTGATATAGCAACCGTTCTGCGTTACTCTGATAAGTTGTAAGTGTTAATTTAGTTATGTTTACGATATAAAGCATTGTTTCTAATATTTTTATATTCTGTAACATATGTGTGGTCTTCCTGGGCACACATATGATGAGTCTGGTCTTCTTTGGAAAACCAGGCGTGACAATCTTAGACTTGGGTATTTATCATTTATATATTTATCTTTATCCTGTGACTTATCCTGTTGAGTAATGTTAGATGCATATGGCTACTCTGCATTGTACAACTGTAAGTGGATCCCATAAATAAATCACAATATAAATCATTAGATGTCCTTTTCTCTCTACTTTCCATAGACTCCCTTCCCTGTGGTAAAATATAAATACGATACCTGGATTACTCCCGGTGAAGTGCTACAATTGGTATTTCTATCTGTGCGCTTGCAGATATCATGTTCATTCTTTTATCAAGGCCTTTCAAGAGTACCATGCCCCGCATTTCTTTGAGCGTTATTGCTAGGGTGACAGACTAGTGTATAGGTAATGCCTAGAAATGAGTGGTATACCTTGAGTACATATCCTGGTGAGATTAACTCCACTATGGATAATGATGCTAAGTTTACATCCCACTACTAACACCGCCTAACTCCGCTTTGTTGGATCATGAGGTTAATCCCATATCCAAGCTAACATGATTAGATAGATATCCCATATATATTTCTTTCGCCTTCCTAATTTGGATCGTGTAAGAAATATCAACAGCCGGCATGTATGCCGTCTTCGTCGAAGGCCGCTGCACCGTCACGCCGCGGCTCGAGATGCTGCAGCGCGCCGCCGCGTCAGGGCATGAAACCGCCAAGTATGCTCTTGCTCTTGTGCTCTACAGGGCCAACACCGTGCCACGGGACGACGACTATGCCCGGCGGGTGTTGCGGGGAGATCGAAGGCGACCACCGGCGGCAATTTGGGGACGTGGAAGAACATCAATTGTACTCGGCCCCGCTGACAGGCATGGGATTTTAGGCTGTTCTACTTGGCGGCGCATTTGATACAAGAGTTGCCTACAACCCGCCTTATAGCCCAAATGGTGCCTCGCCATGATGGGCATTAGTGCAGAGAGCCAGAATGGTGCGGGCATGAAGCCGGATGCACGGAATCGGAGTCGTGGAGCGTTTTTTGCAGCGAGGAGTGTAGGATCCGCATCGAGTGTCTAGGGGTTCATCGGTCCTCTATTCTGGGCATTTTGAGCGCATGTTCAAACTGATCCATCGATCTTATTATGTATAGCTACCTCGATCTAAATGGCTGAAAACTTTCGAACAAACTTAGGGCCAAAGGAATTTTACAGGAAAGGTTCTTGCTCTTTGGTTTTCGGGTGAAACAGAGGAAAAAATCCATGAGCTCATACCTCATGGAATTTTTCCTCGCGGGAAGAACAGCAATCATGAGCAGACCTCATGAATTTTTTTCTAGAAGAATCTTTCCATGAGCGTAGACCTCTTGAAACTTTTCAGAGCAGAGAGCGCCGCGCGGACGGCGCCACCGTGCGGATCACGCGTCGGGCCCGCCCTCTCCGCCGTCGCCACCGACCCAGCCGTGCTCCATTGGCACACCCCGCCACCACGCGCCATAGCATTTTTCGTCGCCGTAGCAGCTCAGCTGCGCCGCCCGTGCTCGTCGTCGCCCTAGCAGTACCCGACGGCGGGTCAATCTACGAGCCATCTATACCGACACGAGAAACGATGCCGTGGCGCCATGCTAGAACGGATCGAGCATTCCATGGACCGGTGTGCACCGGGCGCGGGTCGACGTCGACGCGCTATGGCTATGGCCGGGGCCGTGTACTACCCGCGCTAGTATCGCGCGAGTCTCATCGCCAAGCTCGCCGAGGCCAGCAACCCGAGGCGTGTTTTGAGCAGGCATGCCGCCGCGTGTTCATGGAAGGCCGCGACGTCCGTCGCCCGCCGCCGACTTGCCGGAACAAGCCGCCAACTCAGGGCATGCACTCGCCGGTATGTGCACGCGCCCTTCGCTCAACAGGCGGAACGCCGCCGCCTCCGATGACAACCATGCTCGGGCGGTGTTGCGGGAGAGCGGAGGCGCGGGGGCGGCGGCGATGGCTGCACCCTCGAAGAGCGCGAACTGTACAAAGCTCCGCAAACAGGCAGTGCGAGTGTTGTACAACCACTCGGTGCAGACGCACTATGCACAAAAGAGGCAGCATCTTCCTCCTGGCCCAACCGGTGCCTCGCCAGGACGGGCATCAGTGCAGAGCGCCAGGATGGTGCTGGATCGACGGAAACGGGGGGGTCGTGGTGCATTTTCTGCAGCGAGGTGTGTAGGATCCGCGCCGTGTGTAGTACTATATGTTGCACGGTGGACAACACGGTGGGCAGTGGAATTGAATGAATGAGAACGTGTATCTATGTACTACTATATGTTGATGATGATGACAATGCACCCATGCATTGCATGACCTGATCTATCTTACTTTTGGTACAGACGGTTGATGTATATATCTGGTAATTCGTGTTATATTCTTGTTTGCGATTTCGCGTGCGCGCTGCGTAGCAATGGCGGCGCGAGCCAGCGAAGAATCTCGGCGTGCCTAACAGCCTCGGATGAACCCTCTCCCTTATCTCTAACCTTGCACCTCGAGGCTCGTCGACTTCACGGTTATGCTTGTGTCGTTAACGTCGCCTTGGAACGATGCTGTGTCCGCGCCGGTTCACGGCACCTCGTTCGATCGTTCTCCTCGACGCCAACCCTCTCCGACCCGTGTCCTCGGCGCGCGACCGATCAGTGTTGAAAAGCATTTACGCTGCGATCGATTCTTTCCATCCCGTCCATTTAACCTCGGCCTGTCCTCCTTTGGTCGGGTGTCGCTACTAGCTCCGCCCGTGCCCGCCACCGTCGGGTCCGAACTTCGCTAGCAGCCTAAAACCGCTCATCCGATAGCATAGATAGGAATGTTAGGTTCTGGGGATCACGGCGGTCTATCGCTACATACCTCGTCTCCGTTGACATTCGCGCACGCCCGGTGTCTTTGCCGCCATGGCGGAGACCTTCGAGGGGCTCAAGAACTCGATTTTTCTTTTTAACTGTGGCAAAAAACTTGTGACTAGTCTTTCTCCCACATAACAACTCCAAATGTGATGGTTTTTCTTTCTAAAATTTTGTAAAATAATGCTGTATAAACCTATTGTATTCTTATTGCTATTACTTTTGTCATGTTTTATTGATAACATTTGAATTTTGAATTTCAAAAATTACAACTTCAAACAACATTTTTGGAGCATCTAATGATTTCAAGAGAAGAATTCATGAACATAAAAATTGTATAACTTCTTAATATGTGCATCTTTTATATTGGTCATTTCTTCATCCGACGGCGTCGCAAAGAACTTTGTTCATCACAAGATTTACACATGTCTCATAGAGTTGATGAAACTACGAGAGAGATTTCTAAGATTTGTGAACAATGTCACTAGCACTATGTTGAATGGGGAAACAACCAAAATAAGAATATACTGAGCATTTTTTTCGTGCGGGCGAAAAAAACTAAGTTATTCGGGCCAAAAATCCCGCCCATGACGTCCCATTGGGCAAGTCGGGGCCTAGATTTTTCGAAAGGGCTCAAGCCGGGCCGGGCAAAGCTACAAACAAGCATTTTCCACTACAAAATAGATAAAAATGTAATATTTGGTGCGGGTCGGGCCAAAAAAATTTAACGGGCTTCAAGAACTTTGTCCGGCCCCTGCCCAATAAGGTTCGTGGGCGGGCCAAAACATGTCGGGCTCTAGCCGGGCCCGCGGGCCGAGCTAGTTTTGCTTAGGTATAAATAAGAATTGTCGATCTTGCTAAGTTATGAAACTCTCTAGCTTAAAAGTTTTTTGATTTGACATTATCTTGTAAAGGAAAATTACATCTCAATTTCAAAAAGATTGAAAATTGATATTTAAATGTTTTAAGTGACCTCAGTTAGACAAACCACCAATATAACGATTGTAGTTCTCAGATATCCATGAAACTTTGTACTGTACAGTTTACAACCTTTTGATTTGAGATGTACTCCCTCTGTCCCTAAATGTTTGTCTCTAGAAAACCGTGTTTCCCTCACAGACACGCTTCCCGGACGACATACATAAAGGGACGGAGGGATACTAAGTTTGAAAACATTTATTCCTCTGAGACAGCGCCTTTGGGATAGGGCGTACTACTATGGTTGAAAAGGGCGCCCGCCCATTTCCTTCGGACGCCGCTTGTCCGTCGTTGACCTCCCCGCCGTAGTGCCATTATATTGGGCTACGCACCCGCATCATTCCTGCTCAGTGCTCACCTCTCTTCGCCGCACAAAACGTCCTAGAGCGCGCTCAGAGCTTCCGCGCCAGCGCGCGGCGCCACGTCTCACGCCATGGAAAACCTCCCGGTTGACATGCTTGCAGAGATTGCGATTGGCGTCGCCAACGTCTGTGGATCCCATAGAGGCCCTCCACATTACGCGGAGCGCGCTATTCACGAGATGAGGCGGCGTGCGGCGACCCACTAGTGGGATGGAGCATCACACCGGACAAGGTGCTATACCTAGGGGGGGGGAGACCGCCTTCCACTACTCGCGAGTATCGGGAGAGTCTTATCGCCGAGCTTCGCGCCATTGGCAACCCGAGGCGTGCTTCAAAGCCGGCTTATATGCAGTCGTCATCAATGACCGTTGCACCGTCATGCCGCCGCTCGAGATCTTTGCGGCGTGCCGCCGGCGTCGAGCATAAGGCCGCCAAGTATGTCCTTGCTCTCATGCTCTGAGGGGATAACACCGGTGCCGCCCGCCCGGCGACCGTGCGGGGCGGTTTTCGCGGGAGATTGAAGGCGACACGGCGGTGGCGATGGCTGCACACTCGAGTATGCGCTAACCGTGCAAAGCTCCGCCAACAGGTAATGGGAGTGTTGCGCGACGACTTGGTGATGCCCCATGTAGAGAGGAAATTTCTTTCCTGTTGTTCGGCCCAACCGCCGCCTCGCGCCGGGGCGGGCATCGGTGCGGTATGGTCGATAGGTGCGGCTTCATGGATGGCCGGGCGCCGGGAGTATGGGAGCCATACAACCGCTGCGCAGCGAGGAGTATAGGATCCGCGCCGAAAGTGCCGTAGGTTCTTCCTTGATGCACAAAGTGGGTATGAGTAGGTAGTGGTCTTGCATGAATCAATACGTGTTATTGTGTATATGTTTTTTTTTTTTGAAGAAAACGGGGAGGGGGGGCTCCCCTACTTTGACTTTATTGTGTATATGTTGCTGTATGTGGTAATTCATGTTATATTCATGTCCGTGATTCCCGCCGCATGCGACCACGCAGCAATGGCCATCGCGAACTCTTTCCCTTGGCACCTGTGCTGAGGTGTTACTAGATTTAGGCCCCGTTTGGATCTGATTCTAGATTTTAAAAATCTGGATTCTAGTTGGTTTTTCAAAATCTAGATTTAAACAAAATCCAATTTGTTGTTTGGATCATGGGATTCTAGAATCTGATTTCACCTATTTTTTCCCTGCACTCCATTTATGCCCTTTGCACTTTATGAGGCGCAAAATGGTACTAATTGTCACCTTAATCAACTAGAAGCTGCTCTTCTCTTGATTTTGATTCTTGCGATCTTTTACGGACGGCGCTATGATTTCCTTCGGCGTTCCACCGGGTTATGTGTGTCCGTCATTTCGACCTCCCCTGGAGTGCACTGGGCTCTGGCGCCCACATTATTCTTGTTCACATCTCTTCGCCAACCGCGCGTCGGCCCCCACTCATAAAATCCTACATCTCCCCGCAGCGGCATTTCTTTGCTCACCCTTATTCGCCAAGCGCACCCGCATTTCTTTGCTCCCTCTCTTCGCCAACTGCTGTTCGTCACCTCTCTTTGCCGCTCAAAACCGCCTAGATCGCGCTAAGAGCTTCCGGCAAAACCCCGCCACGCCGTCACCCGCGCCATGGAAAACCTTCCGCGTGACATACTTGCACGAATCGCGATTCGTGTCGCCAAGGTTTCAGCGGATCCCATAGAGGCACTCCGCAATCTGCGCGGGCGCCCGAAGATGAAAGTGGCGTCGGCGATCCCCGTGGGGACGGAGCATCCCACCGACCCCGCTATACCGGCGGGGCCCGCCGAACTTTTCCACTACCACCGAGTATCGGCGTGAGTCTTATCAATCGCCGCGGTGGTGCCGGGCAATCCGAGGCGTGCTTCGAGCCGGCTTGTATGCCATCTTCATCAAGACCGTGACACCGTCACGCCGCCTCGCGATCTTCGCAGCCGCACCGCTGCGTCTAGAGCATGAACGCGCCAAGTATGTCCTTGCTCTTGTGCTCTCTGAGAGAAAAACCGGGGCGTAGGCGACAACTATGCCCGGCGGTTGCGGGAGGTCAAGGCGAGGACCTCGAGACGGCAGGGGACGTCACAGACCGCCGACAACTTCCATTCGTTAACATCCGCCAAAATGTGCGGATTGCTTGCTTGTGCGACTTGATTAATGTGTGGCATCCGAATCACCGTGATCCCGCCCCAACGGAGCCTCGCCATGGCGAGCATTGCTGCAGAGGGCAATACTGGTGCGGGAGCATTTCCGCATGGACGGAATTCCAGCCGCCGTACACGTTCTACAGCGAGGAGTGTAGGATCCGTGTTGGCGGTCGTTATCGACCATTTTATACCGCCAATTTTTATCCAAATCCGGAGAAACAAGCATACTTATGACACATATACATATGCTATGACCTAGTTCCACTTGTTTCTCGAGTAAACATGTTTTGCAGGACAAACATTGGAAACAAGTGTAAATGCATGAAGTAAAGAAGAAAGCGCAACGTAGAACACACATTTCAGAAATGCGCAACCAAGGGAAATAGAGAAAGCCCACTTCAAAGAACAAGTGGACCAAAGCACCCGGCAATTAACGATGTGGACCGGCCCGCAAGCCCACACGCCAAAGGCGGTCGCAAGAGGGGCCAGGCCCAGTCCGGCCGGACTGGAAGTGGGTCCGGCCGGACTGGCGGTTCCACCAAATCGCACCGCCCTTTTTCTGGCGGTTGCATGCCGACATGCATAGGCGGTTTCCGTAGGTGCTTTCCTAAATTAGTGACGAAACCGACCTCTCATGTGTATTAATAGATGGGGAGGGCTCCATTCTCAACACACACCACACAAGAGCCTCTCCCTCCACACTTGTATCTTTTACTTTTATTGGTTAGAGCTAGGAGCTTGGCAAGATGTAATAGAAGATCAAGATCAACATGGAGATACTTGGTATGAGCAATTCATTGTTCTTCATGTTCTTCATCATTGTTCTTGTTCTTACTATCATTATAGTTGTTCTATAGAACTAGAGTATAGTTCCTCATGATATAATCATTGCATATGAACTAGGCTATAGTTTCTATGTTATGATTCCATCATATAGAACTTGTGCTTAATCATTCATACATTTATAACATGGAGTTTAGATGGCGGTCTGTCATACCTTCGGGTTTGCCCATATTCTTGCTCGTTGATCCGTAGGGGTCGAGTCCATGGGGGGTATGGGTAGTTCCTTAGTGCACTTGGGCATGGAGCCCGGGTGCACGGGGAGCCTTCGGGATATGTCGGTGCCCTATGGTAGTGAGGTAGGCGGCGGTGGTGACAGCACTGTTCGTCCCTTGTACTCCTCCACGTCAGGGTATTGAGTAGGAGTTCGAAAGTGTCTATCGGGTGGCGGACCGGTACTGCGGGCATCTCCCCGTCCATCTACCTCTATCCTTATATCTTGTATGATCATTAACTTGTTCTTTGCACAACTATATAGGATACGCCTTGCTCTAGTTTAGGGTTTTCTTTATCCTTGAGATTGCTCGAGTGTGTGTGTGAAGTTATCCTTTACCTACCCTGTCCATCCCTGTTATGAACCTTGGTCTATTATCTGGTCGTGTTATCTTGTCCATCTTTCTATTAGAGACCTTGCACCATGCCTTCCCCCGTGGAAATACGATACCCTGAATACTTCGGGTGAAAGCTACAATGGCATTTCCGTGCGCTTGCGGGACTCTTTCTGTTTGCGTTAAGAAACGCCAACAATCCGCAAGCAGTGTGAGAGTTTCTTCGTCATTAATAGTAAAGTGTGGTCTTGATCGATCATGTGTATGGATGATGTTGGAAAGATCCTGAGTATGCATTGTGTTATATTTTTTTTCCAAATTTTGTCTTTGTTTAGATTTTTATTGCGGTTGAAATGATTAGTGAACAGTATTTGGAAAAAAAAAATACTAGGGTGTGTTTGGTTCACTTTCGGCCTAGCTTTGGCTCGGGCTTGACCAGCCAGGTTCCCTTTGGCCAGGCTGAGTGCATGCAAGGGGTGGTTGTTTGGTTGGCTTTGGTTGTCGTGGCTGGACATATGCATTTTGGGTGTTTCATTACTGTATGAGATAAGTCGCATGAGATAAAAATATTAAAAAATCATGATTATAATTTTTATTTGGCACAAATACACTTTTAAATTAAAGGTCTTATTCTATCTAATCATGTCTTAGTTATCTTTAAAATGTATTAATATCACTTAATATATACTAATTATATTCTAATAAAGTACTAATTAGCAGAGAAAATCGCACCCGCCCGGCCGGGCCCACCGAAGAATTTCGATTCGGGCATTCGAGCCCGGCTCACGTTGTAATGACCGCACTACCGTAGCCCGGTGTGGGGGATAAACCCCTATCCCCTCACGGGTCACTTCGGGCTAGGCCTCTCGGGCCGGCCCAGGGCGGCGGACTGAAGCCCTTGGCGCTAGAAGACCGCAATTATCGGAGATCACGACCTAAACTTGGTCGCCAAGATAGTTTCCTAGTATAGCTCAATCGTAATCACTACATACTTTCCTATTGTAACCGATCGGGATAGATCTTGTCGGACCGGAACCGGAGCCAGTAACCCCGCTCCCGGACTATATAAGGTGAGCGGGGATCCCCGAGGGACACGAGATTCTCAATCAATCAATACAATCTAAGCGGGGCGTAGGTTTTACGCCATCAAGGTGGCGAACACGGGTAAAACCCGTGTGTTTTGTCCTTCGCTCGTTCGCTTAACATCCTGTTAGTCGTCTAGCGCACCTCTATCGCTCAATCTACTAGTTGGGCATACCCCGCTAGACTATCGCCCGATAAACCGACGGCGGTTGCGCGCCCAGGTAGGGGGTGTGCGCGAAGACGCCATGGCTAACAAGATGGTGATCTTCCCGACTTCGATGGCGGTCGGCCCGATGGAGGACATCCATTGGGGCGCCTTCGTGCGGAACAACGGCGCCATGCTCGGCGTCAACAACCCTGCGCCGGCTCGGATCCAATCTGCGGCCGGCATACGCTTACAAGACGGCACCGACTCCAACTCCGGAGCCGGGGCCGCTCGGACTCCCGATCAGGCTCACCCACCCGTTTGTGCCATACACACGGCGCTTCATCCACGACGTCGACAATCTACTCGGCGACTTCGACGGGCTCCGGATCGGTATGGGTGAGTCTTCCCCTTTGGTTGACTTCGACTACATCGCTTTACGCGAAGCGGGGACAACATCGACCACAACATGGGCTGCCTCGACACAACCGAGGAGAAGCGGATCTAGTCGAGGGCTCCTCCCTTGGCCAGGTCCGGTCATCACCACTACTCCCCGAAGGCGGGTTGTCCGCTTCACCGTCCCGCTGCAGCCGCGACCAGCGCTGGACTCGGGACTGGTCGGAGGACCATCTGGACCCTACGACTTCATCGACGCACCAACATACCGTGAAGGCACCCCGTCAGCAACGTGTGACCACATCTGCATGGCCAAGCTCTCTCCAATCCTGGAGGGGGAGGAGGAGGGCACCGAGCTCCGTGATGGCCGCACCACCTCCTTGTCTTCATCCGACGCCACTACTACCGTCCTCCGGACCCGATGGAGCTAGACATCGCCTACGACTCCCGCTATTCGACCAGGGTACCGCACCTCGGGAGATGCGGGGCGGAGGGTTCGTCGAAGAACGACTTCGGCGCCCCTTGATGGGGAGACCGAAGAAACAGTGCCTCACTCGAGAAGAAGAACGCAACCGTGATCGGCGATCGCCCGGCCGACAGCGGAGCAGATGCGGCATCTAGCTCGTGGGGGGGATCGCCGCGACGCTTCGCCCGACTCGCCCCGAATCTACAAGCCTCGGGCCGGCGATTGTGGCGGTATCCCGTTCACAAGACACCGGAGCGGTCAACATCGCCACTGTTTGCGACCCTCTGTTTGCGGGAGAATGCTACTATCGGTGATGTCCGTGGGTACATCTATGCCACCCATGCCCGTTTTAACCGAGTCTGGTTCGCCTCACGCCCGTCGCCGGTCATCCCGTCGGCGCCACCGCCGCAGGAGTCGCGTCAACCAAGGCGAAGAAGAGGCATCCTCCATGCCAGAGGGGTGAATCGGTCAGCGTCGTGACAACGCCGCCCCCGGCAGCGGCTCCAGCGGCAAAATGCGAGGAAGAAGGTTTGGTAGTCTGAGCGCGGGGCGGCGCGGTGCTTTCGGGCGTGGGTGGTCAACCACCCCGGCGTCGGTCGGGGGAAACCGGGCGTCCCCGACCTCCGTGAAAACCATCGACATGGCTCGAGATGCCCCTCGCCGTTCTCCGGCGAGCAGACGGCGAACCAAAGGC
>JADLZK010006007.1:0-41074 GCA_015847255.1 Hyparrhenia diplandra
GAGTTATAGGAATTAGATATTGTTTAATGTATCCACATGATAAATAACGCTTTTATTAAATTATATTTTTCTTGTTCGCTTTTCTCACCCAATAGGCACACCCGTTACTTTATGGTGTCTATTTAATGGTGATAAAGTTATCAATTATTGATCGATATGTTTTCCATTTTTATGTTTTGATATCATGAATTTAAGTTTTGATTTTTTTAATTATTAACCTTATTAATTTCCACATAAGGATTTTAGGCGGTAGACTACACAATTAAGTACAATGACCTAAATAGGCACTTAAAACCAACACCAACATTCCTTTAAGATCAATTTACAGTTTAACATAAGATCTACCATGATACTTATACTTATCTCTATAATGTGTATAAGTATTTGACGTGCATGTGCTTCAATCAAATTTTGTTATATTGCCATCTATAGATGTGCGTAACTAATGTAGAACATATATGCTTTATGTTTTTAGATTTTTTTTTCAATACAATATATTGATAATTTTGGCGTGGATTTAATAATGTTAGAATTGGTAATTTACATGTACATTTAAGGGGTTGCATATGTTTTGTATCTAATGGCATAAGTGGGTAATTTAAATAAAAATTCCTTGGCTACCGTACTTTCATTTACACATTCATAGAGGTGGACAATTATTTTGAAAAATAGTGTAGATCCTATTGTTGTTAATACACAATTGGTGGCTTGTTTTATACTTTATTAACAATTTTTGTCTTTTATTTTATTTTAATTTAAATAAAAATTCCTTGATTATAGGTCCGAGGTTACTCTCTCGGTTCTTATTGTATAAATAGTTATTTCACCTTCCACCATGGCACTATCACATAATTTTATTTGTAGTTAACATTGTTTTATAGAGAATGCTTAAAACTAAATTTACAAAGCTAATAACAACTTGTGGAATTTAGTATATATCAAAGAGTGTTAATACTAATATAACTTAAAGTTAATTATTAGTGGCTTTGCTATGTGGTTTGTTAATGGGGAATTTCTACACACCTTTTATAAACACTTTTACACACATGATAAATAGTTGAAATAAATATTTATCTCATAATGTGTATATGGTTGTGTGGTCGACACGGTGGAACATATAATTATGCTTACTTTTAATCTAACAATTTTAAGTGTGTAATTAAGAGTATGTACCACATACTTTTATGGATATTAAATAACTTTTTAATTGAAGGTAGCATACCTGCAGCTCTGTGACATGCCAACATTGTAGACAAAGATCTCCTCATTTCGCCAAAGCTTGCGGTGCAGCAACAGCAGCATGCCTGCGGCTCCACCCATGCTTTGACAAAGGACATGGGGTTTGGTTGCAAGGATGTCTATCACCAATTAGAAAAGAACATAATAATCTTATGGACTTTTTGCTATGTGGTTTGTTAAGGGGAATTTTTACACACCTTTTATAAGCATATTTACACACATGATAAATAGTTGAAATAAATATTTATCTCCTAATGTGTATATGTTTATGTGGTCGACATGGTGGAACATATAATCATGCTTATTTTTAATCTAACAATTGTATAATCATGTAATTAAGAGTATGTACCACATACTTCATGGATATTAAATTACTTTCAATTTAAAGTAGCATACCTGCAGCTCAGTGACATGCCAACATTGTAGACAAAGATCTCCTCATTCGCCAAAGCTTGCGTGCAGCAACAAAAAAGCATGCCTATAGCTCCACCCGTGCTTTGACAAAGGACATGGGGTTTGGCAATGGGGATGTCTATCAACAATTCGCCCAGAGCATAATAATCTGGCTTGCCACATCTACAATGTCGTATGGAACCTATATGTTCAAGCTCAAATAAGAGATTGATTATGAAATCGAAAAGTGATAATAGTTAATTTCATACTTTAATATATTTACACAATCCAACTACAATGTGATGGTATGATATATTGACACAGCAAGCCTATCTAGAGTTTCTAGACCAAGGTGTGTATGTTGCTTGTAAATATTAATTTACAAATTTACATGAAACAGACTGGGAAGCCTGAGTTCCATTGTAGTGTACCCTACAACATACAAATGTAGCACCATTGATCAGACCTAGTTGTTGGAATCGATGTTTTGCCATTACGATATTTATAGCTTAAACAACGATCTCGACAGCTTTGGCCATGCATGAGATGTGAATTTCATAGATTTGTACTCTCCTAGGTGATTTAGAGTCCGGAGCTACCCTTGTTTTTTTGACATTTTTCATGCTCTCAAACAAAAAATCAATGCGATGGCAACAATTTCTCGTTTGTAGTCCGGAGTCCGGATCTAATAATTTTTCTTACCGTTAGTTCCTGCAATGCTTTGGGGTTATTTGTCAGAAACATGAGAATTGCCATCAGTCCAATCGTTGTGGTCTCATGGTAGCAAAGAGCATTAGAAATTGCAAATCCATCGCAATGTTCTCATTCGGCCGAGATTTCGCTTTTCCAATTGCGTGGATCACAGGATAAACAAATATGTTGCCTTGCGCTCGACCCTTCAGGTGCACACCAAACTGCTCCTTCAGCATCTTCATGACCCTCTTGTGTCCCCTGAAGAGATTGATGAAACAACTCAAAATTGTCACCGATCAAAGGCCGCAGAGAGCCATCTACCTACCTAACAGGGTAGCAAATAATAGATGATTATTAGTTTACCTCGCATGCATATATGAGGCTGTGCTGCGAATGCACAGCAGAAACGCCAACAACCCCGCCTAGTGCATGGGTAAAAAACACTTAGGCAAGCCCCGATCCCTTGAGAGGCCAATCATAGCGGCGTCCAAAGAAACAAATGAGGCATGACTGGGAGAAAGAATAGGCAAGATTAACTAACCGATGGAAGCCCCGACACGCAAACATAGTGCTGGTTTGGTAGATTAATCCACGTTGATTGAAGTAGCGTGACTATTGCCGCCACGTGAGATTGGATGGAATGACAATACAATTTATGTTTTCCTTTTTTAATTAAAACTACTATTATTATGCATGATTTTCATAATTATAGGTAGGTTAATTTTTAGAAAAAACTGAATGGATCTAATGGCTATTAGAATTAACGGTGTCAAATTAATGGCTAGATCTTTCTAATTATTTTGGGAATTTCTAGCATTTTTTCTAGTGCATCCGTAATAGTTAACGTGGAGGCTTCATTTGAGCCTCAAATTAGTATACTAAGATTTTAGAAAAAAAACTGAATGGATCTAATGGCTATTAGAATTAACGGCAATCAAATTAATGGCCGATCTTTCTAATTATTTTGGGAATTTCTAGCATTTTTTTTTTTTTTAGAGCTTTGGTGAGAATTAACGTGGAGGCTTCATTTGAGCCTTCAATTAGTAATAATAAAATGATGCGTAGCTTTTCTTGTGTGTTTGAGAAAAAAAAAATATATAGTATACTTTTTGGATATTGAGTTGGTTATCATAATATCTTATATTAATATTAAAATTTAGCTCAATGATATAATTTTTTTTTATAACAGTTGAGCTGGCTCATTTGGATGCTTAATTAAGAGTTGTTACTTTATATCGAATCTATAGTGACATATATGGATAATTTGAATGCTTAACTTAGATTCTATTTTCAATGTTGATGTGGTTAAAATAGGTGCCAATTTAGAGGGTTATTCTAAAATTATCTTTCATTATGACATAGTGGGCAATTTTGTATGCATACTATTAACCAAGTTTGAAATAAAAAATATTGAGGTTAATCTTGACAACATGCTATTTGTTGCCCCTGTGCTGCTAACGACCATTGTCCATGAAAACCAAAAATTTTAAATAGCCAGCATACCTAGGATCAATCGACACCGGATCACTTTTAACACAAAAAAAGAGAGAATATATTAATATCTCAGCCTATGCATCAATCAATACATATAGATTTCCTTATTACAAAATTGGCGCACCATCAACCATGCAATCTCAAACATCCAACAAACTGATATTGACCAGATATTTATAGGATAATAGGACCAAAATTGATTGCATTGTTAGAAGGAAAACATCACCTCTAATCTATATTTACATCAGGTCACCTAAACATACGGAGGCTGAAAGCCTGAGGAAGATTCATTAATTCATACCTAAAACGTACCTGATCAACGATGAGCTGGAACATCGTAAGCTAGAGACTCGAGGTGATCTCTTTTGTTGAACCATGAGCCTACCGCTGGGCTATGTGATTGGTGCACAACCATCAATCGGTACATGGTGGCGTCGATGGACGATGGCTGTGCTTGACGTCTGGAACGCAAGGGTATTGGCCTACATGGTGACGTCAATATATGGCTGTGCTCTGTTTGTTTGTTTCCAAACTTCCGATGACTACCAGACTAATCGTATATACATGGGGAAAAGATATTTAGTTAGGGTTTACATATGTTGAATTATGTCGTATAATGGCAAAGGTGGGTAAATTTAATGCAAAATTAAGGGGTTACTTTATCTATTTTTATAATAGCAATGGTGGGTAATTTTTTTAATAAATCTCAATAGATCTAATGGCTAATATCCATGATGACGATTAGAGTCTACCAAATCAATGGTCGATGTTTTCGATTATTGTGAGAATTTCTAGCATTTTATCTTTTTTCCTAGCACCTCCGGTGAGGATAACGATGGAGCCTCCGTTGGGAGCCTCCAATTAGTAATAGTAAGATATAGTCCTCTATTTCAAATTATAAGTCACAATGACTTTTTTGTTCGTCTATTTTGTTATGTATCTAGATACATTATTATATCTAGATACATAGTAAAAATAAATATACCAACAAAATTAAAGCGACTTATAATTTAAAAACCCAGGGAGTACAAAATATAATTTGATCCTAATAACACGTGGACCACGGACCACCTCCTTGTTACTCCTACTACTAGTTTTTATTCAGTCTCCTTCACGTGCGTTTAGTATGCAATTTAGTTACTTAGGGCCTGTTTAGTTTCCTTATGGAATGCAAAATATCATTTAATTTGAAATAATGAAATGTAAAATGCCAAAATTTTCATAGGAGTGTTCAATTCCATCCAAAATACCATTTTTCATGGGGTGGGTGAGGGGCACAGGTCCCATCCGCTTTTGAGTTTTTTTTTTTTTTTACATCTTGAGGCCAAAATCCAAAATAAAGAATGACCACCTTTTTGGTAAAAGTTTTGGGTGGTGTTTAGTTTCCTAAAAACGCAGAATTCACCCCCTTATATAGTGCACTAGTTAAACGCCGCGCGCTGTTGCTACGGGATAATAAATTTTATATAAAAAATAGGGATCGCATGATAAGATAACAATACTACGATGAAATTAAACAATGTTATTAAAATGACATTTAATCCAAATAGTTACCAATGTGAACCCTTAATGTTTATTGGAACCTATTAAATCAAATAAGAAATATTTTGTCAAGCACAAAAAGTTACTCGATTAAACAAATGTTACCATATCTTGGTCCAAGTAATCTAGCACCCTTTCGGTTAAATAACGACGCACTGAGATAAATCAACATAGGATGACTATGTCCTTGCTCTCGCTGCAAGAACCTCAAAGCTGACACTAACACCAAGGTGCAGTCTTACTTAATTATGTATGGTTTTGTCAAGGACTATACGGTCTAGATTTTTCATGGCAAAAGTTACACTAGTAGATCCACCAACAAATCCACTAGCCGATCTAGTAGCAACCGGTGCTGTGGGTGGTGGTATATCTGAAAGCACGGCCGACGCCGATGATGACGACGATGGTGGTGGTAGAGGGATGGTGAGCAGGAGGCTCCTACTACACACCCCCGAGGATGTCCAAATTTTTGAAGATTTGGTGAACCGCCCGCTGAAGACAACATTTTGTTTGGTTGCTCAAAATGGTTGGAGAATTTCAAATAGATGAAGCAGGCAACAATTGATCCGCTTTATAAAGATAGTCGAAGGGATGTGATGGGGTCGTGATTCCCGATCTTTCGTTAGGTTCAAGATAACTATCGATTTGTTCGAAGTGACACAATCGATCCCGGCTTCGAGATCACAAAGAGCCGAACCCTACAACCTCGAAAGTACCATGTCTCCTCTGGTTATCAACCGTGTCACAAGCCGGATGACCTCGCCAAGAAGGCTAATCCTTGTTGCAAATCGAAGAGCACAAACAAGAACAAGGTAAAATGCAACCCAATTGAAGTGACAATTTGCAGATGTATGATTAAGATCTCAATGTGGGGGTTTCACAAACCGATAACGGCGACTGTTCAAAGATAGATTAATCTAAAGCAAAAACCAAACCCTAACATAGGTGACGACTATCGACTATAAAGCCAAAGGTGCATCCAAGGACCCCTACTCACGACACTAAGGAACCCAAACATGTTACAAGGCCTAAACAACCCAAAAGACAAACGATGCAACGCCCAACAGATTCGGATGTGAACTTGTTTTTCGACGATTACCGTTTATTCTATTTGAATTTGGGCCTCAAACCAAAGCCATTGGTTAGCTTATGAAAATTATCTTTCCATCCATGTATGGATCGTCGAAAACTAAGTCCAGATGCGACCTGGGCATCCATTTTATTATCGACTGGTCCAAGAGCCCGAGATTGACTCGAACTCAACGTGGAGTGGGCCTCCAACTTGTCTTGGACGCCCTTGCCGACCTCCTAAGGTGGGGGGGCCAAGGTGGAGGACGTCCAAAGGATTCCTTGGTTGTTTTTTTTTTTTTTTTTTTTTGAGGCGTAAAAACCATTCACTTTATTCAAAGAGTTTGGTTTACGAATTACAAAACGCCATCTCGGTGGCGACGAGAACCGCATAAACCTCGCCTGTCTCTCGCTAAAATAAGAATTATAGCTATTACATGAGCATCAACATTTGAGCTTCTTTTTTCCCCTGGGACGAACTCCACCGCTTCAAAGTCCATTGAACGAGCCTTCGTTCTTTTTACGACCGACCATAAACCCCCATCCCCGATCCTTTTAGGTTTTTGATAACGTTTTCGCAATCCGATGCAAGTCGAAGGAGGACATTAACAAGTCACTTGCAAGGTACATGCCTTCACGACAAGTGAGTGCTTCAGCTATTTTAGGGTCCACAATTCCATCAATTACAAAGCCCGATGCACCAAGGAACGTACCTTCCTCGGCTTCTTTGCTATGGTCGCAACCGCCGCTCTGCGCTCATTTTGGAGAGTGCAAAGATCTACATTCACCTTCATTGGGCGGCCCGGCCAGATCCATCACCGCGGCCTAGGTTGGACGCCATGAGGGTTTGCCTTCAATCTCGTTGTTTGGGATTCTTGCACTTCCTCGCAAATATCGGTTATGAAGCCATGAGTCGAAAGGGGCTCGCAAAGAATTTTCATGTATAGCCTTCCTTCTAGCTTAACCATATCGCCCATAGTGTCACCCCCACCCTCACCGCATCAACATGAGATAAACTTTTCGAACACACCGGCCAGCCAGGGTGGGGATCTTGCAAAGACACATAGATGTTCAACGATTTCTTCCTTCTTCTCAAGCTCCCACACGCACTTTGCCATATGACATTCTAAAAAAGAGTGCCTCCGGGAGTTAGTTGCACCACGATAGAGCAAAAGCCTGTTGTCCGCCATGTTTCGTGATGTCGGACATCAGCTGTAGGAAGAGAGCACTTTGACAGCCTCCAAAGGAAAACACTAACCTTTGGCGGGACCTTCACCTACCACAAAGATCTCCATTCTCGTTTCCTCTTATTGCTATCGATATAGTTTCAGATTCAGATAGGATGCGCCTTTGACTTAGCAACCTGACGCTGACCGAATCAGAAAAATCGCACTCTTCTCAAAGTGCCATGCTCAGAAGTCATGCTGAATTCTATAGCTCAATGGGATACTCCGAATGGCATCGACATCAGGAGGTGAAAAAAATTGCTGCAACTTCAACACATTCCGGGACATAGATGTATGATCATTGAAAAAAATAGCGCTATAGCATCGAAATAGCGCGCTAATAGCGGCCAGAAGCACCTGTTGCGATGCCAAATAGCGCGCTAATAGCGCCGCTATTGCGTTTTGGCCAACCTCCCGCTAAATTCTATAGCCCACGATTTTTTTTCATGAGTATGATCGATCAACTCACTTACCATTGGGCGAAGTTAGAGTCACCGCATGGAGTCGGCCACCGCTTGCCATCCGACGACGGCCTAGTCCATCGACCAAATACTTATAAGCATTTTCTTGGGTGTCGACCTCCATGAAAAATCAATCACTCCCAAGCAAATGATAATTTACTTGACGATTTCAAATAGCTCCCAATGAAATGGACTTTTTCCTTGGCGGTTAAGAACAACACTCAAGAAAATAGTTTTTCCCTTGTCCGCTTATAATTACAATCAAGGAAATGAGTCCTTTCCTTGGCGGTGGTTCAAAATCGCCAAGGAAACGCCCATATTCCTTAGTAATTTGCTTCAACCTCCAAGAAGTATATGTTTCCTTGAGAGTTCACTGCTACCGCCAAACTAACCTTTCCTTGGCGGTATGACTTTGGCACCTAAGGATATTCTAGGCGGCCAAGGCAATTCAAGATTGTGGTAGTGCATACTATTATATATCTAGATATATATAGCAAAATGGATGTAACAAATGACTAACACTTCTTGTCTAATTATTCATTTTCATCATCTCTATCTGTAGATAATAAAGATATATGATGATGAGTCCACCATATCTAATTTGTGTTGAAAAAAACTAAGTAAATGGGCAATGCCAAGGCACAGAATTTGCCTCCTAGGAGGTAATATTTCAAATCAATCTGAGCCATTGATTTTTCTCATTTTCTGAAACACCAAATAAACTAAACAACGTCGGCACCCCCTAATCACGGGAGCAAAATTCCTTGCATGCCAATTCCCCACATGCATGGCGATCCCCTAATCGCAGACTAATCGCGAACCAATCATAGATCGGTTGATTAGGTCCCTTGTGGTGGAACCTACCCACCCGGTTCAAGACCTTGACTTGGCACGGCTGCCGCTTTTTCCCCGGATTTGTTTCGTGATTTTTCTCGTGTTATGCTTCAAGTGGTAAGTGACGCGTTTCCGTCGACAATGAGGCGTCAGTGTTGACTTCGGAAATCTCCATATCCGCCAGCACTGTCCTTCGGAAGTGCTCATAGGGTATGTACATGTGTTCATAGGGGTGGGTGTTCGTGCATGTCGTGTACTGTAACAGGTCCGTGTTAAAGATCATGACTAGTTGTGGTACTACTTGTGCCATTTTTCAAAAAAACTTACTTTCTGTCCATTTATCAGTTGGGGATCACCAGAGATCATGCGCATCACTAATCAAATTTAAAAAAATGATCTATGATTTGTGTTAACTAACTAAGCCTAATAATCAATTCGACATGCGGTGTGCACTGCGCAATTTAATTTATATGCCAAGCCAAACAAATGCATGATTGCTTTGCATTATATTGGCAGTCGTCTTCCCTTGGCAGCAACAAATAGCAATCAGTGACCAGGGAGATCGCTCTGTTTGCAGATATGGCGCTCTGGACCATCTTCTTCGGGCGGTCCGGACCCGGAGTCATCTCGCAGAAAACACAATTGCTTGCAGGAATGGCGGCATGGTCGTCGTCGGCTACCATCAAGCAGTTCACGGTGCGCAGGCGACCGGCGGTGCTGGTGGCTCCGGCATCCCCCACGCCACGCGAGCTGAAGCGGCTCTCGGATTTCGACAACCAAGACATCCTGCGTGCCCAGGTACCTGTCATCCATTTCTACGGGAAGCGGAAGCACTCGTCAAAGGACAAGATGCTGGGCGGCATGGGCAGCAAGGACGACCCTGACCCCGCGGCGCTCATCCGGGACGCTGTCGCTAGGGCTCTTGTGCCCTACTATCCGTTCGCCGGACGGCTCAGGGAGCACGACGGAGGCAAGCTCGCCGTTGACTGCACCGGCGAGGGAGTGCTATTCGTCGAGGCCGACGCTGACGTTCGCCTCGAGCAATTTGGGGACGCCGTGCTGCCGCCGTTCCCATGTGTGAAGGAGCTCATCTTTGACGTCCCCGGCTCATCTGCCATCCTCCACACGCCTCTCCTGCTTATCCAGGTCAATTACAGTCACCAAGCTAGCTCCCCTAATTTTTCTTGATGCTTAATTGTGTCCTACATGCAGGTGACGCGACTCGCCTGCGGAGGATTCGTCCTGGCGGTGCGCTTGAACCACAGCATGACGGACGGACTGGGACTGACGCAGTTCCTAGGTGCCGTGGTCGGAGCTGGCGCGGGGTGTCGAGCAGGCTCCCACCCGCGGCCGGTGTGGGAACGCCACCTGCTGGAGGGGCGGCGCAACCCGCCGCCACAGCGAAGCGATGAGGTGACTGACGATGACAACAACAAGGATAACGGCGGCGGCAGTATCATGCTTCCATCGTCTTTGTCCCTAATGAACAGCAATAACATGGCGCTCCGGTCCTTATTCTTCGGGCCGGGGAGATCGCGGCCATCCGTGACCAGCTCTCGCCTGAGCTTCAGAAGCGTGCATCGGTTCGACATCATCGCAGGATGGCTGTTGAAGTGCAGGGCCATGGCGCTGGCCCCGGAATTGGACTCCAATGAGCCGATGGTGATGGTCATCTTAGTCAACGCCCGAGGCTGCAAGGGGGCCACCGGTTCCAACGGCATCCCCACCGGTACTATGGCAACGCGGCTGTGTGCTCGGCCGCCGTATCGACGGCGGAAGAGCTGTGCGCAAACCCTATCAGCTACGCCGTTGGGCTGGTGAAGGAGGCCAAGGAGAAGGTGGACATGGAGTACATGCAGTCGATGGCCGACCTCATTGTGCTCCGCGGGCAGCAGAACCCGCCCATCACCGCCGGCCTATACTATCTGGCGGACCAGACCAAGTGCAAGTTCGATGACCTCGACTTCGGCTGGGGCAGGCCCGTGTATGGTGGACCGGCAGAAGCCGTCGCTTTCCAGGACTTGCCCTGGATGTCAAGCTACATCTTACCCTCCAGGAACACCAGTGGCGAGGTCGTCGGTGCCGTCGTGCCGGTGTGCCTGCCAGGTCCGGCTATGGGAAGGTTGGTCGACGAGATAGGCAAGCTGCGGCGGCAGCGCTGACCGGCCGACGTGGCCAAGATGTAGCAGCCTCATCATGTGTTTCCTGCATGCAAGAGGTCCGGACTCTGAGGAAAAAATTGGGTGCGGACCATCCGCACCCGACACAGTACGGACGTCCATTAATCGATGACGCGTGGACAAGTCCACTCCCGTGCGCTCCGGTTCTCAACTCTGCCTCCCAGTCCTAGGACTCTGGCTCGCGACGCGACCTGGCTGAAGTTTGCTTCGGCTCGTACAGGACCCATCACTGCCAGGAGCCATCGGCCAGGAAGACAGAGAAATCCCCAATTCAGCGTTCCTGCCTTTTCTCGGCCAGGCGCCGCCTCTCTCCTCCCATGGTGCCCGCTGCCTCTTCCCGGCACACCGCTGCCTCTTTCTCCCCTTGAGAGCCCCTGAAGCAGCTCCGTCCGCGATGGTGTCGAGCCTCATGGTGTTCGTCAGCACCTGCAGACCGATTCGTTCGGCAGGACAGGTTCGTGCGGACCGCCGGCGGCATTGGCGCCGTTCCCGGAAGCGAACACCATCGCGCGCTCCAAACTGAAGCTCCTTGTTCTCGGCGTCAGCGGCTCTCTGCTCTGCCGCTTCTCTGGCCGGCCGGGTGAGTGGCAGAACTCGCGCGCCTGTGCAATATATAAGCCAAAGGGGAAACGGTCCACGCCTGCAACTGCTACATCGTTGATTGGGCAGTGCCGGAGATGCAGCACCTCTCCATCCACCTCGCCAGATTCGATTAGATTTCAGTGAGGCTCATGGGCGCTCGTCAAGGAGAAGATGCTGCTTCGTGCTAGTACTGATGTGATCATGAGAAATGGCAACATGGGCATGACAATTGGATTGACGTTCTCCTGCAGGCTCCAGAAATCGCATGTTAATAAATAGACCATTTAGAAACACTAGCACAAACACATAGTATAGGAAGCTATACATACCCGCACTGCATCATAAGGTGTGTGCGAGGAATTCACTTTGGCCGCGTCGGCGTCACTGTCCGGAGCATCACCACTGAAGGCAGGGTTAACCTCCATGGTGCCTGCTAGTGCAGTTGATGGCCTGCGCGTCGTTGCGGTATAACTGCGGCGGCGGCCGTCATCGCTCCCGCCACGAGAAAACTAAGTGCGGCGCTTAGGGCTTTAGCCTGTGACTAACTGGCCGTGATGACTCCTGGCAGTGATCGGTCCTGTACGAGCCTGTGACTGCGAGCCGAAGCAAACTTCAGCCAGGTCGCGTCGCGAGCCGGAGTTGAGAGCCGGAGCGCAGACTTGTCCACGCGTCATCAATTGATTGGACGTCCGTACGGATGCCTGGTGCGGATGGTCCACACCCAATTTTTTCCCGACTCTGAGTTGTCCAATAATGCATGGCTATGCGAAGTATGTGTGCTATATATTTTTTATATCTTTGTTTAAGTTGTGTTGTCAACTCTTAACTTCCTATCTGTCCTACTCCGGATGAAATGTTGTTAAACTTGTTAGTTAAATCGCATGCGTGCTGCGTGCACTGTATATATATAGTACTAGATGATACCCTAGCCTACGTGTTGCTGCGAGAGTTTTATAGAATTATCATTCGGGACCACTAGCTCTCGGACGTCTGGCACGACGATGCGTATGAACGCAGTTCGCTATTCGATTCAATCCGTCGCCATGGCCCGTCCCACGCCACTCGTAGAGCCTAACCATGCCACTTGCATGTTGCCCGTCCCTGCGGCAACTATTCCCCATCACACGCGTTGCTCGTCCCCATCTGGCCTTGTACCCCCGCTGCTCGCGCGCTGCCCATTCCTCACTGAGGCCCTTATCTCCCACAGCGCCCTCGCGCGCTGGAGACTGATGCCTCAGGTACTGGTGTGCGTGCAATGCTACCTCAGCGTGGGCATCCGATTGCATTCACTAGCAAGCCTCTGAGTACCAAAACAAGTACCTGTCGGTATATGAGAAGGAGTACCTGGCGATTCTCATGGTTGTGGGGACTAGGCGACATTATCTGATCCAAGGAGAGTTCATCCAAGGAGAGTTCATGATTCATACTGACCACCAGAGCCTCACTCACCTCAATGAGCAGCGCCTACACACCACCTACCTGCAGAAGGTGTTCTCTCGACTCTTAGGCTAATACAAGATCATTTACAGGAAAGGCGGTAAGAATGGGGCGGCCGATGCATTGTCTCGTCCAAGTCATCCTCTGGCCGTGTCATCCATCAAGCATCAGTGGTTGGACAGTGTGGTAAAAGGCTATCAGTCAGACCCAATAGCACTTGAGCTCTTATCCCGCTTGGCGGCACAACCTGAATCAACTAATAGTTACTCCCTTGCGGTCCAAGGCCATTCGTTACAAAGGCAAAGTATGGCTTGGCGCCAACAAGGCAGTCCAACAACTTGTTCTACAAGCGCTACATTCCAGAGCCAACTGGTGGCTATTCAGATGCCCCAGTCACTTACTAGTGCATCAAGTGGCTGTTTTTGGCGCGGCATGAAAAAAAGACATCTGGGAGTTTGTTCAGCGATGCTCTACCGCTATGTGCAAAACCAGATTGGGCTCGGTACCTAGGTTTACTCCAGCCGCTTGTCGATTCCTTTAGGCGTGTGGGAGCTGTTAACAATGGATTGTGTCGAGGGCTTGACAATGTCAGGAACAGTGAATGCCATCATGGTGATCGTGGACAAATATTCTAAGTTTACCCACTTTATTCCCTTCACCATCCATTCTCGGCAGCCACACCGCAAAGGCGTTTTTGACCAAGTCTACCGTCGCATGGTCTTCCACAGCGAATTGTATCTGATTGTGACAGGATCTTCACAAGCCATTTCTGGCAAGCTCTATTCGCTATGACCAAGACATCAATTGACCTTAGCTCCTCCTACCACCCGCAGTTAGACGGACAAACAAAGCGTGTTAATCGTGTAATCGAAACATTCTTATGCTGTTTTTACTTAGGCTTGCCCAAAGAAATGGAGTTCTTTGTTGTCGCTCGCGGAGTATTGGTGCAACACATCGTCTCACTCAGCTTTGGGCTGCTCCCCATTTGAAGTGTTGTATGGTTGTTCACCTCGCCACCTGGGCATCGACATCGATTCTATGGCTACATTGCCAGACTTGGAGTCCTGGATGAAGGACAGGGAGCCGATACAAGTTGTCGTGCAACAGCACCTTCACCGTGCTCAGGTGCATATGAAGCTCTAGGCGGACAAGGGCAGGTCCAAGCACTCCTTTCTAGTCGGTGCTCGCGTGTACCTCAAACTGTAGCCTTACATGCAATCATCTATTGCTCATCGATCTTGCAACAAGCTTGCCTTCAAGTTCTTCGGTCCGTTTAGAATCATTGACAAGATCGGATTAGTGGCATATAAGCTTGAGCTCCCGCCGGCGCTGGCCCATTCATCGGGGTCTTCCACGTTTCACAACTCATGTTGTCTCCTGGTGACCAGCAGGTATCTACCGCATTGCCTTCCGAGTTGGCTTCATTGCTGGTTCTAGTACGGGTGCTCCAACGCTGCTGGACATTAGGCCATCACCTGGTGGAGCAGGGTCTCATCTACTGGTCCAACTCGCCGAAGGAGCTATCCACTTGGGAGCACCTCGATGTGCTGCGTCAACAATTCCCGCACGCGCCGGCCTAGGGACATGTTGGCTCCGAAGACCGGGGGAATGTCAGCTTCACACCACCGGCTGACACTACATCGACACCAGGCTCGCCCATGGGCTCGCACACCCCGTACAGGACCAAGAGGAGCCACAAGCCCAACCCGAAGGTGGCAGGCCCAAGCTATGGAAAGTAGTTAGTAGTATAAGATCTAGAAGAGAGAAGGAGAGAGCATGAACAAAATTGTATCCGATATTTTCCTCGTGGCGGCAGCAGGCGCCCTCTTGCTTGCTTTTCTGTTAGGCCTATTTTGGAAGCAGGGGATCCCAGAGGGTTCCTGCGATTTCCTCGGGCTTGAAATCCACGAGCCAATCTACCACTTGTTTTTCCCTAGACGCATTTTGGAAGCCCACCTGGCCTGGGGGAGGCCCTCTTCCCTGCCTTTTCCCCGTGGAGCCATTCCACTAGTCTAGAGGTCGGAGAGATTTCCTCGTCCCGATCCTGACTCGTCGCTTGCTCTCTCATGACTACGAAGGCGCCAGGCCGCTGCCACCCCAGCTTCTGGCCGCCGCCACCGCAGCATCCAGCCGTCGCAGGCCTGTCGCCCCATCGCCGTCTTCCCAGGTCAGTCCACTTCCATCCATATCCTTCCCCATAGCTAGGGTTTCATCCTCATATCGTCGATCTTGGTCACTGCAGCTTTATCACTCTTTTCTTACGTATGGAACTTTTTAATTCTAGTGCTGTTGCCAGTACACATACTTATTTTAATGCCGCTCGATCTATGGGTTTCATCCCCACAGCCAGGGGAAGGATAAGGAATTTTTAATGCCAATCTTTGAAATCATACATGTACACGTACTTGTTTCAGTTATTTCTAGTGCTGCTGCCGACCAACCTCCATTATATTACTTAGAACAGTTCCTTCCTTACTTAGAGATTGGATATGGTCATGAATTCATGATATGTGGTGTTTAGCTTTTTTTCTTCGGTATGGAACTCAAACTGTCAATCAGTGCTTTCTTGTCTGGATCTGTACTGATCTATATGAGCTCATCATAGATAAAAAAGAGAACTATGTTTAGGGTAATCTGAGAGATGAAAATTGTAATTATCATTATGGGTTCAGTGGGCATAGAAGGCAGGAAGTATTTTATCTTGTTTCACAATTGGCATTACTTTTTTTTTAGATCTTAAAGATGATTTATACCCCTGAACCATGCATGAAACTTTAGAGCTACTAGGACATTATGTTCACTTTGTTATTAACACAAATTGCACACCTTTTTGTAGGTCTTCAACTGCCATCGCCCCGTCCCCAGTTCTCAATGTCTTTCCAACTTTCCAATAGTTGTCTTCCTATCTTGCATCCGGTACAGAATAGAAAACCTCTGCCCATTCAATTTTGCTTGATCTATATTTATTGTTTACAGTAACTGTTTTGTTTGATCTAAAATGCAAATATGCAATCGTATGTTTACAGCAACTGTCTTGCTTGATTTTTTTTTTTAAAGATCCGCGCAAGTCCGGCATATATTAATAAGGAGAAGAGAATTACATGCGCCAAAGAAATAAGCAGTAACAACCTCCGTGTTTGACAGACGCATCAAGCCGGGCAAGAACTAAATAGACTACTCACATTCTAAAAAACAACCGGTGTGCATCTTCAGTTGCACTACCGTGGGACCTCTAGCATGTATGTCCTCCTTCCACGCCAGTGCAGCTAGGGCCTTGCAAAGCTCCAAATTGTCAAGCTTTCGCCGCCTTCCTTATCGCCTTTGATTGCCTTCTCCCGGGAGCCCCCCCCGATTTGTCGATGTATTCGCGCCCGCTGCATCGGGCGTCGACGACTCGCCATGACGAAGTCCAACTCACGCAAGCCCGGGAAGCTCGCATTTGTGCCACCGGGTAACCGGGAAGGACGCGGGCCCGACGCAGCCGGAGCGGGTGGGAGCTAGAGCCCTTCTTCTTAGTGCGGGTTGTCGACCTACCGCCCGCTTCACGCCAGCCGGAAGGATGGGTCGGCCTTGGTAGCAAATGCTCAGAACCTTCTTGAACATCATTCAGAAGGAGGCGCAAGCACCGTTGTCCTCCGTCTCGGTGCATCCACCAATGTCTTCGGCGTCTTCGCCTTCCCCCTCGACATCCTCCACCGTGAGGGTGGCCAAGACAACCTCCCCCCCGGGACCAACCGGGCTGCAGCTGTGGTCGAAACCTCCAGAGGCGACCGGGTGCAAGAGGGCGAGCCCACGGCCGCAAGTTTAAGCGACAAGCTTGTCCAACATGGGGTCAACCCATATTGAGGATCCCTCTCCACGCCAAGCATCGATGTGAGAGGATCCGATGCAGCGGGACGGTGTGTAGCCGCGACGTCGTCCGAGGAGCTTGGTGGCGATCCACCCCGGGTGTAGTCTGCGCGCCGCCTGTCGTCGTCGAGCTCCGCAAGCATCAATCCCCCGGCCCACTCCCCGAACTCGGGCGTGCGGGAGGGGGGGGTCGACGACGTGAGCCGGGCCGCTACATCCCGCTACCGAAGGCCCAAGTCGAGGGCGTGGGGAGGCGAGTCGGGGAGCTGGGTTGTCTCTATAGTTTTCCATGCGCCCGCGACCCGACGGCCCCGGGTCCGGCCCGATCTTTAGCCCGGCCCAAACACGGCCCGGCCCGAAGGCAACGGACCTCGGCTGGCCCGGCCCGAGGGGTCGGGCGGACTTGGGCCGACCCCCCGGCACGGCGGGTGGGCACGGCCCGGCCCGTGAAAGAGCAGCGGGCCTCTATGGGCCTTTAATCTGGGAAAAAAAAAAAAAAAAACAGCGACACAAGCAGCTCACCTCCTTCGCTCTCCGCCGCGCGTACGAGCTGCTGCATCCTGTTGCCTTGACCAATGAGAGAGGAGGCGAGTGGGGGGCCACATGCATGCATGCATTTACTTTGCACCGTGGTGGATGGCCTGCAGGCTGCATGCGGCTGCAGGCGCGTGGGAGGCCGGCTTTGCTGCTGCTACTCTGCCCTTGTGGTCCATTCATTGGTGGCCGATTTTTTTTTTTACTTAAGCAGGCCTCGGGCCGGCCCGCACGTTTTGAGGCCCGTGGTGCGGGCCTGGGCCGACCCCGGGCATGAAGCCCGGTGAGGCACGGCCCGTGAAGCCCGCGTTCGGTGAGGACGGCCGGGCCGCCGCGCCCGGCCCGAGGGCGTGCGGCCTGGCCCGGCCGCCCGTTGAAAACTAGCGGTTGTTGCCGACCGAGCGACAATGGCGGAGACGTGCCGAATCCCATGCATCCGAGGCAAAAAACGTGGCCCCGGCATTGTGCGATGCGCTGGTTTGCGCCGACGGGGCAATCTACCGCCGATGGGGATCTTCCTCCAGGCCCGCCGCTCCCACGGTGTCACTCTGCTGGCGCCGTACGGGCGGGCGCTAACGCCGGCCGATCAGTGGTGCCGGGAGCACCGCCGCACCATCGGCGTCCGGCGGAGCCGCCGCTTCGGGGCCCAGCCGGTGGACGGGGGATTCGCCCACACACGACAGGGGCTATGCCCGCCTGCGGCCGCCCGCAACCGCAACGCCCTCTCGCCCCGCAAATCGCAGCCGCGCGCATCGCCCGGGCGACGCCGCCGGGCGACGCGGCGGGCGACGATGAATGGCGCCTTTGTCTCCACCCGTAGCCTCGACAAGAGGCCAGCCTCCCCGCCAACTCGACGCCTACGGAGTCGACGGCCGAGAGCGGGCGAGTCGATGGGGCGCGCCCCCGCCGCGGCCGTGGTTGAGGTCCCGACGAAGCCGCGTTGAGGTAGGGGAGGTCCGCTCCACGCCCCAACCTCATCCCGATCGCCTGCCGCCACTCCACCGCATGACGGCTTCGACGCCCGTGGAGGAAGGGAAGAACGGCGCGGCGGGTGGTGAGAGAGGCGACCCTGGCCGGCCGCTCCCCCATCTCGCCACAGCCCCCACGCCAGAGAGGACGGGCCGCCGCCGAGGTCGCCACTTCAGCCAGAGGCGGCGCAAAGGGGAGCCGGCGAGGGGAAGGCCGACGCGCGACGCAAAGACGACATCTGGAGGTGGATCCCGCCGACGGGAAGCAGGGCGGCGCCGCCGCCGCCGCCGGCCGCGAAAGCAGCGGTGAGCCCGCCCGCACGCACGCTGCGCATGGGGTGCAGCGCCTTCATGAGCCCGGGGGAGGTGGCACGGGTCGTAGTGGAGGCAGGGGCCGCGGGGAGAGGAGGAGGAAGCTGGGCGGCTCCATGGCGCACCATCGACGGCGCGCCGCGGAGAAGGGCCGAGGGCCGATCATCCCCTGCCGCCGGGCGAGGGAGGAGAGCCCGCCGGCCGAGGAGCCCGCGACGGGAGGTCCCGGATCTGGTCTTGGATGTGGAGGGGGGGGAGCTACGGGCGGGGAGGGTCGCCGGGCGGCGTGTTGCGGGCGCCGGGCTGGAGTCGCCTCGCCTCGCGCTCATGTCCTCCTTGCTTGATTTGAAATGCAAATAAACTACTTGTTTATTCACGCACTGAACAAGGTTCTAGCTTATGCAAGCTGGTTGTGTGTGTTATAATGCCTTATTCAAAACCGAGAGATTGAGACATGCTTCTATATATATACTATATCGTCTTTTAATACTTCTTGCATTTTATATATGTAACAATGGATGGCTTCTTGGGAGGAGCATGCTAGGAACTTTCTGTTAGAATAGGAAGAAGAAGATGAGGAGATATTCTTTTTTCTTCTCTCTGTTGTTATGCCTTTTCTCGACGAAGAGAAAACACCTGAGCATACCTCTTCTCTTCCTGGTGCTAAAAAATGAAGGAAATCCTCGAAGGACATGAGAATTGGTGCAAGGAAGAATTTAGGATGGAGCCTGAAATATTTAGAGCTGTAGCAAACTTTCTCAGGGCCAAGAAATTGCTAAGTAACACATGCGGTATAGAGGTTGTGGAGCATCTTGAATTTTTATGTTCATGCTCTCTCATAATGCAAGCACAGATACGATCAAGAAGGAGTTTCAACATAGCGATGAGATAGTGCATAGGAAAATAAGTGAAGTCTTCGATATCATTCCAACGTTAATCCAAAAATCATAAAACATCCAAATCCAAGCCATACACACAAGATTACAAGTGACCGTAGATTCATGCCATTCTTTCAGGTTGGTTCAAACACACAGTTCATGCAAAATCCAAATCTTAAGAATTTTTTCTTACTTGCAGAATTGCATTGGTGCTATTGATGGTACACATATCCCTATCACAATTGGGCAAGATAAGGCCAGTCCCTTTAGAAATAGGAAAGGGATGTTATCACAGAATGTGATGTTCGCCTGTGACTTCAATTTGATCTTCACTTTCATCTCAGCTGGATGGGAAGGATCTGCATCTGATGTAGGAGTGTTGCGGTCTGCTCTTGGCAGGGGATTTATTGTGCTAGCTGGAAAATTTTATCCTGTAGATGGTGGCTATGCAAACACACCATCATTCATTGCTCCGTACCAAGGTGTTAAGTATCATCATAGTGAGTTTAGGAGACGTGGCAAGAGTAGACATGCATATGCTGTTTCGCAAAAAAAAAAAAAAAAAAAAAAAGAAATGCATATGCTAACTAGAAGGAATTGTTCAATCATAGGCATGCAATTCTTCGAAATTATATTGAGATGGCCTTTGGGGTTCTTAAAAAGCGGTTCCCAATTCTAAAAGTGGGGGCACATTACCCAATTGAATGTCAAGTGAAGATTCCAGCAGCTGCTGCTGTGTTTCACAACATGATGAGAAGGCTGAATGGGTGTGAAGATTGGCTAGACATCCTACCAGATAATATCAACCCATCAGATTATGTTGACTTGCCAGAGGGAGACACTAACTACCCAAATGAGATGGAATTCATCCAAGGAAACATCCTACAAGATCAGCTAGCCCAACAGATGTGTGCTGCCTACAATGCGTAGGATAGTAGTGTTTGGAATGTATTATGAGTTATGAGTTATGTATTTCTGTAATACATTCTATGATGGAACATTCTATAACTCTATAACACCTTATGAGTTATGTATCTCTGTGTGCTGCAACATTTTGTAATGATTTCTGCAATACATTATACAATACTTTATCAGTTATGTATCTATGTGCTACACCATTTTGTAATGATTTCTGCAATACATTCTATAATTATTTCTTGCAGCAATGTTGAAGGAAAGGGCTACGTGGAACTCTAGATATGAGAAAGGACTTGTTGTCATTATGAGAGATCATGTGAGCATCCCCATGTTCAGGGGTCAGAATGGTTGGACTATAGAGGGTTGGAGAAGTATCTCAGATAAGTTTACCCAAATGTTTCCTTTAGCACACTTCACAGATATGAGAAAGAACTAATCAAGAATCAGTGCAAGGAGAAGGAAGGGGGAGAAAGCGTAAGTAGAGTCACATTGGTTCTGCTATTGAAGATTGGGTGGAATACAAGAAGAAGCAAACTAACAAAACTTTGGAAGAACTTAGTAGGAAGAAGAAACAAGATGAGAATTTCTCAGTTGACAAATGTCTTGACGAAGTTGATGGAATGGAAGGACTTATTGATGTGGAGAAGCCATATGCGATGACTATCTTCAAATCTGAGATAGATAGGGAAGTCTTTATGAAAATGAAAAATAAAACGTCCGCTTGATTTGGCTCAAGCAGGAGATTAGGTAACATCGTTGTTTCCTCACCCACTAGACTCTCTATTGTCTGAATGCTTCATCTTTTTCAGTGCTAATGCCTTTTCTTGTGTTTATTTGCAGTGATACTATTAGTAGACGCAATGTTGGTGGAGGCAATGTTTGAATTTAGAAGAAAAACATAGCTACGGTCATTTGAAAGGTGACATCATTGTTTCCTCACCCACTAGACTCTCTACTGTCTTGCTGGTGTTGGGTACCTGCTACTACTGTTTAGTTAGAAGAAAAACTAAATATGTGTGCTGAAATGTTGATGTTTGATATTGTCCAAACCTGATAATCTAAGATAGTTTGAATCTTATCCCCTATTGGCTGTAGCATGAATTTGCCAATCTTGTCTCGTATATCTGAGTATGAATTTAGTTTGAATTTAGTACTTCTTATTCTACACTCAAAGAAGAGCAATCTATGTATTTGTATTTATTCACCGATTTATGCCCACTGATTTATCCATGCATGCCAATCAGTGTTGGACACTATGGTTTTGTCCACTGATTTTTTGTCCATGCTAGTAACCTTCTGTATCTGTTACTTGTGCTTCAAGTTGATTTATCCTAGCAGCACTAGATTAGTTTACTTTATGTATGTTTGTAGCTACTAATGTTTTTTTTTTTCCTTGTTTACATGAAGGGTTCTTGGTGTGGAAGCAAATACATGATTTGAGACGAAATTGTTTTACTAGGTGCAATGCCTATATGAGAAGAAGCTTATGCGAAGTTTTTTTTTCTCTTGAACACTCCCTATGAAAGTAGTCCAACCATAATTTTCTTTTTGATTATGTCTCGGATATCTTGATGGATATGATGGATTTGATCAGTGATTTGGTGACAAATGGATTAGCTACATTGATTTGCCAGCACTTGAATTAAATTTTCTATGTATTGAACTATGTCAAAAAAATTATCATTCCATATTCTTGATGTGGGTTTATCATGTTACTCAATTATTTGTATCCTTCGGTTTAGGCTTGTGATGATTTGGGAGGTTTGGAGGTGTGCTAGGATTTGCCAGCACTGGAATTGATGTGTATCAATCGGTTACAATGTACATGTCAGGTTACAATACATTGTTACCTAGTGACGTGGTCTGGTGGTCAGTTTCCCCGCCTGGCAACCTGTTGCCAAAGGGCAACCCAAGTCCAAAAAATTCAACCACGTGCCAGCCTTCCCAGGGCCAATTAACCTCTGCCTTCCAAAGTAGGCTTTACTGGGTCGTGGAGAGGAACGAAGCAAACGAACGGGAAGCAATCAACGGCCCAGCGGAGCGGATACGCAGTAGCAAGTTCCAGCGGCAAAGCAGCAGCGAGCGGTGGCCTGGGCTGCATAGCGCAGGCCAGCAAGCACGCGCGGCCCGGCCTAGCAGGCAGCAGCCACGGCCCAAGCAAGGAGGAGCAGTAGCCAAGCGCGCGGCAGCAAAGCAGCTCGGCCCAGACGCAGCGCGCGAGGGTGGCCCAGCTGCGCCAGCACGGAGCAAGCAGCGGCCCAGCTTTCTGGACGACGGGCCGGCCCACTAGCAGCGCCTATGGGCCTTGTGGGCAAGGGCCGGCAAACCACCAGCCTTCCTCCCTTCTTGTTCCACAATTCTCAACAAAACTCATTCAAATCATGTACTATCTCTTTTTTTTTTTGCGATGATGTACTATCTCGTCTAAATGACCAAAACCACTTTAGCACTTGAAAAAGCATCTCTCCAAGATATTTTCATGATATTCTCAACCATCTCACCAAAGCACTAAACCCATGCATATGCAAAAAGAAATTTGACTTAGTGACACTAGATGAGTAAAAACAACTATGATTTTCCCCTCTTCATAGTATGGTTATTAAACCTAAATCACTCACACCTTCTATAGTATTTTGAGTGTTACACAAATGTTTCCGAACATTATACCTTTTACGTTGAGTCCATTTTATTTTTTTCTCTTTATTTTTTAAAATTGAGCACTTGATCACCATTGTCCATCACCATCTCCACGAACCATCATTTAGCTCCACTACTTGGCATGTATCAATCTATCTCATAACAACACTTATGACAAAGATCAGTACACTTGGACGTCATCCATTAACCAAAACCAAACTAGAGCTTTCACTCTCCCATCGCCCTGGGGCCATCGACGATTGATATGCATGAGAGGAGCAGCTCAAGCCATTTTTTTTTTTTTTTTTTTTTGGGGGTGAGATCCAATACAAACACATATACACTAACCTCTACAACCGCAGACTCTCGCACAACCCCTCCCAATCCGAAGGATTATTTTAAGTTAAGATTAAGATGTGCAAACTCGAGATTGACAGTCACTTCAGGAGGGCTCCTGATCTACCACGCGCACGGACTCGGCCTTCTCCTGATCTAGGTGTGTAACTAGATGGGCTGGGCTTCATTGTTTCATGTGGGGTGGTTCGATTCAACAAGGATCGCTTTACAAAAAAAAAAAAAAAAAAAAAAAAAAAAAAAAAGGCATTGATCAATTGGGCAGACAGTACGATAGTCCTGAACTCATCAGCCGTCAGCTTAAGTGATGCTTTTTCTCGCTGTAAAAGGGCAAGAACGAATCCGCCTTTTTTCCCCCTGGTGAGGTGTGAGCAGTGCGTGCATGTGCTGACGATAGATATACATGCAGTACATTTGTACTTATGGTCAAACTTAGGGTGAAAATTTAGGGTAAAAAAATCAAACGAATTATAATTTAAAACGGAGATAGTAGTACGTATTATCGGTCCATACAAATTAATAAATTGCAAATGAATGGACCGAGAGTGAAATGTGTACTCCTAAATACTACTGCCACTGCTTATATATTATAATAGGTAGAAGTACGCAGTAAACATCAAGTCCTGCTGCGCCACTGGGCGTTAATTTTGCTCTAAATCCGGCCGGTCCATGAATCCATCATGCGCAACAGCGCAACGCGACAGCATCCATGCATCAGACTTGCATTTCACTCTGATCCACACTGCTCCATCTTCATGCATGCAGCACACTCGCTCCAGACTCCAGTCCTGCTGGTCATCAAAGTCTCCTGATAGATCGATCTGAGCCTGAGCCACCGACTATCGTCGTCTAGCTAAGAATCTCGAGTCCTGAGCTCATGGCCTTTCATTGCATGACCTCACTGCTTACACACCTGGCCACCTGGGGTGCTCTGCTGCCACCTCGTTATCCTACATGGCCTGACGGCCCTACCGGTGATACAGCTTCTGCATGCATGCCCAGATGCCCTAACCACAGAACACAGCACCGGCCTCGCCGGGCGTGTACCTCAGCTTGCAAGTTACGGATACGTACGATACGACTCGGTATTCCAACTCGGTTTAGGAACATACACCAATAAATAGGAAAGTCTAGAATACACCCTTACTTATACCTCTCCTAATAAAAAAAAAAACTGAGTCAAACACTTGTATTTTTATTTTCTCCGTCTAATAAAAATTGTGGCAAAGTTTTTACTGTCCCTTTGATAAACTAATACCTCTCCTTCCCACACCTATTCTCCAGTTGCTGGTTGATAGGCTAATGCTATTTTGTTATGAGAAAAACATTGTATCATTGATCGGACAGCCCCGTCCTAGAGCGGTGTCGTGGAGAGGAAGAGAGGGGCTTGCCCCTCATGGTGACATTGGTTGTTAGCAGGTTGACGAGTGCCGGTAGGGCGGAATTTAGATTATGGAGAAAAATGTGGAATTTCTTCTGCATATTTTTTAAAATATCCAAATTGTTGGTTTGAGGTAAATAGCCGGATTGCATAAATTCTTAGGTATATATTTTTTGTTACAAACTCAAAACCCCTTTAGAATTCAAACATTTTCCGTGGTCCAAAATCCATGTGGATATTATTTGAATAACCTAGTTGTAATTCATGGAAGGTTTTTTATCCTTGAGTGTGTATTCCCCTTACTTCCAAATTAGGCTTTAATGTTTGGGTTAAATTCTCACTATCATATTCTCTTTTTAATTTCCTTTGGAGATTGAAACAAGAACCTTAGCTAGTAGTATACTCCATAGTAGATAGACTATGCATGCGATGGCCGATGGATCATAATTAATTGAAAAAAAAAAACAAGACTATGATTGGACAAATTAAACTCACCAGCAGTGCAAAGTGTGGTCCGATCCATGCATGAGTTTCAACATATTGATCGGGCAAGCTAACGACCTAGCAAGCTAGGTGCGATGCATATGCATGCATGCTTGCACACTGTAAGTACTGGCTACGATGGGACGCACGTGTTTTGTTGTCACACATAGCTCTTTTCGTTTCTTTTTCAGTTTGCTTCAAGACCAAGCACCATAAGAGAGGAAGGAAGTTGAAGGAGCGAGGAACCAAGGACGGGAAAAGCTAGGCACGCAGATGGAAACATGGCTGGTGGCCGGCCTGCTGCTGCATGGAAATCGCTCCAACACGGCCACGTGCACCGCCCGTACGTCGTACGTGCCTGCATGCAATGCAGTGGGTCCGGCTCGATGGATCTTTTTTCCATGCATGATGATCTGAATACACTCACCTGAGCTGTCTCACTCTCCAACGACGACACGATCATGTATATGATCAACTCTCTTTCTCGCCCCTCGCTCATCATAGTGCCCAAAGCAAACAATCAACACTAGCTACTGCCTACTTTTGTTGATATGCTCGATCAATACCGATTAAGAACAAGTACTATGTATAGAGTTTGATATATACGTACCATAGATGCAAATAATGAACATACCTGTTTTTTTGTTCATGCAAAAGCTAATACAATGTCTGGTTCAGGTATAAACACACATGGAGATGGAGATGGATCTTCACCAACTTCTTGCAGACCTTGGCTCAATATATAAATGTCAAATCACGCATGCGAATGGCCGGCCGGCGGCCCTCGATCGATCGATCACAACTAACCTCCAGCGCCGCTGGTGCCCTTTTTGCACGGGCATGGCCATTCTTCATGTTCATTCATTCGTGCATATGGTGAGCTACAGTGGCGACGTCCTTGCTTGATTACTTTGCTTTCAGGTTCCAGATCTTGACCACTTACACAGCTACAGTATCGTCTGCAGGCTTGGGAAAAAGTGTTGCCCGTTTCCATTCCTTGTGTGCTTGCATCGTCCTCGGTCCTCACCCAAAAGAGCTTCGTTATACATTGTTTTGCCTTCGTGCTACGTACGTCTCTGTACACGCTAGGATTAGAAGTTTAGAAGAGTCACTGTGTGTCGATCTGTATGCATGCAGGGATCGGATGACGTGGCTCTACAATAGTATTGTACTGCTGTAGGACGCATGCACACCGCCGCACCGTACTACAGGTGATCATGTACAGTAGGCACTACTGCAGCCACGTAGGCATCCTGCCATGCATGAGTGCATTTGCATGCATGCATGTCCTTAAAGATGACGCCGGGTGAGACATACATGCATGTTGCTCGATCGTAAGAACTCTGTATTACACATAGTGGACCCAAGACTGTGCTAGCTGTTACATCTTACATACACTGCCTTTTTATGGCCTTATGGGAACATTTGATATGAGACCCAACGAATTTCGGGCGGGACCATTTATATTGTGTTTGGAATTTATTTGGATATATACACCACGTATGACGTCTTTTTGTAATCATCTTGTCTCTGTTATTCAATTATTCCCGGGCGGTATTATTGTGGCAGCTGCATGCACGTGCATGAATAGCGCCAAACCTAACGACAGACCGATCGACGATTATATGCATGTTATTAGACCACCAAGTGGCCGGTGTTGCATCGGTTTGCTTATATATTATACAGTTAATTGTAAACAATGATATATAACAGTGAGAGCTATAGATATGATGAGCCATGTTTGAACGAACAAAACATGAAAACTATATATATATGTTGTTTCTTACTTGTTCACGTGGTTAAATTAATTTCAAACCACTAGAACAAAATTGGTTATATCAATGACACACCCGCAAAACTTAACCGAGCCGGACACCAAATTCAATCGCCTCAGAAAATCCAGGACTATTTACCAAGATGGCCAGTTTAATTAAACAATGCGGTAACTTTTGCCCATCGAAAAAATTGATTTACCGAGGCCGGCTATAATGCCCGCCTCTCTATAAACCGATTTTTTTGTGCAACTTTAAAGGCCCGCCTCGGAAAAGGCTGTCGGGCCCAATAGGCCCACGAAGGCCCAATAACCACTACAACTAAGAAAACAGACACTTAGGGTTTCTTGTTTGATCCTCACTCTCTCAGCCCCTACCGCTCTTGCTACGCGAGCCCGATTGGCGCACTCCATCCATCCTCCCTCCGCTCTCCACCCAAAACGCCACGCCAACAATCGGCTCCGGGCGGCGCCCATCCTCTCCCGAATAGGGATCTCACCCCCTTCCCTCTCACTCTCTCTCTCACTCACTCACTCTCTCTCTCTCTCTCTCTCACTCACTCTCACACCACTCACTCACTCACTCTCTCCATCTCTCGCTGGCGCACGACACATGGGGCCCGAGGCGCACCACATGCGATCGTGGCCCCGGTGCGTGGCGTGTGGGGCTCGCCACGGTGTGCGGCGTCCTAACGGTTTTTTAACCGGTGCGAGAGGGTAGCGAGGTACATGTCCACTTGGCGGCGCAACTCGAGGGCCTCTTCCTCCTACGGTAGCGGGCTCGTGCGGATGTATCCGGCCGCGGTCTCGATCCGGGTGGAGTAGCACCATGGTAGCGACTCATTGGGGCGTGGGGTAGGTCGGAGGACATCACATCCAGCCAGGTCGGCCAATTGGGCTCACTAGGTTTTTTTATTTTTTTAAATCGACAACCGAGGCGGGCACATACAACCATTGTGGAAGCCATCATTAACGGTGACCTTTCAACCGTGGCGGTTTCCTCGTGCCCGCCTTTGAAAAACCAAAAATGACGGCCTCGTAAAAAAGATTTTTGTAGTAATGAAATTTAGTAATACCAAAATTACGCGGGAAGAAAACATTTGTCCAACAAACTGTAGTTTTTCAGGCTTGCGTTGTATTCCCTCCGTTTAAATTGTAGTTCACTTTGGCTTTTTGATATCCATTTCTTTCAATATGTATCTAGACATAGTGTATAACTAGGTGCATAAAGAAAGCCAATGTATATATTTAGAAAAGCCAAAGTGAACTACAATTAAACGGAGAGAGTAAGCTACAATTACATTTTACATGTTGTTAATTATTAGTAGGTACGTACCACTACGTAGCTGGGGGCATAAGTACGTACAAAAGACCAAAAGTTATTTGTATTTCTCAAAGAGGTGGTTAACTAGATGCTTAATTCATTCATTCGTTCGTTCACGAGTTAGATACATCAAACAAATCCTAGAGATCAAACATGACAAATAATCGACAGGCATGCATACATGCTGTTGGATCTCCGGTGGTCGATCTCCATCGATCTCTCGTGTTAACACGGACATACACCTCGTTAGGTACAAATGCAGCAACAGCTAGCGTACATTAATTTTAATTGTTCAGATTAGAGAGGTTTGTGCTGGATCAATTTGTCGGTTGCGCTATAGCTACTATACGTACTGTCACGTACTGCATCTCTATGGAGGAGGACCAGGACCACATGGCAAACAACCACATATGCACGTCCGGCCGTGCCCGTGCACGTACGTACGTATATATCGCTCGCATTCACCAACAAATGCATGCAGGACCATATATGCATGAGAGGGGTGCACGTACCTAACTTCACATCACCAGTACATGTACTGCACGTCAAATCTGAAGTTATATATATATATGTGTGTGTGTGTGTGTGCGATGGAATGGGAGCTGATGGGGAGGAGGCGGACGATGGATGGATGGATGTGGATGGATGGCTATGTGTACGTACGTGATGTACTACGTTGCATGCATGCATGAGCATGATGCAAGCGCCCATTCTAGTTAGTTAGGGCCGCCCACGATGTAGCTAGTCTAGTGAAAGGTCCATGCATGTGCACGCACATATTGTTGGTTGCAAATCACCATGCTTTTTCAAAAGAGATAGCGTCACTACGACCAGTATACCAATTAATGGACCGACAGAGCCATCTTTCATCGAAGAGACTGTTCGCTTGGCCCAGTATTTTTCTCGACAACAAATCAAAGATCGCCGGCTTTATCGGCCACAAAAACACATATAGCTGCTAATTCATTCGCGTTAATATATAAGAAGTTAATTTACCAGGGTGGTGAGAATTTTATGTAATATCTTACAAGTGGGACAAGGTTTAGGATTTTTTTTAACAATAAGTTGTTTATGCAGTGGCAGGGCAGGGTTTGATGATTTTCTTGGCCTATGTGAGAAGGTTACCTTCTATCATAAGTAGATGTCGAAGTTGTGTTTCCCCTTGCGCATCGAAGTTTTTATATGTATTATCATATACCCATTATTTTTCAATTTTTCGCTATTGTGGTCCATATATCGTGTTTTTGGTGAAATTAATCGCACCTTAGTTGTTCAAATAAATATGTTTCAGGTGGCTTATAATGCATCTTGTTCTGAATGTTGCATCTTTGAACAATCCTTTTATATATGTGGCGAGGATGAAAATGTAAGAGATGTGTTGTCCTTATGTTGGTCAATTATAAGCGAGGAGTTGAGACCTAAGCAAATTTGTGTCATGCTATCAATGTTTCCAACTAGGGATATATCTCGAACTATGTGTACCCAATGCAAATCTGAATATGAGAAATGACACGGTCAATGATTCCCACTAAATCAGAATCGAATCTTAAAAATAGCTCATTCAATATATATTTCGGCTCTATCTATAGGTGGTGTGTACACCTAACACGACCTGTGATGACCCGATAGTCACTCCAAATAAGACTTTGCAACCCCCACCCTTGTGAAGTCCTAACTCAACTACTCCCTTTACCTTGACCTCTAAAGCGGGGCGAATGTAGGAGATACCTCTTCACCATGAGCCTTATCTCTTATGTTCTCTAGTTTCACCCCTAAGGACATCTCTTTTTCAACGCATCCTAAATCTAAAAGGACATAATGTGGTGTTGTGCTCAACACCCAATGTCCCTAATCAAGCTCGACTACAAGAATTCTCTCGAACTCTAAGTAATCTATACCATTTCTTACCGTAATCACCATAGAAGAAGCTTCCGAGCAATGGTCTCCGATATCGCAACACGTACATGGCTCGCCCTATCCTTCGCTCCCCGTTTTCATTGTGGATGTCGATTTTGCTCTATCCCGCCCGCCCGCCACCGTCCCCTTCACGCCAAACCGCCCGCCACCGCTGTTCACCGCTCCGTTCCCAGCCTATCTCCCACCATTCCTTGCTACATAAGGAGATCCGGATGGAAGCTATGGTGCCTTCACCCATGGAGGAAGTCCTCCCGATCCTCCTCCTCTCACTCTCACGCCTCTCTAGCCCACCGGCTGCGGTGGCTGAGCTTGGCAATGAGGCTGTGGACTCCACCGACAACGCCCCAATGCCTGAACTCTTGTCTTCTGACTTGATTCACCAAGAGCATCAGGAAAGAGTTGCTGCTGCAACCGCTCTCACGCCCCCATTCCCCACCACTTTGTAAACCACACTTTCGCCGATGAGGATTGCGCCGCCTCCGGAACCACCATTGTTGACGACATTAAAAGGAATGCCACGATCGGGATGAATCTTCTATCGTGGAATTGCCAAGGCTCGTGGGACCCTCCACGCCCCTAAAATGCTTCACCTCGCCCCGTCTCATCGCTTCTACAAGTGCGCAGGTAATTTTTTGTTTCGAAACAAGAAATTCAAAGGTAAAATCTTTCGATTTAATTAGGCATTTCAATGTCCATGATGCTCATGTTGTCCCACCTGAAGGCCGGGCCTCGGTGGTCTTTGGCTTCTAATTAAGGAAAATATAGAGGTAGATCTTTTATCTCGCTAGTCAACACCTTTTCATCTCTTTGTGTGAATACAAGCAATGTATGAAGAAATTTGGTTTAGTCTCAGGTGTATGGTGATCCCCATCATCGGTAAAAAACTAATATTATTTGGGATCAAGTTAAATATTTTGTTCTTACTTATCCGAACTTGCCTATCATATGCATGGGAGATCTCAACAATATCATGGATGTCAATGAAAAAAGTGGGTCCGAGACCCGCTAATGTTAAAAGAATTTCGATTTTTTTGTACCTATGTAAAGCAATGTGGATTCATCGATCTGGGGATACCATGGTCCTCGCTTACACTGACCAACAAGCGTTCCAACCGCATACCTACTTTTGAAAGGCTTGATGGGTTTCTAGGTAATGTGGAATGGTGCTCTAATTTTCCTAATACTAGTGTCTATCACCTTCCTATGATTCAAGGGGACCACGCCCTATTTTGGCCGCCCACCGACTCTAAGCGCAGTACTCAAAAAGAATTTTCCGGTTCGAGAATTGGTGGTCTCTTGAAAAGGACTTCAGCAAAGGTTGCCAAAGCCGGTTGGTACAGATCCTCTAGCAAGCCGTTTCACCTCAAAAACTCTTTACCTAGCTCATGATCTTCGTAAATGGCAAAAACCAAACCCAACAATGCCAAAAATCCTTGAAAGCATAGAAAATAAAATCCTTGATCTCCAAATGAATCCCACGCCTCCCACTCCCAAGGTGTTACCAAAAGATCCTCATTCACCAAAGATGAATCCATTTTGGCAAAAGAAAATGAGTACCACCGACAAAGATACAAAAAGAATTGGGCTTCCTATGGTGATAGGAATACTTCTTATTTTCATCAATCCATCATCAAAAGGAGCAGAAAAATTCTATCTCCCATTTTATTAATCCTAATGGCTCCTTTTCTACCACCCCTGAGCAAATGGCTATTATCGCTAATAATTATTTCAAAAGTATTTTTAGATGCAATGGTGGGGCTGAACAGAAATAGTTGAAGACCACATGGAGCAATTCACTTACGAGAAGGTATCTCACAGGCGACTTCATTGATTCCACTTCCGATATAAATGAGGTAATGCGTCTTATTAATGATATGCGTAGTAATGCCTCCCCGGGCCTCGATGGTCTAAATGCTCACTTCTATAAAATCACTTGGGACTTCACTGTAAGGATGTTTACAATCTAGTCTATTCTTTTTACACCGAAAAACCCTTCTAGAAGATATCAATAAAAACACACATTGTCCTTATTCCTAAGATCAAGAATCCTTCTACTCCTATGGACTATAGACCTATTAGTCTCTCGCAATGTAGCATACAAGATTATTTGAAATCTCTTGCGAGAAAGGATCAAACAAAGACCTCCTTCACATCATTCACCCTCCCAAGTCGCTTTTGTTCAAGGGAGGCACATAGCTGCCAATATTATTATTGCTCAGAAATCATCCTTCAGCCTTAAATCGTGAAAAACAAAAAGCCTTTATGCTTAAAATTGATTTAGCAAAGGCTTTTGATAGAATAGAATGGAGTTTCATTGTCGTGGCGCTCACAAGGTAAGGTTTGGTGAGCATTTTGTCACTCTTGTACACACTTGCATTTCCACCACTACTATGAGTGTTCTTATTAATGGTGAGCCCACCCCCACCTTCCACCCTCGAAGGGGTATAAGACAAGGTTGTCCTCTCCCCTTATCTTTTATTGTGGCTGTAAATGAACTTTCTATCGGGTTGTAGGCTCGGGAGGTATCGGATAACATAAAAGGAGTAACTCTTGGTCCCGGGTTGTCCTCGATTCACTCTCTCCTCTTGCGTGGACGATTTAATTATATGTGGGCAGGCCAATAAAAAGGAAGCAGGTAAGATTAACAATATGCTAATGAGCTTCTCGCAGTCTTCGTGACAGACTCCTAACCTCTCCAAATCTGCTATTGTTTTTAGCAAAAATGTAGAGGAGATTCTCAGAGGAGGTAAAAACTGCTTTTCCAGTCTCGATCTTAAACCCAATTCAATATACCTTGGTCACCCTCTAATTTTAACCATAATGATAGAAATAAAGCTTATGATTTCATCCTTGAGAAATTCAGAGGTAAGCTTGGCACGGATCAAAGCTAATAAACTAAACCATGCAGGTCGTTTGTGCTACATCAACTCGATTCTTAATTCTATTCCCATTTACTACATGTCAACCATTCTATTCTCAAAAAAATTCATTTCCAAAATTACTCCCATCATCAAGAACTTCTGGTGGTCGTGGGTAAAGGAAGACAATTCCTCTTCTTCTATACATTTGGATCTTGGCGGGACATCTGCAGCCCAAAACGAGAAGGAGGATTAGGAATTAGAAATCTCTTGACTATAAATAGAAGTCTCATTCTTCATACAGCCACGGAATGTCGCCCATGTGTAAGAACAATTTCCTCTCTCCTCCATTCTAAAGGCAAAATACCACCACAACACTAGCTTCCGGTCGCCTAAAAATGGTAAGTCTAATTACTCGCTTTTGGGCTTCTATCATGAAGGTAAGAGACATTCTTATTGATAATTGTATCATTCATGTTAAGAATGGAAATTCCAGCATTTGGTCTACCCCTTGGTGTCCCATTTGGAAAGAAATTCATGACCACATTAAGCTCCCAGTAATTGTCCCCAACCTACCACAAAACATTTCAGATCTATGGAGTAACAATACCCTTTCCTGGGATTTTGATTTTATTAACCGTATTTTTGATAATAGTGTTTCCATTGTATTCAAAGTGTTCTCAAAACAGATCAAGTTGGACAGGATACGATCATTTGGAAACCATTCACAAAAGGCATATGCTCCACAAAAGAAGCTTTCAATTTCTTAAGCAGGCAAGAACAGGTAACTCTTAGGAGGATGGGCCTAGAAATTTATCGATGATCGTAGGAGGCTTCTAATAAGAGCCCGAAATGTAAGCTCCTTCCGCCGCTTTTGAAAACCTTTTTTCGGGCGGCTCATAAGAAGAGCTCTCGCAATCGACACGGTGGTAAGGTAAGCTCTCTAATAAAATCTCTAGCTCTTGCTCAAGATGCAATCGGGGAAGAAAATGATGATCATATCTTTTTCAAATGTCACTTTGCTAGAGCAGTTTGGTTCTCCTTCCGGCCTTCCCTCAGTCCTCCGATATTCCGAGGAACGGGGACGGTGTTCGTAAAGCCATAGGTTCTTTAATACGAGTTAACACCAGTGATCGACCTCTTTTCCGGGCTAATTGCTACCTTATGGTATATATTTGGTTTGCGAGAAATGACCACAGATTCAATAGTAGGTCTTTGGTCAAGTTTTCCCATGTACATTTTGTTGTCAAAGCACTTTTTAAACAATTTTTTGCGGGTTTGGCAACCATCCGCCTGCCGAGACTTCAACGAGGCTCAAACCAAGTTCTGGCCACCCAACAGGGCATAGCAGTCCTCCCATTGAAACTTTTTAGATACCGGGGAAAAGCCCATCAAATGTTTCACCGATGTGGCCCTTTCCCCGCATGATGGGTTTTATATTTCGAATTGCAGTGCAGGAATTCATATTCAAAATGAACAGGCTACTACTGTGCCTTCTCCTAGTTCAGATACATGACTGTTCTTCAGTTCTACAAGCTGAAGCCCGAGCCCTCTGGTTGGTCGCGAAAAATCTGCAAACAACTTGAACTTCAACAAGTTGTCTTCTTATCAGAACAAGAAGATCCTGGTGGACTTTGTCAACCGGGAACATTTTGATTATCTTCCAGACTGGAGAATACAAGAAGAAGCCAACAACATACGGTGTCTGTTACAAGACACTCAATCGACAGCGATGTATCTTCCAAGAAATTTAAACTGGCAGAGCGATTCATTAGCAAAGCAAGCTCACAAATACATAGCTTACTCTAGCCGTCCATCTGTGCTTTGCAGCAACAATCAGCACTACAAAAACATGTCCTTTTCTAGTGTTGAAAATTTTGTACTCCCTAAACATTGTAACATTTTATCAGCATCTTGCTGTGCAATTTAATGCTAAGGGGCTTCAGCCCTTTTGTCAAAAAAAAAAAAAAAAAAAAAAAAAAAAAAAAAAAGTGGATCAACAGACTATCCCTGAATGACCCATGACTGGTTGTAAAGTCCTTATTGGTCAACCCTAGCTGATTGCGCTAGTGGAGCTCGCACATAGCAATTCTAGGAACCCTCATGGGTCTTTGACTAGTTTCATGTTAGTGATTAAGAGGACAACGTGTTGGATCAATTGGGCGATCATGAGAGGTTGAACCCTCGCACTCTATATATCTAACTCTGAATTTGACAAAAAAAAAAACTACCAAGATTAATAATCGTAGATGTCGACTGAATAATTTGATGATTCATAATCCTGGGCGGGTGGGGCTCGAGCCCTGCCTACAGTTGCCAAGCACATAGAGCCCCCCTAGAACTCGTCCTAAAATTTCAACCGTAGATATAAAGAGATTAAGAGCTGAGATCGCCATAGCCTTTGTTCAGCCCGTCCTAATTTTTTTTTCTGGCTTCGTCCCTGGTCTGATTGAATATACGTAGGAACTGAATTAGTTTCCCAACAAAAAGCCAACAAATAAAGGTCGGGAACGTACATGTACTCCACGGGAGGTGATGAGTGTGTTGGAAAGGACGGGGGCTGCTAATCCCTGTGTGGCTCTGCTAGCTGATTTGATTTATGCTTCGCACTTAATTAAGTACTACAACACCAAAAGTAAGCAACCGTACGTCGTCCTTTCTATATATGTTATCTGCCATGGTTTGATTTTTCATCAAATCCCAGCAAAATCCCACCAATGTTACAGATAGCGGTCTATAACATTTAGTGAAGAGCTTTGCTCAGCTGCTATATAGCTTACTATTTAGGCTTCATCTGGCACAAACTCGGCTTGGAAAACAACTCACAAGCAACTCTCTAGACGAAGCTAAGTTTTTTTTTTAAAAAAAAAACTGTTTGGAAAAATAGGTTCACCAACAACTTCATTCTACATGGATATGAGAGAAAAAAAAAAAGAGAGAGAGGTAGGAGATATTTTACAGCTCCATCACAACTCATCTCTTTGTGAGATGGAGGGAGAGAAAAACCCTGTTTTAGAAATGAGTGTTTGGAAAAGACAAATGGCCACGGCAACTGATCCGCTATATAATTAACTCACCATTTAAAACACTACTGAATCCAGGCTCAGTGTTAGTGATCTGATCACCGATGATTCATTAACAACCGTCGGCTAGATTGATTTATTTTCCTGCACCGACCTCTCCTGCACCTCTGGCAGCCTGATGAATGCCTTAATGAATTTGACCGGTCCATCAGCTGGAGTACTTAAGTAACTAGTAGTAGTAGTAGCTGGCCGGCTTTACCCCCGCACGTACGATGATGCACTGCTGAAGCTTAAGTATTACAGTACCAGGGTACCTAAGTACGTACGTGTACGCTGTTGTGTTGTCCTCTTAACATAAATGAACATTGCATGTAGTGCGTGCTTGATCTTAACCTACCATTATACGCACACAGTGATTAAACTGACTGTTACACCGCCGTACGTACGTACGTAGGGGGCGGAAATCACTTGCATTGATTCATATCATCTGGGCTGAGAGGCCTTAATTTACCTTGCATTGCCTAGTCAGGGTACCGTAGCCTCAGGGTTCACTTGCTATTTGCCACTGATTAAGCATGCATTAACTTACCTTTACGCGTACGCAACATATAGTAATTAAGGTGTCTGTCTCTGATAGTACGAGTTAGCACTACGCCGGTCGATCTAAGCTGATAAATAAATATAGATAAGAGTACGTGAAACCGCAGTAAGCGGAAAGAGGTGTGTGTGAGTGCAGAAATTACTGTCCTAAACAAAACCATTTCAAGCAGAAAAACTCTGTTGTGTGGTTGCAGCGTGAGTGTAGCATAGTGTGTTTACTAAAAAAAAACACGAATTTAAATTTGCCTAGAAGTCACACAGTGTGGCACTGTAACAACAATTATATTAATTTCTCGAAGTAAACGAGAGGTAAAAACCGGAGAAATAACACGCTCCCTGTTCAATGGCGGAGGAAATAAACACTCGCTTGTCATTCTTGTCGCATGTGTAAGTGTGTGTACTACAGTAACAGAAAAGAGGTCTCTGTCGGTCCAGTTAGTTACCAGTGGCAGCTACTTACTTTTCAGCTCTCTGCATTATGAGTTGCCGTACTTAACCGGCCCTTGCACGTACAGGAACAGCCAGGCATCACACTACTAAGCGAGCGCCGATAATTAACTTGATTAATTAATCCAACGTACTAAATTGGTTGGTTAGATCGATCTCGATTGAATCTCACTACTGTTTCCTCTACAGTAACATACCGTAGCTCTGTGCGTGCAAGCAGTGTCATTATTGGCTCACTAGAGAAAATATGTTTTTTCTCCGATGCAATTAATCCTCTCCAACAATCTTCCTAAAAATGATAATATGGTCTCGTTGCCTTGCCGTGTTTAATTTCGTTACTATAGAACGAGCAAATGTTGCTAGACAATTTTTAAACGGACAGTGACAGGAGTATCACGTATCACTGTTAATTTGTAAGTAACAAAAACCAATCTCTTTTGGATTTAATTATCACTGCCAATATTGATAGATAATTATCACTACCGGTTGGTAATATAACTTCACACCGGCAGTGATAGGTTTCACTGTCGAGATATATTAACAATCGATAGTGATACAAGTGAGAATGAAATCCATATATGGAAAGACGAATCCATTTTACTTTTTGAAATACAAAGCACAGACATAGACATTTACAACCATGCCCTTAATTATAAGAACCTCTAAATACCATAAAGACGTACTCGCTCATATGAGCACTTCCTAAATACTAAACTGACAAATCTTAAAATTGGTGAAGTCACTATAAATGTCTCACTTCTAACGAGCATGTCACCTATCATTGGGACATTAGTGTCTTTAAATTCTAGAATAATTATATAAAAAAATGAGTACCCATGCCAAATTGATGACTTTTGAACTCCTAGTGGGCAGGTTCCACGACAAGTAACCTAATTAGCTAAGCTACATGCTCATTCAGAGAAGATGAATAATTATTCACAAAAAAAGGAGGTGAATCATGTATTATCAGCTTGTCGAATTTAATTTGTTGGCAAACACCAGCAATGATAAAAGAAAAGTTTGTGCAACCAAAGACGATTTTTCAGAATGACAATATTGGGAAGACCAAATGTAGAAAAACAAGTTTAGAGGATGTGTCAAGAGAGGATATATACGTGCTGTCGATGCACGAATGGTGACACTACATGGACAATTTAGATTTCGAAATTGATTACCTTAAGTCCTTAATTACCCCTACAACGTCCATATATATTTGTTAGTTGCATCCATGCATATTAGTGTGGTCCACGCAACAGTATATGTATATATACATATATTTTCTGTGTACAAATTTGGCCCACGCAACAGTATATGTATATATACATATATTTTCTGTGTAGGGTTGATGGAGCTGTCATGCATGCTAAGAGCGTCGTCATTATGGCCTGCTTACCATCTTGTGGCACGCTCCCGGTTAGCTTGCTTGATAGTTGCCTCCCAACACCTTGAGAGCATTACACCCCGAGGTGTCACTGTTACTACTTAATGGCCTGAGGGCGACCAAAATCTGATATGCAGTTGGGGCTGAAAGAAACCTAGCCAACCTCAATGATGGCCGGCCATGAGCACGCACACATGATGGATCGTTGTCGATCCATTCTGTCACCGTTGATGTCAAATGATTGGTAATTTTCGCAAGAACGTTGTAAAACGCATAAGAGCTAGTGAGAAAAAATGGTATGGACGACGTGTCATAGTTTGGTGTAACGCATTATATATATTTGCCATTACATGGTTTTGTTTTTTTAATTTGTATGATGTTTGTTAGATGTATGTTGACGTAACCAACGACAAATTAAATACCGCCAACACAACACCAAAAACAACCTAGAAATAGGAATTTCAACTAACATATTCCAAAGTTTTGGTGTTTATTTGACTTGCAGGTACAAACTCATGGATGATCACTTTGGGCCAAAAGACAAAGAAAAAGAAATAAAATCAACAAATAGAAGAAGGCCCAAGGGAGCAAATGGCAAGTCCAAACGAAATCGCAACAAAACGTCGAACCAGCCGCGCCAAGTCCACCTTTACAACTTTTCAGAAAACAAGGAAGCCCAGCCGCCAAAGCCCGGGCAAAAGCCGGCCCAAAGCAGGGTGCGCCGGCCGCACCACTCGGTGCGGCCGCATCCCGGCCGAGGCGGTTCGGCCCCAGCTTCGGGAGGCGGTTTGTTACCTTCCAAACCGTGAAACCGACGCGGATGGTCTGCTTTTGGTATACATGGAATGTTTTCCTAGGTCGGTTTGGGTGTTTTTTAGCACTTAGGTCCCTCCCCTTGTGTATAAATAGACCCCCCCTCTCTCCCTCTCATCAAGCAATACAAATTTCAAAGGAGAAACCAAATCCACTTGTGCAAGAGAGTAGAATTAGATCTTCTTCTTCTTCTACTTCTTCTATTCTATCTTCTAATTCTAGAGAGTGAGAGAGGAAAGGCCAGAAAGAAGCTTGATTCTTTCTACCCGGAGTTGCCTTCGCCCCCCTGTTCCGCGGTTCCTAGGAGGACGGAGTGCCGGATTTGTCGGTACCCGCCCCGCTTGTACCTCTCGCAAGTCTTACACTTTGGTAAGGAGTCTCAGTGATTATCTTGCGCCTATTTAATTGCCTTGCATATTTCTTAGTCGCTGTAGATTGCGGGATTGGTAGATCGCTTTACGTTAGTTCTTGGTGGAGGAACTCTTTGTGGGGGGAACCTTGGCTAACATCAAGAATCGTGACCAATAGTGCAAACGTGGTGTTTGACTAGCGTTCACCTACCTTTTGTGGCGCATCCCACCGGTTGAGGGGTAGGCGGCTTGGTCGTGACAAGCCTTGTCCGGTCCTTTGAAATCCCCCCCACGCTCGTACTGCGGTGCCAGAGCTAATTACCGGACTCTACCCATTTGGGAGCGGGCCGGTGCTAAGTGAGTAGACAATAGACTTTAGGAATCACCGCCCGAAAACTTAGCCTATAGATACCTCGCTACTGTGAAAACAAACTCTTGCCTTAGGTTGACATAGATTTGAAAAGTCGGTACCGCGCGACCGTCTCCTTGTGGAAAAATACGTCGTTTACCACAGGGTGAGAAGTGCTACAACGGTATTTCCGTGCGCTGCGGATTTCTCCTGCGGTGCGTTAAGAAAACACCAACACACCACCCGACGCGGCTCGGGCCCAGCCTTCGAGGCGGAGTTCATTACCTTCCAAAAGCGACACTACCGACGTGGGATGGTCGGTTTCGCTGATTAGGAAGGTGTTCCAAGGTCGGTTTGATCCTTCCATGTAAGGGATGGCTATTTTCTTAAAGAGCCCCTCTCCTCTACCTATAAAAGGAGGCTCTCTCCTCATTCAACACATACCAATTCCATACAACACAAGGGAGGAGCCACAATGTAATGAGAGGAGAGAGTTCCATTCTGTTCTTCTTCCCTAGTTCTAATGGAGAGTGAGAGAGAGGAAAGGCTAGAAGGAAGTTTGGTTCCTTCTACACAGGTTGTCGATCTCGCCTGGTGTGCAGCGGTTCCTAGGAAGTCGGAGTGCAGTGGCCCGGTACCAGCCGCTTGTACCCTCTACGGGCTACTTACACTTTGGTGAGAAAGCTTGTGATTGTTTAGGCTTATTGTTCTTCAAGTATATTATCTTAGCCGTTGTAGACTTGCGGGATTGGTAGTCGTACCTTCGGGTCGTAACTCT
>JADLZK010006009.1:0-30691 GCA_015847255.1 Hyparrhenia diplandra
AGCTAGTGCGGATTCGTCTTTGGTTATACTAATCGGTTTTGTTAAGTGAGATTGTAGAAATTTTTATATGCTATTCAAAGCGGGAAGACATTTCAAAAGCAATTGTGTCTATATATGACCTTGCATCACGAAGATATGCATACAGGGAGTAACGAGACTAGATAGCTTCTTGAAGTGGAATTTAGGGAGGATTAGCACGAATTTGAGGAAGAACAGATGGAACACACGGCAGGATTCCATGAGGTAGTTTCTCTGTTAACAGCAGGATTACAGAGTTGTTGGGGACGAAATAAAGTTCTGCTCTTTGTTATCGATTCTAACGACGAGCACGAGGTCATATATATCTCTCACCCGCCTTGCTTACAGCTGGCCTCAGGGCCAATACACTATACGGCCCACTTCTTCGGGCGGCCCATAACAGGGGTGCACTGTTATGAAATGTCAAAAGAAACACATAAGACAATGGCTCTTTCTATGTGCACTGTCGTGCTGAGGTGATCTGTACGTGCGTTTCTCTTACGAGGTCAACCTGAAAAAGAAACTTGTTTGACATTACTTGAGAAACGAGGGACTCAACCTGAAGAAACTTGTTTGACATTGCGATAGGAATAATTTTTGTTTACATTTACACCGTGGGTTTTGCAAGCAACTAACGATCGATCGAGGAGACAAGAATCGCATATCGTGTGGTGGATTAAAGGTTTTAATTTATTTCGGGGAGAACTCGATCCTATATTAGACAAAACCTGAAATAGAAGTACAAAATCTAGAGAAGAAAACAGTTGAGCATCTCCGAGTTACTTTAAACAACTTGCAAATTGTCGGCAAGTGCAAAGTCTAGATGTTGCTATCTCTAACCGCAAGGACCAGCTAGGTCGGCACAAACCTCTCTCAGATAAGGATGAAAGCAGACGGAAATATCTTGAGCAGGGGCGACATCGTTTAAGTTTTCTGTATTTAATCTGTCCGAATTAAAATTAATTTTTCTTGTCCGGAGAGCTTTTCCATTTTCGTTTTTATTGTTTCAAATATAAAAGTAGAGGTTGTGAGTTTTCGACGAGAGGTTAGATTGTTTTTCTACTTACTACTTTTTAGTTAGAATATTCCAAATTTAAAATTCGAATTTTGTTATGATCATTCTTGACTAGGCAACTATGCAAGGTAAGTGTGGAGAACTTATGGTTATAGGCGCATTATATAGCCAACACACCTATGCGTTACTTATACGGAGTGTGAGGTGGGACTAATCATCTCGTCTGGCTGCATGGCTACATGTCGGCTTCATCTTGTAGATTGTTATTCGCGTTGCATATGATTGAAGCTGACGGAAGATAGAGAGCTAGATAGACCAAAATGATAAGTTAAAACTCTTTTTGCACTCGAAATTTGCCAAAATGACACTTATATTAATTTTTATGCATTATGTGTCGATATTCCATATTGAATCTTTCATATCTGCGGCCAGGTGTTGGCGGCGTAAGTCCGTTCGAATTAGTTTGTTTTTCAAAATTCCGTGAGTTGCGTTCATTTTTAGGTATCCGGCTTTACGTTTTAAACTTTGTTTTAGGTATTCAAATGTAAGCGGAAAACAGTTACAGTATTTACCGGTGAGTTCAACGTTTTCATCCTTACTCGGATATACTCATACAACAGCGGCCCACTCCACAAACGTGATTAGGCGATCACCGTTAGACTTACGAGCCTTGGAATGTACAAGTATGGTGGCGCAAGCACCAACAGCCAAAGAGATATGCAAATGTTACTCAACTATGCAGCTAAAACTAAAGCAAAGCTCTTATGTAGACTAAAACACTAATCTAATGCTTTTACTAACTGTATAAAATGAGAGCACGAGCATCTCCAACGGTTTGGTATATTGGGTTTGCCATTCATAAATTTTTGCAAAAGCGATAAAATGGAAGTCTCCAGCGATTTGCTATATCACTAGGTAAATTTGCTTAACTTCTTAAAAACAGCCTCGGCGCAAATATGCACTGGCGTATCCAGTGCCGCCGGTGTTTCACCATTGACCTTTTGTATGGCCGAGTAAGTAGCGAGGATCGAGGAAGCGGCGCCCGAGGCGAGGATTACGCGGCAATTGTGACGTCTGGCGCCCGGGGCCAGCCCGGCAGCGGTGCTGCCGTCCCAAACCGTGCAGCGAGCAGCGGCTGGCCCGGCCGGTATCTTGATCCCGGACAGCGCGTCAGCATTTTCGCGACACGCAGCGGGCCGGGGATGATCCAGTGCGCATGGGGCAAGCGAAAGCGGCTGGCGGCCAGCGGCCGTCAGGCTTAGCGGGCAACAGCGGCAGCGCTGCCGTCAAGCATGATATGGCGAGGAACGGCCAGCGTCGCGGCACTCCACGATCTAGAGGTGGAAGAACCTATATGTAAATAAGAAACTTCTTCGTGTTCACTTTGCATAAATGTCAGGACACATATATTTACATATATAGGCTTAGTTAATTTCACGAAAAGTTTTATGTGTTCACTTTGCAAAGTTATAATTCTATTTTAAAAAGAGTAAGATTATACCAAAGCATTGGAGAAGACACTATTTTTTAACTTGCTATATACTTTTTGCAACTTGCCAAATTACAAAGATTTAGCAAGTAGATTTAGCAAACTCTTGGAGATGCTCTCTAACTCAACTATAGCTATTTGTTTCTAAATTGCTCAATAGTTTGGCTAAACTTAATAGCTAAATTTTTATTTTTAGCCATCTTGTAAAGAAAACTTTTAAAAAAAGGAAGAGAGGTTCACAAACAGGCATCTTCCAGTGAAAGAGCAGGAGGCAGGCAGGAGCTGAGGCCTGAAGCACGATGTATATATTGATGAACAACGCACTCCGATCGACTCTCGATAACCACACGCTCAGCACTCCAGTCCTACGCACCTCCTGTGAACCGAGGCACTGTGAAGCAGACGGCTAGCCTCCTGTGAAATATGTTGCGGCGTAGTCAAGTCACAAACCATGGACGCGTACGTCGCTGCCATTTGCTCCTGGCGCTGGCCCTCTCCGTCGGGGTGTGGTGCCTCCTGCTCCGCCGTCGCGGCGGGCCGACGCGAAGAGGGAAATCGGCCCGCTGCCCGCCGGGTCCCAGGGCTGGCGGTGCTGGGCCAACAACTTCACGCAGCTGGGCTCTCATGCGCACCAGACCATGTGCGGAGCTGGCGAAAGTACGGCCCGTTGTTCCGGCTCCGGTTCGGCAGCGCCGAGGTGGTGGTGGCCGCGTCGGCGAAAGGCGGCGCAGTTCCTGCGCGCCCGCTGACGCCAACTTCAGCAACCACCGCTCATTTCCGGCGGCAAGCACGTGGCGTACAACTACCAGGACCTGGTGTTCGCCCCTACGGCTCCGGTGGCGCGCGCTGCGGAAGCTGTGCGCGCTCCACCTCTCTTCTCCGCCAGGCCCTGGACGACCTCCGTAGCATCAGGGGGGGCGAGGTGGCGCTCATGGTCAGGGGCTCGCCAGGCACCACCACCAGCACGCCGCCGTTCCACTGGGCCAGGTGGCCAACGTCTGCGCGACCAACACGCACTCCGATCCACTCGATAACCGCACGCTCAGCACTCACTCCAACGCCAAGCGCACCTCCTGTGAACCGAGCGCGAGCAGCCAGTCAGAATCATCAAACCATGGACGCGCGTCGCTGCCGTTGCTTCCCTGTGCTTCCTGGCCTCTCCGTCGGGGTGTGGTGCCTCCCTGCTCCCCATCGTCGCGGGGGCCGACACGAAAAGAAGAAATCGGCCGCTGCCGCCGGGGTCCCCGAAGGGCTGGCCCGTGCTGGGCAACCTGCCGCAGCTGGGCTCTCATCCGCACCAGACCATGTGCGGGCTGGCGAAAAGTACGGCCCGTTGTTCCGGCTCCGGTTCGGCAGCGCCGAGGTGGTGGTGGCGCGTCGGCGAAGGTGGCGGCGCAGTTCCTGCCGCGCCCATGAAGCCAACTTCAGCAACCGCCCGCTCATTTCCGGCGGCAAGCACGTGACGTACAACTACCGGGACATGGTGTTCGCGCCCTGCGGCTCCCGGTGGCGCGCGCTGCGAAGCTGTGCACGCTCCACCTCTTCTCGGCGAAGGCCTGAACGACCTCCCGCGGCATCAGGGAGGGGCGAGGTGGCACTCATGATCGGGGAGCTGGCCAAAGCACCACCACCAGCACGGCGCCGTGCCGCTGGGCCAGGTGGCCAACGTCTGCACAACCAACACGCTGGCCCGGGCCCGCGGTGGGCCGGCGCGTGTTCGCGGTCGACGGAGGGGGAGCAAGCCAGGAGTTCAAGGACATGGTGATGGAGCTGATGCAGGTCGCCGGGATCTTTTAACGCCGGGGGACTTCGTGCGGCTTCGCATGGCACCGACCCGCGGGGGCGTGGTCGCCAAGATGGCGGCTGCACCTGCACCAGGTACGACAATATTTTTTTGGCGCGCCGTTTGCGTTTTTAAATTAGCGAAGAATAAAGTTGAAAGCAACGAAAACAGCGATAACCAAGCGGTTGCGAGGCAAAACAGAAACATGAACATCTCTTTGGATACCTTCAAGGGATTACATTTTGACAGGTTTTGCGACCAAAAACCCCGGCGCTAGCCACGCTAAGCGACCTCGTCGGGCTAGGCCCCTCCGGTGTTGAGGTCGAGGGTGGAGATGCTTGAAGGCTCCATGAGAAAAGAATCTCAAAACGGAGCAGCTTGGTCTGCGACACACCCTTTACGAAGACTTCCCTGACCTTCCCCTCGATGGTACGACAATATGATGAATAAGTTATCGGGGAGGAAGGCCGCCGAGGAAGGCAAGGACCTACTCAACGTGCTGCTGGCCAAGATGCGCAAGCGCTCAATCGCTCGCGGAAGGCGAGGACTGCATCATCAACGTGACGGACATCAAAGCACTGTTCTTCGTGAGTTAAATAATTTTCCGGCTTCCCCGTGCACAAGAACAAGAAGACACTAACATGTTTTTCCGCCCTCTTATTTTGTGCATGCATGTACTTTGTGGGCATATCGTGACCACAGAATCTCTTCACGGCAGGGACGGACACGACGTCGAGCACGGTGGAGTGGGCGCTGGCCGAGCTGATCCGGCACCCGGACGTGCTCAAGAAGGCCCAGCAGGAGCTGGACGCCGTCGTCGGCCGCTACCGCCTGGTCTCAGTCAGCAGACCTCCGCGGCTCACGTACCTGACGGCGGTGATCAAGGGGACGTTCCGGCTGCACCCATCGACGCCGCTGTCGCTGCCCCCTTGGCCGCCGAGGGTGCGAGGTGGACGGGTTCACATCCCGGCCGGCACCACGCTGCTGCTGGTGAACGTGTGGGCGATAGCCCGCGACCCGGAGGCGTGGCCCGACGAGCCGCTCCAGTTCAGCCGGACGCTTCCTGTCCGGCGGCAAAGCGCTCTGCGGGCGTCGACGTCAAAGGGGCGACTTCAGGCTCATCCCGTTCGGCGCCGGCCGGAGGATCTGCGTGGGGCTCAGCTGGGGACTGCGCATGGTCACGCTCATGACGGCCACGCTCGTGCGCAATGGGTGGGACCTCGCCGACGGCATGACCGCGGACAAGCTGGACATGGAGGAGGCGTACGGGCTCACCCGGCAGCGCGCCGTGCCGTTGATGGTCCGCCCAGCACCCAGACTCCTGCCGTCTGCCTACGCAGCGGGTAGGGGAAATAAAATGAACGGATTCTCTTTCCCTGGCTGTATCCCAGTCCGTCCGTCCGTGTGCATCTTCAAATCGTTTATTTTTTATATCAAATTCTGTACTTCTTCTATTAGTAGTGGATGTGCGTATGGACAAACTCTAGTGTAATGTGCAGTCTCCAAAGTCCGATCAATATTATTTTGTGCAGTCAACGCATATACGGCCGGCAATTATTATGCACAATATTAGATTACTAATTCTGTTTTGTGCGGTCAACGGAGATACTACGGCCGACAATTATTATGAACTATTGCAGGTTCATGTACTATATGCACAATACACGTTACGAGCACACTGTACCTACGTTCGAAAGAAAAAAGCCAGATGGACCTTGACATTGACGTCTCCACTCTTACATTGAACAAATATGTCTAGTTAGAGCAACTCCCCATTTTTATTTGGCCTCTACGCAAATTTAAGGGCTTTGGCGAAAAAAATTAACTCCCAATGGGCCCCAATGAGACCTCAAATTTTATAAATCTCAAATTTTAGTTGGAACCCCGGTCTGGATGACCCCTATTCCCACAGGTTCCACCTTTTTTCTTCGGTTATGCGGCATTTTTTCCCCTTCGCGTTTCGCTGCGCGCATATATCCGCCCGTGGCGTCTTCTCCCCCATCGGCCAGAAGCGCCCCAAGAAGCGCGCCCCCGCCCGAACTTCGAGGCCCGGCGCCACTCGAAGGCGAGGAACCGAAGTTGGCCATCTCGGCGGCGGATGCGGGAACCCCACGGCGTCGAGCCCACCGAAGCCCCTTTATCGGGCAAAAGCGGCAGCGCGGCAACGCGTCAACGAGCGCGCCATGCGGGTTCTTTGGAGTCGCGGCCATGGCTGGCCGAGCCTATTCTGAGCGGCGCGGAGATGGACAGTCCGTAGCGAGTAGAATCCGGTGCGCCGCGGATTATGCCGATCTTGCGGTGGGTGTCTCCGAGCCGTCAGCCCGCTGGCCCAGCGGTAGTCGTCGAGCGTCGCCGCCGCCCGTCTCTTAGCCTCTTAGGAACATAAGCGCCCGGTCGTAGCTGGAGAAGCAGCCCATCTGCACAAGATCAGCGAGGAGGTGGTGGCGATCTCCTGCGTCTACAGGAAACAACGGAAATGAGCTTCTTGGACAAGGCGGCCAGCCCGCTACGCCTTAGCGGAGTCGCGAGAGCACCTTCCGCAATACTTGTGCCCAGCGATATGGCAGCTGCGTAGGTAGGTGGGCTGGTCGAAGGAAGGCGGCTTCGGTGCCGGAGAAGGAAGGCATGGTAGCGGAGCATAGGCGGCGGGGGCAGCGTCGGCTTTCGAGAGTCCATAATTAAAAAACCCGTCCGCCAGCGTCGGCCTCCCTTAGAACACGGGGCGGTCTTGTGGCGTAAAAGCGCAAAATGCGGGCAGCCTTGTGAGGCCGGTGCGGCGTGGAGTTGGGTAAATTTTGGGCCCCTATTTTATACAATCCGGCCAGCAAATGAAATTTTATGGACCCAGTTTGAGGGGCCACCACTGGAGATGCTCTTAAATCCTTCAACTATAAACTTAAAAATATAAATGTGAACAACCACCTGTACCCGTTTTAGTTCTCCACGTTCCGTTCAGCGTGTTTGGTTCTCCACCTAGCCTTTATTCTGCACGGGACCATACATTCTCCATGCATCTAAGTGAGAATTTGTCCTGATCATAGTTTGCATGGAAATACATGACACAGCCTCAACCTAGGAAGAGGAGCACCTGATGCACTACGGGTCAGGGCACTTTGCAGTGTTGAAAACACTTTCGGTAAACTCTCTATACACTTTCGGCAAGAACACTTTCGAGAGTGTTTTTAATCGAGCACTAGCAAAAGGCTTCAAAAAGACAAAATATGAAAAAACCTAAAAAAAAAATATCAACTTTTTTAGGGAAGGCCACAATCAGCCAACCACTATCGTCGTCCATCGAACTCACATTTTACCACAATTTTTTCATGCATATGCGTGGGGCGGGAATCAAACCAAAGACCTCTCACTCACACAACACTTTTCCTTACCACTGCACTAGGTTGTTATTTTTTGACTAGATTCCATATTAGTTCCTTATATATTATCACGAGACCGAATCTAAGTTGTTTTTAGCAGAGGCCCCAAGCGAATTCAAATAAAAATGTCAACTACAAAGTTTCATAACTTTTAAGACATAAAATTTTTTATTAGAAAGTTTTATCATCGAGGTGGATTCGTAAATTCAAATTTCAAATTTGAGATTCAAGCGTATTTTTGCATGATAAGATGATTTCAAATAAAAAAGTTGCTACTTACAAAAGACTAGTATAATGCCCGTCTTGCTAACACAACGGCTTTATTTTACAATCACATGAAAATAACCAAACAACGACATTTTTGATAGTTTAAGTCACACACAATTATGACTGAATATGCGGTCAGAAAACTGAAAAGCAAACCGAAAAAATAACTTTGCAACCTGAAGCTAACAGGGTACTCTAAAAACCTGAAACTAACCAGGCTACTCTGATTGCAAATGGGGTACTCTAAAACCTGAAACTAACCAGGCTACTCTGATTGCAAATGGCCGCAAATGGCTGCAACGGTATATACATTGTACCGGTCCGAGAACACACTAACCTGAAGCATCACCTCCATTTGATGATGCACCTTACAGACCATCAGCTCCATCTCCTTGTTTAGGTACTTGCACTCCCTATTGCAACTTCGTCTCCGTGTTCATGTAATTTGCACTCCTATTGCAACAGCATCTTCATCTCCTTGCTCCACAGATGCTGCAACACAGAAAAAAAAAAGAATAAGCTCATAAAATGTACCAGGTTTTCTCGAAGGATATATACTACTGCAACATCAAGTGTTGTATAAATTAATTTCATAGGCCAAGACTCTTCAGCTATTCACACACCTAGGGATAGATTTCAAGTTTCAATTGTTTACACTGAAACAATAAAATAACTATATATACCAGGAATTGATCACCTTAACAAACGGTAGTTTCTTAATTAGGAAACGTATAAAGAAATACAGTAGGACTGCAACAAAAAGTGAATTATTGAAGCATTAGTCTAATGTATTTTTTTGTTCTGTTGGGCAGGATAACATTAGGAAGCATAATCAAAACATGAAAACCAACACTCGCAGATCATATTTGCACCCCATCAACGCACGGACGCTGCGCTCATGGCGGCTAGCAGGGGAGAAGTATCGACTTACTATTGCTCCTTTTCCACCCGAGCTCCACAGCCATTGATAGGTCCTGAGCAGCGCCTTGTGCGTGTCCCGCGACGAGTCGACGACGTCGAGGCCTTGGTTTTGCGAACTTACGGATGATGGTGGGGAATGAGTCGTTGGGCGCAGGGATGAGGTTTGTTGGAGCCACTCCAGGCTCGCCGAGCGGAATCCCTCCTCCCTAGTGGCACCTTCCAGCCATGTCCACCGGTCTCCAGTTCGCCGGCGGCGACCATAGGAAGTAATGACGTAAAGAAATAAAAAAATAGTGGATAGATCATAGATGCTGAACAACGACGCTAAATGCATTAGTTCGTAGATCGTACCAGGAGTACAGCACGACGGAGTCTCCGGCGGCGACGGCAACGATGTCGGAGCAGGAGACGGTGTGCTGGCAGGCATGCTCCAGCGTGGCCTTGATCTTGTTGATGATCTCAAAATCGTGGAGCGAGTCTTTGTCGGAGTTGGGCGCTTCCCGGTGACGAACCTGCCGCTGCCATCGGCGTCCAGCAGCACGGAGGCGTCACAGCCCTGCACGAACCAGTTGATCCCGACGCACGCCGTGCGGGGGCCAGTCCGCCGTGAGTCTTTCACCCGGGAGACACACGGACGATGACGTGTTGTCGTCGGGATCTTGAAAAAGGAAATCGGCCACGGAGGAGACGACGGCGTTTTCACAGCTCGCTTCCTTTTTTTTTCCCGTGATGATAGTGTCTTTGTTGGGAGGAACGGCGCGGGGGTGCGTTTCCAAGACCGAAGGCGCGGGCGCGAGGAAATTCTCCAGTGCATGCATGCATGCATAGATCAGGAGTGGAAAAGGATCGTCCTCCGCTGATCTCGCGCGGACGCGCGGTGGAAGTAGCTGCGGCAGGCTGTGGGTACGGGATTTGTCGTGAGTAAGGCCCATACACTTAATCTTGACCGTCGGATGATGTTTGAGTATGAGAGAAGATTAAAGTGTCTGGAGCGTAGATTTGAACCAAGAGAAGTTGGTGCATTAGTAGGGTAGATTCATAACACCGAGATCTACTCTTTTCATTTTCACAGTTTTTCCATCGAGGCAATTTGTAAAATTGAATGTCGTAATGCCGGAATTGGGCCAGCCCTGGGCCGGGTTAGGAGGGGGCCCAAGGCGGCGCTTGGCGGCACCCATGAGGGGGCGGCGGCGCCGCGCGGCGAGGCGGCGCCCTAGCGCCGTCGCGCCTCCGCCTTCTCTGCCTCCAACTCTGCTTCATCATCAAGTTAGGATTATCTTAGAGAACTTTTGGTGTGTAAAGGGGGATATTCAATCATATAAGGAAGACCCTTATTAAGAAATAAGTGAATATTGCTTGTAAAAAGGTATTCCAATCCTATAAGAAACCTTATAGAGATTGCTTAGATTACAAGTCCCACTTGGCCGGGCTATATAAACAAGCAATTATGTAATCTCTTTGGGAACAAGCAATAAAAGAATAGATTCGTGCCTCTCTCTCCCTACCCCCTGCCGCCCGCCCATATTGCCGTCGTCCCGCCCTTTTGCCGCCCGTCGCTACAGCGCTGCTCGCCCGTTACCCGCGTCGCCACTTTCGCCCGCACCGCCGCCCGGGAAAAACGCCCCCTACGCCATGTCCACCAGCCCGGCCGACCCGGCCCTCGCCACGCCGCCCCCTACGCCCGCCCGTCGCCGCGCCCTTGAAACTCACGGTGGCGTGTCACGGCCGGCCCAATCTAACGGTTTGTGACATTGAATTTCAAATTTTGTGAAATTTGATTTTTAAATGACCTCGGATAAAAAACTTCCTAAATGAAAAGTGTAAATCTCAAAAAGTTTTTGGTAGTGATAGAGCGTGGCCGGTGCACTGTCGGCGTTGGTGATGAACCGAATGCTCCTTGAACACTCACCCTCGCATTGAGGGTTACCTAAAATTTTTGGGTCGGCTATTTCGGATAATATGAAATTTGGGTAATACAAAAATAATACCCGATTTTAACCCCAAAAATCAGTACTAGTAGATTGGGTTAGGGTTTTGAGTATTCCGATTTACCCAAAATTCACAAAAATCTGGACGGCAAGCGGCCCAGGACTCACCTTGTTGGGAAAGCGGCGCGGCGTCGAGGCTAACTTCTGCCGTAGTGGAGGTGGGATGGAATTACGCTCACGCCATCGACGAGATGCGGTAGGCTGCGGGCGAGCTGTGGCTAAGTGGTCGCTAGGGGATTTCTTGGTGCTCGCTCGAGGTCCCTCATGGTGGCGTTGCGTGTACATGGGGGTGCTTTCAGTGATCATGTGACTTTGCGAGAATTGGTTGGTGCGTGACGTGTCACGCATGTGCGGCGTTGAGGGGGCAATGTTATGCGCCAACCACCCCTTAGTGAGGCCAGCCCAAGAGCCCCGCCCGACCCGACGGCATTTGCGAGCCCAGCGAGCAGCATGCCGGGAGGTGGGCGAGGGGCTTCGCCGAGCGAAGTCGAAGGTGAGTGTCTGGCGGGGCGGCGGCGGCGAGGTGGGCGAGGGCAGCGGCGTAGCTTTAGGGATTCCGGTGAGTAAGCGAGACTAAGCGCCCGGCGTAGCCGGGGGTTCGGCGAGGTCCCCTAGTACCTCCATCCTGCCCGTCGGCCCTGTAGAATCGCGCTTCGGCGGCAGCGTGATGCGTCGACACAGCAGCGTGGTGGTTCGGTTAGCCGGTGGCGATGGCGCGCCGCCAGCGGGCGAGGCAGAGAACCATCCGGCAGATATATATAGTAAGCGGCGAAGCGGCGAAGAGATAGAAGTAGGAAGAAAGCGCGCCCAGAGGGCATAGGGATTCCGAGGCTACAGCCAGCGGCTCTTACGCTCGAGCTCCGGCCAAGCCTAGAGCGCCCACATGCCGAGAGCAGCGGCGAGAGAGCAGCGCGAGAGGATAGTAGCAGCGTGAAGCGTGAAAGGAAAAACGAGAGAAGAAGGAAGCGCCCGAGTAGCGCCTTTCTAAACCCGACCCCACCTCCAGGGTTAGCCGGCGCTATACGCCCGTGGCTGGTACCTCTCACCTTCTTTTGTAATAGAGCCGGCGTGAGGCCTGAGTATAGGCGGAAGAAAAAAGAAACTCGTTGCGCTACGGTGACCAAAGAGTTGCTAAGTAGGCCCGGGGGCATGTAGATTTTCCATTTTTAATAGAAGATACTTGGTAGGCTGGGCTATGTACATACATTGAGAGTGTTGAGAGTTGGCAGCTGGCCATAGTACAAATAAGGTATATTGGGTAGTTGGTGTCGGAAACATTACCGAACTACCAAAAATAGACACAGAGTTTTAGTGTTGGTATCGAATTTGTGATGGTAATTCCAGGTTCAAATACTTAGGAGTGCGGCAGGGTAATTCGGAGTACGGTATTGGATACTTGGTATTTTGCGAGTGGCGAACAAGTCCAGGATGTAGACGGATATTGATGAAGTCTAGGACGTTCGGGGAGAGGAAGATCACCAAATTCGTCGACATAGATGGATGCACGCTCCTTGATTTTTTTTTCCTGCAAGCAGAAGACCCAGTTCAGTCAGCTTCGGAAATAAGCGGCGGGACAACAGGTCACCTGCCTCAGGCCACGCACATGCAGGATAGCGGTCATCGGGGCGGACATCTTGACTCTTGTCATTGACCAAATAAATCGTTAAATCATGTAATTATAAACTTAAAAATGCGAACAACCACCTATACAGATAAGTTATTTATATATATATTAGTAAAATACAAAATGCTCCATGCACTATTTAGAATATAACTTGTGGAATAGTAGATGTGTTGCATTGGGCCTCATGAAAGCTGATTATATAGAGTACATAGGACTACACCCTCACATGGGTAGACGGTATGGTACTAATCCTATTACTCTAACAACCCCCACAGTCACAGCCGGGAGTGCTTTCTGACAGTGAGACTGGGTAGAAGTTGACTAACATATCCCCTAGTCTTTATAGCGATGTGTGCTATGGCTGGAGAAAAAGAAGTCGATGAGTCCTCATGGAAAGCGGTAGCCCTTTGTGCCCATGTCGATGTAGTCAAGTGTGGGGTGAAGTAGCGTGGTTGAAGAAACCTTGCGAGGATGGCGCGGTCGGCGTAGGTGTGGTCGGATTACCTTGTCGATGGAGCTTCGGCGCCGCGGGGGCGCATTATTGTGGAGGCGAGGCGGCGTCGGGCAATGCGTCGTGGGAGGTGATATCAAAGTCGAAACAGTCGGGGGCCGTCGTGGACATAGAAGCGATGGCCTGTCGAGGCATACGGGGTTGGGAATGGGAGGGTCGATTACGAAGTCGATGCGGTCAAACCGCTGAGCATCGGCGGGGCTGTATTCGCCCGGATCCGGCAGCAGCGGGGATGAAAGCACCGCGTTGGTGTTGCCAATATCAAGCATACAATGGAGAGGGTCCCAACCGGGGACGATGACATGGTTGTCTTTGGGCCAATTAGAAGCGGTGTGGTAGAAGACCCATCGGCGAGCATGGCTCGAGAGATGATCGCGAGGGCGGCGAGCTAGGCTCGGCGGCGATGAGGGGTAGTGGCAGCTGCGATGATGAAGACCCAATCGTTAGGATGAAGACCTTGTGTGAGAGCGAAGCGCCAGCGTCGTGAGCATGGCTGCTGACGGCTTGAGCGTAGCATATCTGTCGCCGCGGGGACAACAATATAGATACAACGGCGAAGTGGACACGAGGCGGTGGTGCTATGCCTCGATAAAGGCGACATGGAAACACCCTGTTGCTCAAAGAGATGCGCGAATACTTGGCGATGGATTGCGATCAAGTCAATGTCCGGAGTTGTTCCAGCGAGTGTCGACTAGCGGTGGCCGATGCAATCTCGATTAGTGTCGGGCAAACCAAAAGATACATCAGTAGTGATTGAAATTTGTGCAGCAGGACATCATGGCGCCGTGTGGGAATCGGCGTGGTGGAGATGTGTAGATCCCACCCAACAATAGCGACCACGCCCAGACCTTACTGCCTCCATGGTTGCGTGGTGAGGCGTGGAGCCACCCGCGATGACGGGGGACGCGAGATCCATTAGCCTCCTCGCGTGACAAAGATCAGGTGGTGGCAGTGGTCAGAGCAAGGATGTAGGGGAGATCCTTATCTGCTGCATGATGATGATGATGGCAGCCAAATCAATAGCATCGAGCGCCCCTAAGCGAGGGCACGCGCCCCGGCGGAGGAATTGACCTCTCTCACGGGGGGGGCGGTGTGGAAACCGGCTGGCGGGTAGGGTTAGGATCTAAACCTCGCCAATGATACCATGAAGGAGAATATAATTGGTGGAATAGTAGATGTATTGCATTGGGCCTCATGGGCTGATTATATAGAGTACATAGGATTACACCCTCACATGGGTAGATGGTATGGTACTAATCCCGTTCCAGTGGCGTGTTTGGTTTTCCACCTAGCACCTTTGTCCTGCAAGGGACCGTGCATCTGAGGTTGTCCTGATAATAGTTTTAAATAACCAGCTTCGGTACAGAGGCCGTCTGCATGCAATTTCTTTTTCAATGACGACACCCAAGGGTAGCGTCTTAGTGAGAACCACACCGACAAATGGCACTAGTATAAGTTTCTCCTGCCCTATACAACATGCAGGTCAGCCATTGACATGTCGACAAATGGCGCCAGTATAAGTTTCTGCTAATTTAGTTGAGGGAGTCGTCAACTGCGTAGATTGCATTGCCTTTGTCGACGGTTTGAAATTCCAAACAGGAAGACATTTCAAAAGCAAATTTTTGGTCATTATATTACCTTGCATCACGAAGATATGCATACTGGGAGTATTGACGGTCCTTATAATTCAAATATAACCATCAACTATTGCCTAAAATGATATAAATGGGAACATAAACATTTATTTGTAGGGTTTGATTCTGCTTCGGCGTTTCGAGAGCACGGGTGCCTCGGGTGCCGACAATAAAAATTTCTAGGCCGTGTGCCTCCTCCCCAAATGGCGTCAGCGCCAAGATGAACCGGACCACGGTGGGTTTATCTGGTTCGGGCCAATGGGGCCCCTACGTCCATGGTGGTGTCCTGCTTTCGTGTTACCTGCGCGCTCAAAGGAGAGCTGCGTCGTAGGGGGTTACAAAGCGGCGTGATGGAAAGCTGGTCTCAAGTCCACGATGATTGGTAGTGGTGGTGGTGGTGGTTGTCCCTTCTGGTTTCCGATTTTTTGGTCCGGATCCCGCTAATGGGGCATTACTCCCCCTTTTATAGTAGGAAGAGGGGTAATGTTTACATATGTGGATGCCGGTGGCTAATTCGAGCTACACTTATTTGCATCTTGTGGCGGCGAGGGTTGGTTGGCTTGGCGTTGTTTGATGAAGACAGCGTCCTGATCTGATGGCGGGCGTGCGTTCCAGAGTGCGGCCCGAGGATACGCTGAAATCCCTACAATCCATGGCGGTCGGTCGAAGCATTTAGAGTGGCATGTCATGAGCGAGGGGTGGCCCGTCGTGGCGTCTTGGCGGTGTTTGGGAATGAGCAGGTGTTGTCTATTTTTCCCGTGCTGGGGTAATCGTCACGGTTGACTTTGTGTATCCTCCGGTTGAGGAGGAGGAGGCGATTTGGCGGGCGATTTGGTCGTGTCGATAGCCTCGGCCTGCGTCTGGCTGCATGTGCATTAAATCACATTTATTTCCCTTCCTCGAGGCGGAACCTCCCATGCGGGGGTGGCGACCACAGGTGAGTGGGGTTGAGGCCATCTAGCGGATTGAAGCTGGGTCTCCCTCGGGCAAAGCGGGCAATTTTCGCGAGGGTGGTGAGCTAAACCACCCCTCGAGTGCAGGCGAGTCCATGCGCGAGGGTGGTGAGCTAGGTCACCCTCGGGCGAGCGGAGATTTGGGTAGAGTCAGAGCCACGAAGTAGAGTGGTGATGGCGTGGAGCGTTACGGTTCTCCGTCTTGTCAAAGAGTCCACGACCTTGTCGCTTCTGGCGTAGTGAGCTCCTCATCGTCGTGGTGACTCACTGTGGGCGGCTCGTGGGCGGCTCCATCTTCATGTATGCAGCTGTGGCTCCCGCTTGGCACATTCGCGTGCTTTGTTGAGGCGTCCTTTGGCGAGGATGGTGGTAGGCTGCAGGTTTCTGCTGAGGCCCTAATGGGCGGCAAATTCTCGTTGTGTGGAGAATGTCACCGGGGCACGATATTTAGGTCCCCGAGCGGTAGCCCCAGAGCCCCGGCGAGTGGGGACTCGCCCGAGGGGTTGTGCAGCTCCGTCGCCTTAGGTGTTTCTTCTCGGGGTGGTTCATCTACAATGGAGTAGCGTGCTTGGCGCACCGTTGGAGTGTCAACACGAGGCCTGCGGAAGCGCGATTCGCCGAGGTCTTTTAAAACCTCACTCGCTGGCAAGGCGAAACAACTCTATATTAGCGCTTGTTTATCGCGAGTCACATTTTGTTTTCGCGTGAAGCGGCCCGAGGCGCGTGCTTATATGCGCAAAGGTAGATCGAGCTTCCTGCGACTTTTGAGTATACGCTCCTCATGTCGCCCTCACGGAAGGAGGAGGAGGAAGCGTGCCACAATACAATAAGCGAATGTGACGCGCTCGGTGGCGTTATAGCTGAGTGCGATTTAAAAGCGAAATTACCCGATGCCCTCGCCCGAGCAAAAGTCGGTTTATGTGATCTAGGATTCACCCCATGAGAACCTACGGACGTTTAAGCGGATCCGGGGTTTGCGAGGTCAACCCCAGGGGCTATGTAGGCCTCCCCGGATGGGACATCTCTATAAACAGCACCAGCGGGTCTTAAACACGTTGAGGGAAATCGAGCCCGGGAGGGCTGGGTATAACGATTGTGCATTTCATCTATCCACGGCTCGGGTTATCACGTGGCAAAGAAAACCCGTGGGGGCCAACACGGCAACCTACGGGCGTAAGGTGCGCGTTGGCGTCGTCGGCCGAGGCTTCGTTTGGTTTCCCGCGAAGTAGGAACCGTCATCCGGGACTGACTTTTGCCCCTTAGGGATTGCCTTTCTTTGGATATGGGAATGGCGGGCGGTTTTACCCCTGAATGGAAGGCGAAGGCGTCTCCTTGCCTTCGGCGTGCGGTTCGATCCGATGGGACGTAGCCTGTGGCTCTTGTCTAGGCGTGTCGAAGGCGCCGTGCAGGTGCATTAATGCTCTTGATTAGCGGCTCTTCGGTAGCGGCTGAACCGTTGGATGGCGGTTCCGTTCCATGTGGAGCCGTCCATTCGAGGCGTTGGTTCGTTTGCGGGCGGCGGTTTGCCTTCTCTTCCTATAAATTTGGGGTTAGCCCGAGGCGGCGTGCGGTTGCTCCTTTGTTCTTACTATCGCCTCCTTGCCTTCGCTACAGCAATTAGGGAAAGGAGGATAAGGAGATTGTGGAAGAGATCCGCTTGCCTTGTGCTTTCGTCGCGGCGGTATTCTTGCTGGTCAGTTTGTTCCCGTTCATCTCGCTCCCCATGGCGCCAAGGCTGGTGAGTGGCGACATGCGAGGAGGTGCTTCGGCCTTAGAGCCATGGCGAAACGTCGGCGGGGAGGAAAGCCGGCACCTTAGCGAGGAAGGGCTTCTACGTCCACGCACCAATCGCGGCGGCGGGTGGATAGCCCGGATTGGGCCGAGGAGGAACCTAACCCTCGATGGCTCGTGGTGAGCTTTGTCGATCTTCGGCGTGGGTTGGATCTTGCGGCCGGGCGGTTTATCGTAGCGATCCTTCATTACTACGACATTGAGCTTCACCATCTGCCCCGAACTTCGGTTTCGGGCCGCCATCGCCGTCACCCTACGTGAGGATTCACGGGGATCGAGCGCGTAGGACCTTTGGTTGTGGTTTTAAAGCGGGACCTTACCCCTTTGCCGATTGGCGAAGGGTGCGCCCGCGAGGAGGGCGTTGGCGTTAGTGGTTGCGAGGGGCACGGCGGCGATCTGCTGACTCGAGATGGGGGGTGTGAACGGTGACCATAGTTCTTTGCCTTTCATCGGCGTCGGGTGTTGCCGTGATGGCTTCGCCCTTTGCTCATGTGCGGATGACCTCCTTTTGCGCGGTCTTGAAGAGTCTCGGATGTCCTCCTTCTGCTTTCCACCCGATGGCACGGCCAAGAGGGTGAAGGAGAACGTGGGGTCAATACCCGTCGAGATCGGAGATCCTATAAGCCCGCCCGTGGGTACATCTCCTTGGTAAGCGCCTTTTGGTTTTATTTGTTCTTGTCTTTATCTTGTTGCCACCATCTTTGCCGCCCATGATGGTTCTTACTCCGTCTTCTTGGGGTCGTTTAAATTATCGACTCCTCCGCGCGTGCCCAATCTGGATGCCAGCGCGGTTATGCTCTTCGGAGGAAACACCGGCGTTGAAGAAGGAGGAGAAGAAGAGAAGGAATGTGGCTTCGTGCCAACGCCGCCCGGGCGGCGGCCGGAAGGGAGGGGCCAGTTGCGATACCTCGACCCCGGAGGAGGGCGAGGATGAGGAGAAGGATGAGTTGCCGTGAACTCATGGGGCCGATAATCGGGAGGCTTCGTGGGATGTCCAGGGTTGGACTCACTTTCGGGGCTCGTGAGGAGCCGGCGTCCGGAGGCCGGCGAGGGGTCCTTTGCCGAGGCCACGGGACCGCTTGGTGGCCGAGGGTTTTACCCGATGTGAGGTACCTGGCTACAAAGGCGAGGCTTTCGGCGGGAAGAGCCATCGCCTGCCGGCGTGAAGCTCAGTAGCGCAAGCGCGTGGCAGAGGTGAGGCTGGTAGCGCCTGCGTCGAGAACCCGGCTCCCGTCGCGTCACGAGGAACGTGGAGAGACCGCTGATGCGTCAAGTGCAGCGCCCGAGTACGCGGCCTTCCGTGCCTCGGCCCCACCCAAAAGCGTCCCTCGGGCCTCGTGAGCCCCTTGTGCTTTTAGCCAGTTGGCTTTTTCTTCTAGTATTTTTGCGGCTTCTACTCGACCGCGTTTTTGGCCCCGAAGCGAGGGGGCCCCTCACTTTCGACCTTGCACCCCAAAAGGCCCTAAAGGCGGTCTTTCGAGCCTCGGCGAGGGCGTCGAAGCGAGGGCGTCTACGTCAAACGTCGCCTCATCCAGCGTTGAGGCCCCCTTGTAGTGCCCGGCCCGAGCCTCGAGAGGATTGGGCTGAGCGGGCGGCCCGAACTTCCCCTTCGAGGTGAGGGCAAGCCCACGGCGGCGATGGCGAGTCGTCCACCCGGCCCGATGGTGATCGACTTGGAGGGCTGTTTGGGCAGCGCAGCGCCGGCTTCGGCGCCCGAGGGACTCACGGCGAGGCGCCCCTCCGCGAGCCAAGCTCCTTCGTCGGGGAGTTTTTCGGGAGAAGCTCTTGGCGGCGGAGCGAGGCCCCTATATCGCGCAAGCCTGGCGATCAGGGGGTTCGTAGGGATACAATCACGACTTCCCGTTGCTTCATGCGCTCGGGTGAGCCAGCGGTCCTTGGCGAGGCATGCGTCACTCGGCGATGGTGAGGCTGTACGCGTGGTCGGCGGCGAAGGACCCACGGACTTTTTATTGGTAGAGGTTCCCGAGCTGCGAGGTATTCTTGCGGTGGAAGCGATACTCAGCGAGACCCAACCGGCTGGGGTGATCACTCCCTTGACCTTGGGTGGCGTGCGGGAGGGTCCGCACGCCCGTGGTGATCGGCGATGCGTCGAGGTCTGGCGTGGAAAAACTCATGGCGAGATCGCCCGATGGGCCACCGCGGCCTGCGAAGATTGGCGGCGCGTGACCCGAGGCGTCGTGGAAGCGGCAGCGGTGAGTGTCTTGGCACGCTATTCCACCTTCACCGTCTTTTGTGTATGCGTGCGTAATCCGTGGTGTCTACATTTGCGAAGTCTCGAGCAATTACATACAGAGAAGTCCAGAGCTCCCTTCACGGAGGCGTTACGAGTGGAGCGCCCTCGGGACGACGCGGTGAAAGCGATCGAGCTTCAGGCGAGAGCGTCGACTTGCTGCCCCTAGCAGAGAGAGTCACCGGCGCAGCGAGCTTTGGCGGCCGAGCTTCGTCAAGAGCCGAGTCGAGCCCGACAAGATGGCGGGCTGAGATGGCTTTCGAATGAGATAAGATTTTTCGAGGATGCTTTCGGAAGCGATCCCTCCGGCCACGAGGAGGCCAATGGCCAGCGAGGACCCGATCACGAGGAGGGCGAGAAGCGGCGGAGATAATCGCGGCGCCTTGAATACCCGCATCGAGGCTGGTGTCGAGGGAGAAACCCTCGAAAGGAGAAGGACCAGCTCCACAAATGCGCTTTCGCGGAGGAGCACTAGCGTGGCCAGCGCATTTGCGGTGAAGTGCAGAAATGCGTCTTCTCCCTTGGTAAGTTCTCGCATCTTTGATCCCTTCATCTTGTTGGCGTCGCTTTGGTGCACATTGCGAGGCGAGAAGAGTCCGGACGAGGCCTTAGAGGCAGCGGCTATCGCTTGCGATGAAATGCTGGAGCGGGAAGCGAAGTCATACGAGAGCTGGAAGAGCCACATGCGACTTTATCCGCGCCGGGACGGACAACACGAGAGTTGGGCCCTTGGCTCGCGCCGCTATGCAGCGCGTGGCGGCTTCCACCGAGTCCAGAACTCACGGGCGCTTTTCCGATTTGGCGTCGCGGGCGTGTATGGCATCAATTACGATACGCATTTTCGGTGCCGAAGTGCTTGAACAATGTTGCGGGGCTTCTTCCTTTGGCTCGGCGGCGAGGGGCCGAGTGACCTGCCCGAAGGCGGCTGGCGATGCCGCCCGGGGACCAAGGTTATGCGACTCCGTGGATAGTCTTGCAAACGGTACGGCCTCTCTTTTGAAGATGGTGTGCCCTCCATATTCCCCCATAGAGTCAAGCTATGAGACGGACTGCGGAGATGCTGGATGCGTCTCAGAGGATCGCGCCAGCCGGGCCGGGCGGCGTCTGCTCGGGGGGATACTCTTGCGGGGATGTTGCCTCCAGCGGATGTCGCTTGGTGACGATCGTGAAGCGGCGGGTGGGCCCGAGGCTTTGGCGCGATCTCCTTGTATGAAAGTCAAGTGTGTAAAGTATGCACTAAACAATGGTGCTACCCGAGGCACGGGACCTAGGCGGGTGCGTTTATGATTGTGTTGCGTCTCGAACTTATAGTTTGTGATGTGGCGAGGTCAGCTCGCTTTCTCCGCTCGCGAGATAGTGAGCATGGATATGCCAGCAGAAGCGGTCCGTCACGGGTGCCGAGGCGATCCGTTTGAGCTCGGCTACCTCACTTAGAGATTTAATGCGTGTGCGACGCCGCGCTTAAGCGTCGATCGAGGTAGTGCGCGAGAGAACTTTTTCTTCGAGGAAAAAGTTTCAAAAAACGAGAGCGGGGGAGGGTCCAGGGGAGGGTCCCACAATGTAGCCCAGGGGTTTTAGTCTTGTCTTTGGGCGAGGCTAAGACTCCTTAGGTATACACAAAAGTTTCTCTTAGCCCAAAAGATGTAGATCTTTTATTGAAAAAACATAGGTGTTTAACTTCTAGTGCGGAGTTAAGGGTAAGCGGCGTAACTGTTCTATGTTCGAGGCGTTGGGTAGACTTCACCCTTTCGTTTTTCCCGGCTTGAGTTCGGGCCTTGGTATTTACGGCGATGAAATATGGCCCTTCCAGCGTGGCGTGAGCTTGTAGCCCTTTGTTATCTTGCTCGGCCTGATGCGGGGTCATTGACTTGGAACTCGAGGAAGCGGTAGCTTGGCGTGATACTTCGAAGAGCTTGTTGGTATCTTGCTGAATTGAATTGCAGCGTCACCGAGGGCCTCGTCAACTTGGTCGATGGAATCTTGCCTTGCATGCCGGTTGGCATGCTTCGATTATCAAACTCGCAGCACAGGGGACCCCATATTCAATGCGTGGGCAAGATAATACACCGGCTCCTTAGACTAGAAAGAATGGGGGTGAAGCCCGTGGTAACTTTTGTTGTTAGAAGGCTCCATAGAACCGGCCGGTAGCTCCACAGTACCACCTCTTCCCGTCTCTTGGATTCGACTGATTGAAGATCCTTGGCGAGGCCTTGTAAGATCATGCCATTGTACGCTCCACGACCGTTGGTCCTGGTGGAGCTCTACGGCGATAATGTCAACGGATGCGCGTAGTCATCACAAAAGTCGAGGAACTTTTTTTTCCACAAAGTTGGTTCCGTTATCCGTGATGATGGGTTGGGACTCAAAGCGAATGATGTTCGTAAGAACTTTACGTTTCCTCCGTCCGAGGGGTTCACCCACGGCTTTCGGGCTTGATCCATTTGGAGAACTTGTCGATGGCGACTAGGATATGAGTGTGTCCTCTAGGCACCCTTTTAGGGGGACCCGATCATACTCGAGCCTCCATCGCACAAGCGGCCATGCCGGTATAGTGCTGAGGGGCTTGTCTTTGATAGGTGAGTCACTGCGGCGTAGAATTAGCACCCTGGCGCAGTGCATGCGACTTCATTCGCATCCCGTATCGCCAGGGGCGATTAGAAGCCACATGCGAAGACTTTTCTGGAGCTAGAGTCACCAGGCGTGATGGCCACACTCCCCTTGGTGGGTGTCTTCAAGCAAATCCTTGCCCTCGCAGGGTATGCATGTATATGTATATTCGGGCTCCTTTCTTGTAGAGTTCTTTTTGTCTCAATTAAGCGCCAAAGGATTTTTTTGCCCTTGCCATTGGCGAGCCGGTCTTATCCTCGGGTAATTCTCCTCGGTGGAGGTACTTCAATAGAGGTTCTCTCGATCGGGGACTTGATTCATTTGCCATGGCCTCGGGCCAATGCATTCGAGTTGTCTCCGCCATCCCTCGAGGGTATTTCCGGGGAGTGTATGCTAGCAGGGGCTCGTTGAGATCTCGGTGAAATGCGTTAGGGGAAGGCTTGTTCCTCGTGTCGCGGCGACCTTGGCAAGTTCATCCGCCCGGCTTCGTTGTAGCGTCTTAGGGTGTGCTTGTGCTCAAGCCCATGGAACTTTCCTCCGGTTTGTGCACCTCTTGGCAATACACGCTTCCATCTTGGGGTCATTGTTAACTTGCATCCGAGGCCTTCATGACTTGGTCAATAACCAGTGAGAATCCCCCGGTTTCCAACCGTGTCAGTTCCAGAGGTCGCGGCGATCCACGAGACCGTTGACGATTGCCTCGTATTCTAGCGGCGTTGTTGGAGGCTTGGGAAGTGCAACGGATGGCGTACCTTGTGTGAACCCGAGGGTGAGATGAAGAAACAAAACCGGCCCCCGCACCCCCGTCTTCATCATGGACCGGTCGAAATACATGGTCGTCCCTTTTCGGCTGGATTATTCTTTGGGGGCGATTCGCGTGTCGATCCATTCAGCCACAAAATCGGCCCGAGGGACTTGAGATTTTATCGCCTTGCGAAGGGAATGATATTGTCTCGCCCATAGGCTCCACGCCCACTTAGCCACTCTTCCGTGGCTCCTCGAGTTCTGGATGATCTCGGGAATGAGGATCTGCGGCGGACGAGTGCGGCGAGGAAGTAATGGCGAAGTTTTCTTCGCGTGTCGATGCGATAGCGTACAATAGTTTTGCATTTTGCGAGTGCGAGTCTTGGTGTGGGGAAGCTACCTCAGCGATGAAGTACCGCGAGCGTTGAACCGCAGCGTGTGCCCTCTTCAGAGCGGCTCCACCTTCGACCACGCTGGTGACTACGGGTAGTGGGTGACATAGAGAAGCAAGGTCTCTCACACGGGTTTGGCGGCACGGGACTGGTGGACTAGTCGGGGAGCTTCTTGAGGTTGCGAGGGCTTCGCCGACCTCGGGGTCAGGCAAAGTGCTTTCGATCTTGCGAAGGAGCCCGATAGATGGGGAGAGCCCCTTTCCGGCGGGGAGATGAATTTTTGAGTGAAGCGGGGCAGCCATAACGCCGAACTCCTTTGAGGTCACCGGATTGGCCCAATCCTGCGTGATTCGCGTCAACCTTGGTTGGGTTTTGCTTTGATGCCTCGTTGTGAGGCGATGAAGCCCCAGCAGCATTCCTCGGGGGACCCCAAACCGCATTTTTAGGTTGAGCTTGACTCCTTCTTGTTTTAGACACTTTCGAAGGTTTCCCGAGGTCTCCCACCGAGGTCCTTGATTTTTCTTGGATTTGACCACTATGTCATCGACGCAGGCTTCCACGATCCTCCCGATGAGTTCTCGAAGATGATTTGCATGCATATTGATGCGTAGCCCGGCGTTCACGAGCCGAAGGGCATTGTGAGAATAGCAATACATCGAAGGGTGTTATGAGCAGTCGCGGGCTGGTGGGGACTCTTTCATTTTGATCACGGTGGTAACCGGAATATGCATCGAGAAAGGACAAGTTTAGCATCAGCGATTGGAGTCGACAATTTGGTCGGGTCGAGGCAAAGGAAAGGAACTTCGGACATGCTTTGTTGAGACTAGTGTAGTCCACACACATCCTCCATTTCCCATTCTTTTTTCTCTACTAATACGGGGATTAGCTAACCACTGGGTGGAATACTTCCTTTATGAATCCGGCCTCCACGAAGCTTGTGGATCTCCTCGCCGATGATCTTCGCTTGGCGTCATCAAAGCGGCATAGCCCTGCATGGTAACCCCGAGCCGGTCGGATGTCTAGGGAGTGCTGGCGACATCCCTCGGTATGCGGCATGTCAGGGTCCCCATCTAAGCGTCACCGATTGTTACGCCGGAGGAAGTCGACGAAACCTTAGCTTCCTCAGCCGGATCCGGCTTGACGTGGTCAGCAACTTCTCTTGATTTGCCCGGGATGAGTGGGATCTTCTTGATGCCGAGGAGGGCTCAGCTCCCGGTAGCGGCGCTTGGCACCGTGCTCGATCGTGATCGCCGAAGCTCTTTTGCGTCGGCAATAGGTGCCTCGGTGATGGCGGCGCCTGGCGTACTCCACGCTCTCACGTCGCACTCATATGCATGGTGATGTGAGGGGCGGTCGGTGATGAAGCACCCGCCGGCCTGGCATCTTGAGCTTGAGGTAGGTGTAATTTGGGACAGCCATGAATTTGGCATAGCAAGGCCGCCGAGGAGTGCGTGGTATGTACGGACGAGGATCTCAAAGGTGAGAGTCTCTTTCACGAGTTCGAGGGGTCCCGAGGCGGGACCCGGCGATCGGTCGCGAGGGGCTTGATTCATTTGCGGGGGCGGTATTTGTTGAATACGGCCCTCTGGTGACGGATCTTGGACTTATCCACGAGGAGGTCGAGTGTTTCCTGCGTAGATGAGGTTGAGGCTGCTTCCTCCGTCCATGAGGACCTTGGTAGGCGGGTATTGGCAATGATTGGATCCACCACCAGCGGATAAGCCTCGGGGTTTGGGATGTGCGAGGGTGATCCGACTGGTCAAAGTGATGGCTTGATCCGACCACTTGCGCCAGCTTCGGGATGCGCCCGGCCGATCGCATACACCTCCGTCGCTCCTTCTTGCGTTAAAATGCCGACATGTTCTTTGGTGTTATTTGCCGAAGATCATGAAAGCGGTTATTCACCTTTGGGAAACCCGTGTCTCCCTCGGCCGCGCCCTCGGGCGGCTCCTTCCCTCCTCCTCCTCGGGGAATGGCCACGAGTTTGGCGAAATGTTTGCGCGCCGTTTTGCACTCCTCGGTGTGTGCTTGGACTGAAGCGTAGTTACAGCGCGGCTTCTTGAGCATCTGTCGAAGGTAACTTGTGGCGGGGCTCGGGACCCGCTGCGGTCATTGCGACCACCATGTCTTTGTCATCTAGCGTTGAGGCTTGGCCTTTGCCCTTGCGGCTCTTGTCCTTTTTCTTCTTCTTCTTGCCCTCCGGTGGGATCCCTCGAGGCTCCTCCTCCTTCGCTTTCCTTTGCCCGTTACCACGATTGTGCAGGCCCGGCCTGGCCTCTTCTCGGCTGGCGAACGGTCAGTGATGTCCATCGGCTCGTTCGCCTCGGTGGTCGGTAGCCCCAGCTTCTTGCGAGGTCCGCGGCAAGTGGTGCCCGACCAAGAAAGGCCCTATGGCGTCGAGAGTCAAATCCGTTAGGGCTTCGGTCGTTGCTTGAGCGCCGGATGTAATCGCACAAAGGACTCGTCGAGATTTCGGCGGCGGTTTCGGAGGTCCCATGAGTTGCGAGGCGCAGGTATGTGCCGGGAATTCCGGAAGATTCCTCTCTCAAGTCGCTTGATTTGATATGAGGTCGGTGGAAGGTGTTCGGCCAGGGCCCTACGTGAGTCGGAGAATGCGAGGGGGCAAATTTCGATTATTACTTTGTCATCATTGTGCCCTAGTGCTGGCATGCCGGCCGATAGTCGGCCAACCACACCTCGGGGCGAGTCTCCCCGAGTATTTCGATGTGGTTTGGGAGGCACAGCGCCTTGAGGAGTGGTGCCCTCGATATCCCTTGTGAAGGCACGTGGCCGGGTGGATCCCCAGGGGAGTACCCTCGGTCTTCCCGACGCACTAGCGGCGTCTCGTCCGCCGATGCGCCCCGGTGAGCCGCCTCGGTGGCGAGCCAGCTGCCACTTCGATTTCTTCCCACGAGGTCGGCGCCTGCGGTTATGGTCACCGGCGGGGGGTCTTCTATCGCGCTCAGGCGGGGCCGGTTCTTTGCGGTTGTCGACTAAGCGTTCGGACCGGCCTTGCGAGGCTTCGGCTACCGCTCGGTCGAGGCCGAGCCTGCCGACTTTGTCAGGGACTCCTCACATGCGTCGTGATGTCGTGACCCGATCACGAGGCGGAGCTCTCACTTTGTTGTCTGACTGCACTGTCGAGGAGATGTCGTAGGCCCTCTCGAATCGCCTCCCTCGGTGCGAGGGTTCGGGCATTTCGGCGTACCCGGCATGGCGGCCGCCGCCATATTGAGGCGCTCTGTTGAGCGGGGGCGCTATGTCGAGCGGAGGTACCCGTCGAGGTCCGCCCAGCGTCCGCGCCCGTTCGCGATCGTGAGCGCCCTCGGGGGCTACCAGCGTGGCGGAGCTTACTCCCGTTGGATGTTCGCTACATTTGTCGAAGTCGTCGCGGACTCTGGCGGATCTGTCTTGCAGATCCCGCGAGCTAGCGCATGTACGGCGGCGGCGCCCGAGCGCCCGCCTGGCTGGGCGAGCAGACGCTGGATCTGCGCTGACGCTGACCCGTCGTGTGATACGTCCGCCTCATCTTACGTCGAGGAGGCGTCGGTGAAAGCGGTCATCTTGTTCTATGTTGTAGCATTTCCCGTGTAGGGTCATAATAGTCGTCACCAAATTAAAATTAGGTTCCGGGGGCACCCGTCAGCCTTGAGGAGGAAATTTTATTCTCGGACGGTAGTGCGATTCGCCCGATTCTGGGGACATGGCCCCAATCGTGCCCGGGCCCGGACGGGGAAGCGAAGGCGAAGTCTATGGCATCCTTTGGCGGATCGTTCTTCCATGTCGTGCGTAGGATAAGCGTTCCCGAGGGGGCAACGGGGGTCGGCCCCGCGCTCTCCTACAGCCTGGCCGGCGAGATTTCCGCCCCGGCGAGGATTCTGAGATTCCTTCGGTACCAGCGGCGTGGGGCGTTCTCGGCGATTAGGGGTTTCTGGGCATCTGCCGTGAAGCTGGCCTTAGGAAGGATCTTCCGTGCCTAAGGTTCACGGGGACCCACATGAGTCGGCACCTTTGGTGGTGCGTCGCCGGTTGGAATCCGTTGCGTGAAAGCAGCGCTGACAGTGCGCGGTGGATCCGCCTTACCTGTCTTGCGGCGGCGTGATGTTGAACCGCCGCGTGGCGTCCACGCCCCTTGATGGCGATGGGAGATGTGGATTGCACCGCAGTAGCGGCCCGAAGAAACGATGGTGTCGAAGAGCGGTGATTGTCAGCGGCGAGCTCGTGCTTTCCGGCGGCGGGGGTGAAACAAAGTTGGAAGCGCCATGAGGGCTGATGGAGATGTGGATTGCACATAGCGGCCCCTACAGCGGCATAGCGTACATCCGGCGTTTTCAGAGGCACAGGGTGCCTCGAGTGCAGGCAATAAAAATTTCTAGGCGTGTGCCTCCTCCCCCAAATGGCGTCGCGCCAAGATGGACCACCACGGTGGGTTTATCCTGGTTCGGACCCGCGGGGCCCTACGTCCGTGGTGGTGTCTGCTCGTGTTACCTCGCGCTCAAAGGAGCTCGTAGTAGGGGTTACAAAGCGGCGTGAGGGAGAAAGCTGGTCTCAAGCCCCGCGATCGTGGTAGTGGTGGTGGTGGTGGTTGTCCCTGCGGTTTCGGATTTTTTTGGTCGGATCCCCACTAATGGGGCATTACTCCCCTTTTTTATAGTAGGAATAGGGAGGTAATGTTTACATATGTGGATGCCTAGGTGGCTAATTTACGAGGCTACACTTGTTGCATCTTGTGGCCAGGGTTGGTTGGCTTGGGCGTTGTTTGATGAAGCAGCGCGTCCGGTCGATGGTGACGTCTTTGTTCCCAGTGCGGCCCAGAGGATACGTGAGGCGTCCCTCACAATCGCATGGCGGCGGGAGCGGTGCGTGGCGTGTCATGAGCAGGGTGCAGCCCGTCGTGGCGTCTTAGCGGTGTTTTAGGAATGAGCGGTGTTGTCTGTTTTTTCGTGCTAGGCGGCGTAATACGTCACCGGTTCGGCTTTTGTGTCCCATCGGTCGGTTGGGGGCCGATTTGGCGGCCGATTTGGTTGAAAATGTCGATGGCCACAGCCTCGTCGTCTCTTGGACTGCATTACAAATGCATCTGGTGTTTCCCTTCCTCAGACGGAACCTCCCATGCAGGGGTCGGCGACCACAGGTGATGGGTTAGGCCATCTCGCTTAGATTGAGAGAAATTTTAGGTCCCACCGGGGCGGTGGATTTTAGCCGAGGGTGGTGGCTAGGCCACCCTCGGGCGAGGCCAGTCCATGCCGGGGGTGGTGAGCTAGGTCACCCTCGGGCGAGCGAAGACTGGGTAGAGTCAGGAGCCACAGGTCGGTGGTGATGGCGTGGAAGCGTTCTGGTTCTCCGTCTTGTAAAGGTCCCTGACCTTGTCCCTTCCCGGCGTAAAGTGAGCTCCTTCGTCGTGGTGACTCTCGTGGGCCGCTCGTGGGCGGCTCCGTCTTCATGTATCGCGCCCGTGGCTCTGGCTCCGGTCCGTCTTTGTTGGGCCGTCCTTTGAAGCGGATGGTGGTAAGTCGGGTTTCTTGGGCCCTAATGGGCCGGTAAATTCGTTGTGTGGAGAATGTCTCGGGGTCCGATATTTAGGTCCCCGGCAATTCTAACAGATTACATGAGTTTTGGTGCTTTCACTTATTTTGTAGAAAATATCTCAAATGAAGGATTAGAGTGCACCATTGCCAAGAGCTCATCGAGACAATCGAAACAAACATATAATTTGCCACATTTGGAGTGCAAAATCAAAAGATACAAATCACGACCATTAGTATAAATTCTAGGGACCTAAAGGACAAATGGAGACACCACGTTAAAGATGGGGGCCACATGTCAAATGTGGGGCCACCTGGCCCTTGGGGTAGGGCCGCCCAGACTGTCCAGCGAGGTGCCACATCACCAGCTTCTATAAAGCTTCCTCCATCGACCAATGAATGTCATTAGGAGTCACATCTAACCATTAATTTAAGTCGGTTTGATCTAGCGGCTCAATTCATCGCTTAAGGCTATAAATAAAAGTGAGACCACACCACAGAAACCCCCAAGTCATTATCTTCATGTCAGCTTGAGAGCATAATTCTAATTAGCTATTACAAATATGATTAGCAATCAAGATTAGACTAGTTCTTAGAATTAGTCTATGATTAGAAATAGTTTAGATCTAGTAATTAGATTAGAGGAGCTTTGGCTTGTAGGTTCTTCTACGATGTATTAGCGGGATCAAGTTCTTCTTGAGAAGGACTTGCTCTGAAAATTCTCACAGTGATTCAACTTCTTATTAAAGTATGCATTGGTTTATATGTTCTTCTTGTTTGCAACTCTCTTTTTGAGTACTTTAATCTTTATCATTATTTGATTAAGGGGCAATTTCTAGTGTAAGCATGGTGCTTAGACTAGGGTTATTTAATGAATGCCCATATTGGCCGGAGTTGGTGGTAGTATCATTGAAGGTGACTTTTATAGCTTCATTGATTCCTGTGTAGCCCACCTCTAAGTGAATATAGGCGAATGGTAGACTTTTGTTTGTCCTTAGTAAAGTAATTTTTGTCTTACTTTAATAAAATTAGCGTCTAAGATAGAACAAATATGAAACAAGGTTTATGGAGGTTTGAATTAGATACACTTGATGTGTCCTTTATCTGCTAGTTTCTTAAGCCCCTTGATTGTGAAGTTGTGTTAAGTTAGATCTTAGTTATATTCATCTTTTGTTCCTTTGGCTTTGATATTAAAGGGAGTTCATCTTTTGGTGAAGTGCTATAAGAATTTTTCCCCCTTCCCTTTCCCGAACTAAATCGACCTAAGGCTCTTCATTACATTATTTTCCGTTCACCTAGCAGAAATAGATTAACCCTAGGATCCTTTTTTTTCTTTTTGTTATTTCCTAAATGCGCTTGCAAATATCTTATCTTTACTATGTGCATATAATAAATTTCAACAAGCATTTCTAAGCATTCTTTGGGAGCAGTGGTTTTGTTGGATATTAATGAAGAGTTTGACTTAATCTTGTATTATACTTTTATTTTCACTTTTATTTTTAGTTTTAATTTAATTTGTCTTTACTTTTTTGTTTGCCATTTTTTTTTTATCTATCAATGTGCTACACCCATAAGCATTAGCTTTAGACCATTAGAATCTTTAAAGTCTATCTAAACATCAAGCTATGAGCTATGCCCACGATTAGTTATCATTTTTTAATCAACGACTAGGAGCTGTAGTTATCCTTAGTATTTAGATCATATCATTTACAAAGGGTAGTGAATCTTTTGGTTTTATCCTATGAAGGTTGTATATTTTATATAGCCTATGGAGAAACTTTTATTTCCTTTTACATTTAGTAAA
>JADLZK010006010.1:0-257249 GCA_015847255.1 Hyparrhenia diplandra
ACCTAAACTTGTGCACAAAGAGAGAAACAGTCGCCTCTCACGTTCGGAACCGGTGCACATTGCACGTATCTCGAGAAAGAAAGGGAATGCCAAATGTACTGCACGGCACGGTTCGTGTAAACCGTCTCCTGTAGGGCCGGTAGCCAACCGAAAAGCTGTGCCGACTCGAACCATTCCCTCGGTCGGCATCGCAGTTCGTACGCACGCCTGGCCCGTCCGATCCACCGTCTCGGGGAAGAGCACGAGTGAAGAGGAGGCCGCCCCTTCCGAGTTCTGACCTGTGTCCGACGCCGCCCCTTCCTTTCCTTTTCGGGGTCTCCTCGGTGAGCTAGATCGGATGGACCCGCCGCCAGCGACGGGCACGGCGGCGTCCAGGCGGCGGGACCGCCGACGGCGCCGGCGGCAGCGGGAGCGGGCAGCCGCGGCTGCGGCTACGGCCACGGCAACGAGGGCCAGTGCGGCCGTGCTGGCCGTTGAGCCGCAGCAGGGGGCGCAGCGGCCACAGCCCCGGTGACGACTCCGGCCGTCGCTGCTGCCATGCCGGCGAAGAGGCGCAGGAACCGGCGGGGGTCTCGGAGACGGCGTGATGGGAGCGGCCGCGGAACTGCGGCGGCGGACGAAGCACCGGCTGCTTCCCCCATTTGAGGTATATATGTCGCTAGCCCGCTACGTACTGCCTTCGCGTTGCAGCGCCGCCGTGCCATCCGCCATGATGATGGCTCCATGGTTGCGTGGCCACTTTGTGTTGTGTATGAGGCATTGAGAGGCTATATGTATTGTAGTGGACTGTAGTAAACTAGTACAAGTTTAGGGTGCATTGTTATCAGAAAGTAAAATCTGCACTTAAGGCGAGTTTTACTAGTGTACTCGTCTGTTGTTCTGTGCCCTTTATACATACATGTTCTGATGCCGAACAGAATTCATGTTTACTGCCATAGTCTCTGAGATGCAAACTTGTGTGGCCTGTGGTATTTATGTTTTATTTTTGGCTCCAAAATGTTTGGAAATTGTTTCTGCACACTGAGTAGGTGATCACATTGATTAGTTCTAGATATTTGGCCAGTATTTTGGAAGGGTATAGGTTTCACCTTGAAACATTTTTATCAGAAAAATAAGGTAGGCAACCATTGATAAGTTCTAGTTTTTTGGCCAGTATTTTGAAAGGGTATATAAGTTTCACCTTTGAAACATTTTTATCAGAAAAAAAGTCAAGCATATCATTTCCTTTGTTTAATTTTGATGTGGGGTGTTAAACTTAGCTTAAACTGAAAAATCATGCACTTATGGTTAAGGACATTGTCGTGACACTGCGAATTGTCTGGCAGATGACATTTCAACTCAAGAAGGTTCTGCCCTGCAAGCAAGTTGCAATTTGGAAGAAATGGCAGCATATCAGAGCGATAATGTGCTGCAAACTACAAGTGAGAAGATAATGAGCTCAGATAAAACAAGAAAGAGAAATTTTCAGGCTGGAAATAAGGTGCTAAAAGATTCTGTGGCCAATGATGCTGCCTCCTCTTCTCTTGCCCGCCACGAACATTCTATCAGAGAAAATGAAGCCTCAAGTAGCAAGATATTTAAGAGATCAGATGTAAGATTCCCGAAAGATAGTTGCACTGCACAAGGAACTGATATGGATTATCACAAGATCAAGAGTGCCGATTTGCCAGGGAATCTGGAAGAAGTGTACCAGCTCTCTTTGCAGAAGTTGGAAGAATATAGGGGAAATGAAAATGTACCTTCTCTCAACTCTAGCAGTTTACAGGAGGTAAAAAAGAGGCGGAAAAAAAGAGGCAGAAAAAAGCATAATCGTCACAAAAAAGCTACTTTACAGGATTCTCCAGCACCAGCTGCTGCTATTTCAGGTCTTAAACCAGAGGAACAGAGGAAGAAGCAAGATCAGAACATGGCACCCATGAAGAACTTCGTTTCAGTCTACAATGCGAAGAGATCAGAACCATTTGGTGTGAATTTGGAAGGCACTATTGAAAATAGCTGTGAACTGGGAACAAATAGTTTGGAAAGCACCTTTGAAAATAGGTATGAGCTGGCAAAAGAGTAATTTGACTGCACAAATATGTTGAGAAATGGATTGCAAGAGCAATACTTAGCATGTTTGGCCAAACAGTCGCAATGTTAACTACCTGGGCCCTTCCCATTTGGCTGTGGAATATATGGAAAAGCTCAAATATGTGTCTTTTTCACCGGGAAAGTCCTTAAGGTTTCCGAAGAAAAAGCTTCTCATCTTAGATCTTAATGGTTTACTTGCGGATATCAACGAAGACTACCACAATGCTCACATGGCTGATGCCAAGGTTCGAGGAAAATTAGGTGAAATTTCTAGTATTATCACCTATAATTATTATTTGACACATTGCTGATCCAGAATGTGGTTGAAGATGTTTATATATGATAATATATTCCTTTTATCAGTCTTCCGAAGGCCTTACTGTAATGATTTTCTCAACTTTTGTGCCCTGAATTTTGAGCTAGGCATATGGTCCTCAAGAAAAAGTATGGTTTCATCTCATCTTTCTCTATTTCGGATTTCCTATTTTGTTTTACTTGGTACTTATTGTGGCATTCTAATTTGTGCAGAGAAAATGTTGATTCGGTTGTTAATATTGTTATGAGTGAATTCAAATCGCGCCTACTGTTTTGTTGGGTAGGTCAACTAAACAAATGCTTGTTCTCTTTCTTAGTTTTCTTTGCTCCTAATATATTTATTTATGGCCTTAACATGTCCAGGATTTGTCTAAATGCACATTCACTGGGCACAAAACACTGGAGAATAAGCACAAACCATTAGTGCTGAAGGAATTGAGAAAACTATGGAACATGGAAGAACCAGATCTTCCATGGGAAGAAGGGGACTATTCACCTTCAAATACATTACTAGTGGATGATTCCCCTTACAAAGCTCTGCAATCCTGTATCTGTCCAACCGCTCTTATATGCCAAGCTTTTCAATGTTCACTTATACTGAATATGACACACTACTGCTTTTGTCTATCTTGTGCAGCCATATACTGCAATTTTTCCTCACTCCTACAGTTACTTGAACAGGAACGACAATTCACTGGGTATGTGCTCATCAATATGATGCTTTTACCTATACCTTACTACATTATTCATGCTTTAAGTTTCAATTGCTCTTAAGCAGGTCCCGGTGGAGACCTTTGTGTGTATCTGCAAAACCTTGCCGCTGCAGATGATGTTCAGTGTTTTGTTCGTAATAATCCGTTTGGTCAACCCTTCATTACTGAGAGTGATCCTCATTGGAACTTCTATGCCTGGATTGCTGATAGTGGGTGTGTAACACCTCTGGAGTTCGGCTCACATTTGCATTGCATCTCATGAGCATGAGCATCATTTATGCATGAATTTTTCATATTACATCTCATTTCAGGTGAATTTCAATTTAAATATCCCTTTTGAGTGGTATGCCCATGGTCATGATGAATGATGTAGGCTAGAGTCATGCTTGTGCTCTAAAGTAGTTTAATAATCTTTGTTTTGTGATTTGGAACAATGTTCATTAGAGTCATTAGGTTGTTTGGTGCTTGGTGGAAATTCTTTGAAATTATCATTTCATGCTTGTTTTCGGATTTAAATTTAGAACTCAAAATCTATGCTGAATTGGATCGAGACCCTTTTATATCAAATGTGTAGAATTTTATTAGCTACATTTCATCTTTAGAAACCCTAACCTGAATCATCTCGGTTTTTGAATTCCAAGTCAAAACAGTTCAGAAATCAATAATTCTGTTTATGTTGATTTTGATTTCGAAATTTTTTAATTCAAATTCTAGGCATAATTGGACAAAATGTCCTATATATGAAATGTTAAGAATTTTATGAGGATCATTTCATCTTTTATGACCTTGGTCAAATTCTGCACGGTTTTGGTGTTTTGATGCAAATTCAGTTTGTTTCATAAAAGAATAAAAGAGAAGAAGAGGCGACGAGCTGGGTCGGCCCAATTGGCCCAGCTGGCCCCGTTTCCTCGCCGCCGTCGCCCTATCGGCTCCACCGCGTCTGCCGGCAGGCAGCGAGGCGCCATTTTCGGGCGCACGGAACGCACGCTTGTGCGGCGCGTAGCCCCGTGTCGTGGTCTCGAGCTCGCCACCGCCCTTGGCCGACTATTTAAGGCCGAAGTCGAGCCTCGCCTCGCTTTTCTCTACTAAATGACCTCATTCCGCCGTCGTCGCGGCGAAGTCGCTCCCGCTCTTCATTCCTCCTCACCCACCAAAGCGGCCTCCCTCAAGCCCGTCCTTCCTTCCGCGCCTCTAGCCCGACCATCCAAGCTCCCGGCAGCTGCCCTCGTCGCTGTCGTCCGTCTCGACCGACGCCGTGACGACACGCCTCTCTCGGCGCCCTCCCGATTGAGCACACCCCGAGTCCGCATCGACGCGAGGAACGCCGGGAGGGGAGACGCCGCCGCCGACGAGATCTCCGCGGTCGGCGCCGCCCCTTTCTTTTGACCGACAGTTGGGGCCGGCTGATCGAGCGGGCCCGTGCATCAGTGCTAGGAGAGAGGACAGGGTGAGCAAATTCGGGTGTACCTAGCGTTTAGACTTGGTTTAATTCAAAAAAATGAATTCCAAATTTCCTTTTGAATCTTGTAAAATCCATATCTTGCCAAATAATGGTCCAAATCAAGTGAGACAAACTTCTCTGTGTTCCTTGTGATGAGATCTACAAAATAAAAATACGAGACATCATTTTTGAGATACTTTTATATGCAACTTTATTTAACCCTAGAAATTCCTTTAAACTTGAAAAATGCATAATAAATTCTAGGAACCTCAGAAAAATGTGAAACCCTTTTTTGTTGGTCTTCTTATGAGTAGATCTACACGTTCATTATGATGAACATGATAAGTTGTGTGATGGAAAATGGTTTTCTATTTTTGGGTGATTTTATGGTGATTTTTGTTATTGCTACCATGAGAAAAATATAGGGAATAATGGCTTGATAATTTTTGTGTGTGCTGGATGTGTGGTAAAATGAGTAGGAAAATTTCTAGATCTGTTGTTTCACACTTTTTGTAACACAAAGTATTTTCCATCTACTTTCATGCATAGATTTGGGTAACTTGTGTAGGATGCTATATTGGGTATTTTGAGTTGAAATTTTTATGGTGGTCTAGATATGTTGCATTATGGCCACTATAATTTTCATAGGTTTTTAGGATAACTTTTGCTGTACAACTTTATTTAGGCTTAATAATGGCTTTTAAAGAAATATATAAGGTTCAATATGACATTCATGAGTTTTATGTATTTTTAGGTTTAAATGATGATTTCTATCTGTTCAAGCGAGTATGAGGTTCATAGATGATTTTGTGGAATGCTTATGCATGTGTGTGTTTCTCTTGCTATTAAGAGAAATTCTTGGATACTAAGAGTCGAATTTGAGTTTGATGTATTTACATGGCTTACATGGGAGTTTCTGTGAAAAAGTTGTATGTAAAAATTGTAGCTAACTTATGTATCTAGCTTACATTAAAATTTCATGGTATTTGATCAAGTAGTTTTGAAGATAAGGTTTTAGAGAGTCTTATATAAAATCTGAAATTTCTGGACAACTAGGATGTTGGGCAGTTTAAGATGATTTAAATGGTGTTTTATGGAGAAGCTTTGAATACCAAAAGTGTAGCAAAATAGTTTTTCTAGCTGCTGTTAAAATTTGATGCCATTTGGATGAGTAGTTTAGAAGTTGTGGCTTAATGAGTTCGAATATAAAATCTGGAATTTCCTGTTTGGTCAGAACAATTTCTGTTTTTGTGTCAGTTCGACCATTTTATGTTTGGAATCTTGTTAGATGATCTGAAAGTGGTTTGTAGAGAATTTCCTAAGCTTTCCATAGAGTCTAAGTTTGCTATTTTAGGAGATTTGAAACTCCAATTGTGAATTTTCTTGTGACTGGGTTAGGTGCCGTCTAGATTCTGAAATGTGTGAAATTAGTAGCGTTTGCTTCATGAAACTAAATTGATGAAATATTGATAGTGATTAGAATAGAGCTGGTTATAAAACATGGCTTGAGCATCCATATCATCCGCATGTTTACTCTTTAAGCATTCCAATTATTTATCACATGACACATGCATGCAATAGGTGTTCCGGATGGGATCACGTTGTTGGGAACCGAGGAGGTGCCTCCGGAGGTCCAGGGAGTTCTTTAGAAGTCGGGGACCTGCAAGCCGGACCAGAAGCAAAGTAAGACTTGATAGTTGAGTGTCTGGCACACGAGCCGGCAACCCTTGAAATGTTGTGCTTGAACTCCCAAGGATCATGCTTTTTATGGGAGTTCCGTAGTTATCCATGGTCAAAGATCATGCTCATAAGTATAGAGTGATCTTGTCTCAAAAAAAAAAAAATATAGAGTAATCTTCTCGGAGTAGTTTGCTTGTATTCCTGTACTGAAGATTACAGAGTTTCTGTGCAAACAGTTTAAATTGCAGGCTCTGTGAAAGGTATCAGATCAAATGAACGAATGATATGACAGTGTCTCAGTCCCCAAACTGTTTGCAATCCTTGATACTTATTCACTTGTCTTCCATTTTCCTTTAAAGATTAGATTAATTGTGATGCCACCTTTTGTTCTGATCTTAATAAAGGAGTATGGGGCTTCATTGCTCGTAGTAGCAGGAGTTCCTAGAGAAGGTGCTGGATGTTTCAAAAGGGTGTCAGAACCCACTGCATGCAGAGGCGTTCTGTTTATTGGAGTCTGCAGCGAGCTGCTCAACTTGGCATGACGAGAGTACTAATTTTGGAGACGGATGCAGTCATACTGGCAGGTGCTTTTAAATCAAGAGATATGGATTACATCCTCTTGGTGCTTTGTTTAGGAACACCGGAGCTTATGTACTCCAGTTTATTCATTTTGAAGTTTCTGCAGATGCTGTAATGCGGTGGTTGACTAATTAGCTTCCTATGGTGCTTGCAATTTAATCTTTGACTCACAAGCATCGAACTCTGAACCGAAAACAAAGCTTACGGAAGCTTTTGTTTCTGCTTAAAAAAAAAAAAACCCTCATTCACGGTCAACATTGAATTTAGAATGCAAGCAAAAATGCAGAAAAGAAAGTCAAGAAGAAGAGAATAAAGGAACACGAGTACAGGTTTAAAGATAGGAACAGGAAGCAGTAGTATTCTACGCTAGCAGTAGTATTCTACGCTACTTCCTCCACCAACGAGGAATATGGACCAAACGAAACCTTTGTTTCAAATTTTCGCTGTATAGCCACTAGATTTATAGAAGAAACCAAAACCAGAGAGGCAAATATCTCAAGATGCATCCAATTAACAGTGAAAACTAGCTAACCACCGGACAGCTTATACACTGATCAAGCGCTAAACTGCACTGTTTGTTTCCCGTGCTCCTTTTTGGTTTATCCATGCAAATGTTTTGAACGTTTATTTTCTTTACCACCAGTAACTTTGTGCACGTTTGGCTTACTACCCTTTTTGGTTTATACATGTAAAATTCTCTTGTAGGCATTTTTTTTAAACAAAGAGAGTTTTGGGTGTGGACTATGGACGATGGCGCGGGAGAGGGGATGTGCGGGGGAACAGGGCGCGAGTCGATTGGAGATGGGCTAAGCGTTTGTTGGGCCTTTCGAAAGACAACCGTTGCCACGGCCTGGCCCATTATCTAACCCTGATCCTTGGTCTCTATAAATTAGAAACCCTAACACCCCTCGGCGTCCACTTCACACGCTGCCCCCAGCCACTCCCAACCCTAGCGCCGCCGCCGCCTCATCACAGGTAAGGCCGACATGGTCTCCGGCTCCGGCGTGTGCGCGAAGCGCATCGTGGTGGACGCGCGCCACCACATGCTCGGCCGCCTGTCGTCGATTATCGCCAAGGAGCTGCTGAATGGGCAGAAGGTGGTGGTCGTCCGCTGCGAGGAGATCTGCATGTCGGGCGGCCTCGTCCGCCAGAAGATGAAGTACCTCCGCTTCCTCCGCAAGCGGATGAACACCAAGCCGTCCCACGGGCCTATCCACTTCCGCGCCCCCGCCAAGATCCTGTGGCGCACCATCCGCGGGTATGTCAGCAACGCCGCCCGGATCCGTCTGGTTTTTGTGTTCGCGATGTGCTTTGTGACTCGTGAGATTTATGTGTGCTGCGGTTGTGTTTGCAGGATGATTCCGCACAAGACCAAGAGGGGAGAGGCGGCTCTGGCGAGGCTCAAGACCTACGAGGGCGTCCCGCCACCGTACGACAAGACCAAGCGCGTGGTCATCCCTGACGCTCTTAAGTATGTGTTTTCATTCGTGTTCGAGACTGATAGCTGGCTGATCTTAGCTTGTGATGTTCGTGTCTGATGGTATTCTGTTGTTGTGGCTTGTAGGGTTCTGAGGCTGCAGCCGGGGCACAAGTACTGCCTCCTCGGCGAGCTCTCCAAGGAGGTCGGATGGAACTACCATGACACCATCAGGGTAACCGTTTTCCCACTCCTATTTTCTTTCAAGTATGTGGTATCATTTAGGACGAACACTTTAATGACTTGTTGGTAGTTTGAGCTTACCTTACTGATGTTATGATTAGTCTGATGATTCACGCATTACTGGAAGTTCCTTTAGTTTCACCTGTGCTGGACATCTTTTGTACTGACGAATTCTTCATATTTGTTGTTGAATTCATGTTGCTCTATAGTAGCCTTTATTTTGTATTGGTTGAGGTATTATGCTGAAATGTGCATGATTCTGATGATGAAGAAAAATCAATCGGATTCCCATTGATTTTACAATATGATTTTAACAACCAGCTACTTCTGACAGAATCATGCCACATCAGAGGACACTTGCTTCTTTGGTTTGAAATTTTTGCTGATGTTTGTGTCATTGTGGTTGATTATTTGATACATGCATTTGTTTTGATGTGACACCTTCTGATGACCATAATGTATGGTTCTGTATGATCTTTTAAATTTTGATGTGCCTATGATGTGAGCAAAATATTTGCTACTCTTGATGGGTGTTCCCATTTGATGATTTTAACCACCAAGATCTCTGAGGCCCATTACATTGCAATTAGAAAGACTCAGTTCGTGTGAGCACTTCAAAGTAGCAGTAGGAGTTGCTGTGTTCTTTTAAATTGAAATTTGTCCTACTGTGTCCTGGTATCTGACTGCCCTCGTTTGCTCTTTCAGGAACTTGAGGAGAAAAGGAAGGAGAAGGCCAAGGTTGCCTATGAGAGGAGGAAGCAACTGGCCAAGCTGCGTGTCAAGGCTGAGAAGACAGCCGAGGAGAAGCTGGGATCTCAGCTGGAGATTCTTGCCCCGATCAAGTACTGATAAGCTATGCTTTCATATCAGTTTTGTGGAACATCTGCTCCATTGTTTAAGTAGTTTGGTAAAAGTTTGTGACAGTATAATCTGAGTGGTAAAACGTGTTATCCTTCTGTGACTGCTATTTGAACACATTTTCTAGCTGGTGAATGAACTGTTTGGTTTATCAGATGATTCAGATCTGTGGTTCGCATTCCCTCTCTGAGACTTCAGGTCTTATGTTGTGACTCAGAACTCCCGCATGCTTCCCTAGAACTGTAGATTACACAAGACTGTCAATTCTGTGGCTGAACGCTCATTAAGTCTTAATTCTGTATGGATAAGCAGCAGACTCCAGTTTTTTAGCTTTACAGGACGAATTGCCTTGTAAGCACAACTTCGAGTTTCTCTTTATGGCTAAATGAGTTTTAAGCGCCGGGCGTGTTTCTAATTGAGGGGTTTGTCAGGCTTGCAGCGGTATCTGATAATCTATTGATATGATTTTCATATTTCTAAACTCAACGACTTAAAAGTTTTTAATGATTTATGTTCCTAATGTTTGACCCAAGCCTTTTCCAAAACATATTCCTTTTCGACCATTAGGCTGATGTGAGAAAACATTTTACTATCGCTGGTAAGTGAACGTGATAGGTCATGAGATACTGTTATGTGTATCTGATAATCCGTATCTGTTAGGCTGACGTGAGAAAAACATTTTACTACCCCCCAGGACCGGGAGTACAGAAAGACGCTCCAAAATGTTCTATCAGAAAGAAGCTAGTAACACTAATATGCACACAAGATCTTCCATGTACTAATAAAGTCAACAAGTATTAGCTTCAACATGCATCAAGGGTTTCTTGCAACAATTATGTTTCAACTTTCAAGCCAATAAATGTAAAACGAAATGAAACAGCAATTGCATGATGACCCTGAGCGAAACCCTTGCCTAGCCCTAGACAGCTCCATTCTCCTTCTTTTTGGTGACGCCTTGTATGTTGCTAGAGAATGTGTCTGAAGTTATGATAAAAATGTGGAAGATGGTGACAACTCTATATTTACACAACCTGCATAATTGAGATACAACGTCGTCGTCTTTCACCAATGAAGCCAAGGTAAAAGTGACATTCTAAGTAAAGAAAGCTTTAATTAATATATATATTACGATTAGAGCGATCCTATACAGGCTTGTGTAAAGCATGGAAATTTGACTAAAATGCCAGGGACAAAATTGTCAATTAAGTAAATACTGCCCATCTACAATATGTTGATAGTGAACCATGATGTGAATAAAGTTTCTATTTCCCACGGGAGAACTTTTAACAAGTCCACACATATCTGTAACACCTTACACATTTACATTCAGAACTCATCAAAATCATGATGCATTAGAGGGTTGACTGCAAAAAACTTGAGAATGAAGCTTAGAAATGCAAAGGATACACACCATCAGCACCAATTTTTGTGGCAATTTGCCAGTCTTGTTTGCTGACAGGAGAGGAACTTAGTTCAATTGCATATTAAGATAGTGTTCCGATTAGGTGCCAGCAAGAGTGATGGAAATTCACATTGTGACTAATTCATTTCTCTTCTGAGGAACTATAACCCACCCAAATCCTGCGACAAAGTTGTATGGCAGTTCAAGGAAAAGTCTAAACCTAACAGACTTTCAAAAAAAAAAAAAATAGTCTAAACCTAACCAATGTGTACATTAAGGTGTCCTCAAAACACACTTATCTCTTAAAACCTGATCCACCACTTTACTGCTTTCATGGTCTGGCTGTTAGATATTATGTATTTGTATTTGATCACAAAAAAAAAATGAAAAAGTAGCAGCTGGATAAAATAGACCTAGAACTAATTAAAAAAATTATTCACTGATCACAACAGGACTCCGTGGCCCAATGGATGAGGCGCTGATCTACGGATAAAATAGACCTAGAACTAATTAAACAAATTATTCACTGATCACAACAGGACTCCGTGGCCCAATGGATAAGGCGCTGGTCTACGGAACCAGAGATTCTGGGTTCGATCCCCAGCGGAGTCGATTTTTTTTTTTTTTTTTTGAAATGCACATTTCCTGTCTGGTCCCTGATTTTAAATCCACGATTCAACATTTCAACCTGTCTGGTCTCCAACATTTTTTTTTTTTAAAAAAAAAACATTTCCACCTGGCCCTTCAGCTTGCAAATCGATGCAATCACTATCATAGTAAATCAAGCAAAAAAAATTATTTTCGGCTATTATCAATATGGACAGAATGGCAAGGCAGCATACCTGCATAATGAATGCCAGAAAGTAGTATGAAAAATTACAAAGACCAAGAAAGTAGTATGTACAGTTACAAAGACTAAGGTAATCAGTGATTTGAAACTTTTAACTGCTATATATATCATGTTTAATATGAATTCACATGGCTTTGCTTTGATTGGCGACGCTTAGTCCTTCCATGTCCTCGCGCTTGTCAGTGGCCAATCCTTTTCCACTGACAGATCGCCCCATAACTGCCAGATGTATGGCTTTTGCTTATAGATATGTTATTCCAGGACTCAGGAGAGCAGCAAGGCTCATGTGCCAAATGTATCCTGTTACTGGGTTCGCACTGCCTCATCCAGCCATCCTGAACAGGGACAAAGGCAGAGTATCGCTGAGTTAGACCTTAGTGTGCCAATAAAATTTCAAAAAGAACAACAGCGTGGCATATATCTGGGAATATCAGAACAGTCTTCTTACATATTTGGCAGGCATGTAAGAACTTCCTCAGACATCCTCGATGCTTGTTTGCAGAGACATCATGGTTCCATACAGTAACCCATGACCACATAACCAATAAGGGTTAAATATCATGAATGTCCTGCTTGACGGACCCCTTGAGAAATGACATTCGAATTGAATTGCTTGCCACTAGTTTGTTTGGAACATTACTGGTTGCTGCAGTCACCAAATATAGCCAGCAGCCTACATTCAAAAAAAAAAAAAGAACATTTTCAATTAAATATCACTACATCAGTAAATTAATCATAATCGGACTTTTGTTACAATTTGGTCAAGCGAGTTGGACAGAGCAAAAGAAGGAAAACCAGGTTATATACCTTGGTCTCAATTTGCAGAAGCAAGCCAATCTCTGTTTGCAATTCCTAATAAGATGGTGGTCTGAGTTCCTTAAGTCGTCGAACAACTTGCTTCATTGTGGGCCTAGAAGAAAGAGAATCAACTGTACACTTGATGCCCAGGTGTAGAATCTCAACAAGGTCGTCATGTGGGGCCACATCCCACAGCCCTTCAATAAAGAATTCTCGAGCCCGACCCTTTTTGTAGAAGCATGCAAGCCCAGGCAACTATATTGAATCCGTTCCCATAAGGAGAGAAAGAAGGATCCAGTGCCTTTTTGTCTGAAATGAGTTCAAGAAGTACAACTCCATAGCTATACACATCCGCCTTATCAGAAACACGGCATGTCATAGCATACTCTGGAGCTACATATCCAAAAGTACCTGCCACACCAGTGGTTGCATGTGTTTCTGAATTTCCAAGCAGCCTTGCTAATCCAAAATCAGAAAGGTAGGCAGTGTGATCATTGTCAAGCAAGATGTTACTTGGTTTGACATCCCTGTGTAAGATGCGTGGGACACAATTGTCATGAAGATATGCAAGTGCACGCGCAACATCTAGAGCAATTTTGTGAAGCATTCTCCAATCAATTGGTCTCTTACTCCTTTCTTGTATGAACCTTTCCAAATTGCCTCCAGGCAGAAAATTATATATTAGAAACATCTCTGAATCGCTGAGATGGTACCCTATGAGTGTTACAAGATTGGGATGGCGACACCTCCCAAGTGTTTTGACCTCTGCTTGGAACTGCTGAATGCCTTGGAATCTTCCAATAGCAAGCCTCTTTATTGCCACCAATTTTCCTGGTGCGACCTCAGCTTTGTACGTCGCTCCGAAGCCACCACTTCCGATGCAATTACTTGCATTGAAGCTTCCACTAGCACGTAAAACAGTCTCATATGTCAAGGGAGCACCAATATCAACAAAAACAGTGACTTCCCTTCTCCTTAGAGAACGTCTTGATGGTCTTGATGCACATTTTCGTGTGTAAATGTAAAGAATGACCAGAGCCAGGAGAACAGCAACAATTGCTGATGCTGAAGTTATGGAGGCAATCTCTATTTTGCTGAATCCGCCACCACTATCATTGCCATCAGGGGCTGTATTGTCAGGTGGTGGTGGATTATTTTCTCCCTCACTTAGTGCTCGAGCATTCACTAATGGGCTGGAGAGCGTTGACAGTCCACAAGGTTGGAGGGATGGATTTCCACGAATACTGTCGCATGTCAGTGAGTGAATTTTTGAAGGCAGTGGCCCAGACAAGTCATTGAATGAAACATTGAATATGGACAGTGAAGGTGAAGAGGTAAGATCAGGGATGTTTCCAGAGAGCTTATTATTGTTGAGTAGAAGTACAGTGATGTCTCTTAGTGTCACAAGGTTATTTGGGATCTCACCAGCAAGAGAATTAGATGAGAGATCTAAAACCCTCAATGATCTCAACTGACCCAAACAGGATGGTATTCTGCCACTGAGGTTGTTCCCAGCTAATGAGAGAAACTTCAAGCTCTTGAAGTCTTCAAAACTGGCAGGTATTTTCCCCTCCAGAAAGTTTCTGCTCATGTCCATCTTGACAAGTGCTCCTAACAAACCAACATTATCAGGTATCACTCCTGATATTTGATTGCCAGCTAAATCCAAAGCTCTGATAGCACTGCATTTTCTGCTAAATTCTGCTGTGAGCTGACCAGATATCTTGTTGTCTCGAAGCTTACAACCAGCCCCTTCAAGTTGCTACACTGTTCCAACAGAATTGAATCCAACGACCCACTGAATTTGTTGTGATCAGCAACAAACACATATGTCGTCTTGTTACCAAACCTGTCAGCACTGAACGGCAAGGATGTAAGATGGCCTTTGAGATTGTTCTTTGCAAAATTATGATACACAACAGAACAATCCCCAGAGTTGCAAAAACCTGATGGCAGTTCTTGTAGACTTTTTGACATGAGTGAAGAATAACTGGATGAAATTTCATCCAGCATTAGCTGAGATGGACAGACTTTATTCACACATGCTGGAATTGATCCTGAAAGTTCATTTCCACTGACATCAAACACAGCCATACAATGCGGACAGATATCCTTATCCAGCAAACCAGATAAGCTATTGGAGCTAAGGTTGAGAAACTTGAGGTTACTGCACTGCCCTAGCTCCCTTGGGATTGCTCCAGAAAGTAAATTCCCCCCAAGATTAACCATTTCTAAACTAGAACACCTTCCCCAGTTGCTCGGGAGAGTTCCTTCCAGACCGGCCCTCGGCACCCATAGCACGCTGAGCCTTGGCAAAGCTGTCACACTCTCTGGAATCCCTCCTTCAAACAGATTGAACTCATGTGACTTTACTGAATTGGACTGGCTAGACAATATGAGAACTGACAAATCTGAGCAATTCCCCAGCTCTGGCGGCACCAGGCCACTCAATCTGTTTCTCGATACGTCCAATACCCGTAGTTTCCTCAGCCTTCCAAACCCTGCTGGAATTGAACCTTGTAATGAGTTGGAAGACAGCCGCAGCGAGCGGAGCTGCCTGCAATTCCCCAGACCAGAGGGGATGCCCCCGGCAAGAAGGTTTCCAGACAAGTCAAGCCACTTGAGCTTGGGCAAGTCGCCAAGTGCTGTCGGCACCGATCCACTGAACTGGTTGCCTGAAAGATCCAACCTCTCCAAGTCTTTGCAGGTGGAAAGGGAGGAGGGGATCTCACCGCGAAGCAGGTTTGAAGCGAGGGGGAGAGCACCCTCAGCCGCGGCGGGAAGGCGGCAGGAAGGGCGCCCCGGAGAGAGTTCCCGTGGAGGTTGACCACCTCGAGCTTCTCCAACCGCCAGATCTCACTGGGGATCTCGCCCCGGAGGCCGTGGAGCGGAAAGGAGACCACTTTCAGCTCGGCGAGGAGCCCAACCGCCGCAGGCAGCTCACCGGCAAGCTCCCGGCCATGACCAGAGCGCCGTGACGGGGAGGGCACCTCCAGAGCGACGACCCGGGAGCTCGAGTCGCAGGTTACCCCCGGCCAGGAGCAGTGGTTGGGGCCGCCGGAGTCCGGTGACCACTTCTGGAGCAGCTCCACGGCAGGGAACGCGCTCTTGATCTGGAGCAGCGCCGATCTGTCGTGGTCCTGGTCCCGGCCACGGCGCAACCCGGAGGAAGAAGAAGAGACGGAGACCGCAGCAGCAAGCAGCGAGAGCAGCAGGAGCGCGCAGGTGGAGGCCACGGCCCGGCGAACGGCCACCATGTCCGGCTAGCTAGCCGACGGCGGCGACCCGGATGTGGACCTGAACTGTAGGATGGAGGCTTCGCTTCCGGTAGGTGCAGGCGACGAGCTAGGAGGGGAGACTTACATGGAGGAGAAGGGCCGGAAAGTAATTAGCTAGATTCCGGAGGGGAGAAGGCAAGATTTTTTGCCGGCAAATTTCTCTCTCTGATCTCTCTCGCTCGCTGGCTTCTTTTCCCCCCTCTCTCTACCTCCGATCTGGTTGGTGCTGGTCTTCCTCCTGTTGCTTCCTTGCAGCTCTTTCTTCTTCTTCTCCTTCTACTCGTCCAGGTCCAGCGACAATTTTTTTTTTTCCCTTGATTTTTAAAGGTACTTGACGTGACGATTTTGCCCTTGGAAAGATTGGTTTTGTTTGTTGATGATGGAAGGTGCCTGCCCATGCCCATGCTTGCTTTGGGGCTGTTGACTCGTCCACCCTTCTCATGTTTCCATTGGTGCAGACGAAATTGAGATTGCTTGATACTCCTCCGTTGGTATAGTACGGAAGTACCTCGTCGAGGTACCACAAGTACTTGATGGATCTGCTAATTATTTGTTAATATGGTGATTTAGTTTCTCTTGAAACTGAGACAGGCTGTAGAAATGAGAAATGATTATGATTAGTATGCATCATTGGCTATTTTTAACTTGACACAGATACCTGGGTTAAAAGGAAGTAATAAGCATAAGCTGTTCCAGAATTTTATTGTGTCCTATGTTCTTGTTGTTGTTATGTAGTTAAACAATATTCGTTTTATTCAAATTATAAGTCATTTTAGCCTCTGCATATAGTATATATAGAGAGAAATCAAGATGACATTAACCTTTTCATGCCACACTGTGGGCTTTAAATGATGTAGCGCCCATCGACCAATCCATTTTACCGACGTGTGGGCGCTTCCAGGAAGAGGCGACCCAGTCCAGGAGCACTGAGGAGAGCACTGACCATGGCCAGCGATGGATGATGGACCGATGATTGGCCGATGGATGCCGATGGCCGATGGTGCCTGCCTCCCTCTTTTCTCGCATATTCCATTTTTTGGCACGTGCCTCCACTGTGCTGTTTGCTTTGGGTCCGATGCTCATTAATGCTGCCCTAAGTTTAAATAGCAAGCTATCGGATTCAGCTGTCCAATTGAAAGCTTACCGTGTAAGCCCTCGTATAAAAAAAGAAAACGTCTACAACAGCGATACGGTCTTTAAAAAACAATTTTTACTTGTTTTTTTTTTATAAAAATATTGATTGAAAAGTTTTATATGTATATTTTTATGAAAGTAATTTTCAAGACAAATCTATTGATATGATTTTCATATTTTCAAACTCAACGACTTAAAAAAGTTATTCATGATTTATATTCTCCATGTTTGACTCAAACCTTATCTAAAACGTCTTCTCTTTCCAATATGGGAGTAACTATTTGGGACTTCCACTACACTTCAGAAAGCTGCGTCGAGTTGAAGTACATCCTATTATTGACAAGTTAGCTAACAGATCACCCACATGGAAAGGCCGCTTCCTCAACAAGGCGGGCAGATTAAAGCTAGTAAATTCTGAGCTCACAGCTATGCCTACTTATTTTCTTATAGTATTTGAATTGGAAAAAATGGGCGATAAAGAAGATGGATAAGATTAGAAGGAGTTTTCTTTGGAAAGGTAATGAGAATGCTAATGGTGGGCATTGCCTTGTGCGCTGGACCAAAGTGAAGAGACCCAAAATGCTGCGAGGGTTAAGAGTTCGAGATCATGAGATGTTTGGCCGAGCATTGTGGCTGCGATGGCTGTGGTATCAATGGTCCGACCCTGATCGACCTTGGGTAGGTACAGAAGTCCCGTGCAATGAGGTAGACAAGCAGTTTTCAGAGTTAGCACAAGTGTGAAGGTGGGTAATGGAAGAACTGCAAAGTTCTGGGAATCGTCCTGGATTAATGGATAGGCCCCAAGAGATTTAGCGCCTGACTTGTACAAACTTGCATGGAGAAAGAATCAGACAGTTCATGATGATTTAGAAGATGATAAGTGGATGAGGGGTTTATGGAAAATGACGATGGCGGATGAAATAGCCCGCTATTTAAAACTTGGATGCTACCTCGGTCCACAAGACAATGCAATTTTTACATTTCATAAATATCAGACTAAAATTATATGAAAATGTACTGAAACTTGAGATAGAAATGAGTAACATTATATTAGTTATAATATATATTTTCTAGTAAATTTATTTCAAGACATAAAGTTAATATTATTTGGTATAAACTTGGTTATTATTAAAATAGTTTGACTGACACGATATTTACAATTGCATAGGCAGAGGGAGTACTAGTCATTAGCAGTAGTACAATTTTGAGATACACTTTGTATGTCACAGCTCACGGGCCTCTGAATTTCTTAGTCCTATATTATATGGTCTTGGTTGAGGGTTGAGTGGGTGGGATTGGATCCAACCTAATTTTTTGGGTTGGGTTGAACCCATTTTATTGTTTGGTTCTAACCTTGATTTGGGGGACGGAGTCAACCCAACCCATGTTTGGTTGAAGATATTGGGAATATGGATGGGATGACAACATAACGCCGTTAGTGTGAGACTTTTTCATCGGGAACCCTAAAATTTTTAGAAATTAATCAAGCCTAGGTCCATAAAATCTTCTCTCGTGCACTTTTACATCGGGAACCCTACAAATGTAAAAACAAAATTGAATTTTGGCCCTTCTCCTTCTTCCTTCGCACAACGCGGCTTCGATGCCCCCGTGCGCTCCTCCTGCCGGCGCGCCCGCCCCAAAATTTCGCGGACCTGCGCGCCCGCCCGCCAAACCTACGCCCGAAATCTCATGTTTGGTTTTGGAAATTGATGACACTTTGTGGACTAATCCTTTGCTCTAAGTGTGTGACTTAAGAAAGGATTAGGTGGATGACAAGGAGCATGATGATCATGAACATGGATAATGTCGGTGGACTTGATGGATCGTCAAGCTCGGTGATCGGCTTGAGAGGAACCCGAGATCAAGGCAAAGATATACTTGATAGGGTTTTCCTTTTCGGTGATCAAGACACGATAGAGCGTGTGATCACATTATAGGATAGATAGCCGACTATCAAGAGGGAATGCCGACAATCCTTGCATGAAGTGCTTCTAGGTCCAATTGACTTGCATATTGCATTTAGGACATGAGAGCACTAACTTCGATCTTGCCTAACATCTCGACGTGCTAACATTGGTGATAACGTGGTCATCTTCGACGTGTTGGCAACCCATGGCAAGAGGCGAAACAAGTTTGAAGCAAAAAGCAAAGAAGAAGATGGAGAAGCAAATCGAGGGGCCGGGCGACGGACGCGACTCCGAGCCGCCCGGCCCGGGCCCCGCTAGGCGCCCGCGAGAGAGCCATGCAGCGGGTTTTTACCGGACGCGGTGACCGGACCCCTGGACCGGATGCTTCCGGTGTCGACCGGATCCGCCGACGGACGCGACGAAGGAAGGGTGCCACCTGTGGGCCCGACCCTTGTCGGTAGTGACCGGAAGATGGCGGATCGACCGGACCCGGTGGTTCCGGTCGGTGCGTCCGGTCACCCCGCCAGAGAGCAAATTTTTGGAGCAACGGCTCCATTTTCGAGAGGAGCCATATATATACTTGGTTGGCTGGTTCCTTAGGCTCTCTCTTGCACATTTGAAGCTTCCAACTTGCTAGTGAGCATTTGATACTCCTCTCCACTCATCTCTCCATCCATAACTCGAATTCTTGGTGAGATTGAGAGTGATAGAAGTGCATTGCATTGCTTGGTTGCATCTAGAGCACTTCATCCTTGGAGAAGCCGCGGGATTCTTGTTTCTCTTGGGAATTTGCCCGGTTCCCCTAGCGGCTTGGAGCAAGAGGCGGTGTTGAACTCGAATGGAGCTTGTTCGAGGCCACACCGGTGGTTATTGTGAGGGGTTGAGCCTTACCCCGCGGGAGGTTCGCGAAAGGCGTCACTAGTGCATTGCTTGTGGCTTGTTTGTGGCTTGTTGGACCCTCTCTTGTGATCGTTTGCTTGAGCGCCCATAGGGGTTTTGGCACCGCCATTAAGCTTAGCAACCGTCAAGTGAGTGTGTCGCCACAACGGGACTAGCGTCTTGGCAAGCACGTGAACCTCGGTGAAAAATCATCATGTCAACCTTGTTGTGCTCGTTGGAGATTTCTTGTTGATCACGGTGATTGGCTTCCACCTCTACACATCGACGTCGGTATATCGTTCACTACTCCACGTGTATTTACATTGATATATCTTGTGTAGCTTTGTTTAGCTTGTTAGCTTGAGTAGTGTGTTAGGTTGCTTAGTCTTGTTAGCTCCTAGTTGTAATCTAGTTAGAATTGCTTGTTCACCTAGAAGTAAACTAGCGACATAGCTTTTGAGTGGATTAGAGACAATAGAATTGACTTGTGGCTTGCATAGCTAGCTTGTTGCATTGCTTAATAGCTTCGCCATCTTACTTACTAATCCGGTGCTTAGTGTTGTTGCGAGAATTTTTAATAGGCTATTCACCCCCTCTAGCCATTAGGACCTTTCAACGCCCCTCCCGAAGCCGCGGCGAAGCTCTACCCGGGCGCGCCGCCGAGGGGCGCTGAAGCTCGCGCGCGGGAGCCCGGACGCGAAGCGAGATCCGCGGCGGGCGAAGCGCCGCTCGCTCGGGCGTGTGACGGAGACGACGGCGTGAAACGAACCCGCCTGGGTCGGCTCCGTCCGCCACTTTTCACGGGTTGGAGCGAACCCGCATCTTGGCAAGATATTCTCTTGGGGTCGGCTCCAACCCTCTCTCAACCCTCATCCAAACACCCCAAAACCAGGTCCAACCCATCCGGGTTGGACCCAACCTCCCAACCAAACACACGGCAAGAATCGTGGTTTGAGCTCTCTCTAAGAGCAAGTTTAATAGTTTCGTAAGTTTTACTCGCCAACCGCGGGCGGCTTATTTGGGGCCGGGCTCGCATTATTTATGGCATAGCCGCATGCGGAGCCAATTGCAAAGATGCGCGATGGCCTAGTCGCCCGGCCGGCCGGCGCGTTGTGAGACGCTCATTTTCTTCTCTCTCTTCATTTCTCTCCTCCACGTGACGTGAACCGATTTAGTCGCTTCATCATAATAATTGCTCTAACACTCCTTGGCTGTGCATAAAACAATGAATTGGCGCTTAATTTCCTCTGCACATTGATTTATGTATGTCTCCAACCAATTAACTGGCTGGGTGCCAGGTGTTGGCAAGCGTGTACCACGAGGTCCCAACCACCCAGCTCACCCACCGCCCGAGGCGAACCCACTCGTCAGTGCCCGTGCACGCACGGTGCGCCTCGAGTGCACACGCTTTGCACCCAAGCCATCAGAGCCAGCCGCGTCGCAGCTAGCTTCGACATGGACTTGGAAAGCTAGTACTCTGAAGTCCACCCGTACCAGCAAGCAAACGAGACTTTTACTGGATGACGCTGTTCTGTTCATCAAGGTCACACACACACAGTCACAGGAAAAAGAAGCAGCAACTTGCTGATAAATTACGTACCAAATCCCGTTCTGATTTGGACTTGTCTCGGTGGCGGTGAAAAACCCGAGGCGACGGCCGCGTGATGCTCGCCGCGAAAAGGAAAAGTGGAAAAACCCTAGCATCCATGACCACTTGGCGAGAGTTGCTCGAGGGAGGCCAAGAAATAGCTCAGGATCTGAATCTGATCCAGATGCGCGCGGCTCGTGGTCAACGACTCCAGAAACCGCGCTCGTGCTTTTCTGAAGCTGCGTTTTTCTCAAGAAAATGACAGCGGCAGATTTTGATTGCCACGACTGCTACGTCGGAGAAATCCGGTGGAAAGGCCGGAATGGGCCAATGGGATCCGTGGGCTGGCTTGCAACAGCCTTTCTGGAGACTGGGCTGGAGGGACCAGCTGGGCTCACAAGTCTGAGTGCTTTGCTACGTCTTCAGGGGCCAGGGCAAGGCAAACACGGTTGAGCACAAGCCCACAAGTCAGGCAATAACAAGCAGCACATCAGGATCAACCCTAAACAAACCGATTAAATTAAACAATGAACACCCATCCATGTCCAAGAGTCAACACAGCATCCCTCCTACAAGGCTAGAATAGAACCTAAGATTTACAGCAGATCGAAGAAGAAAGTGAATGGAAATTGCAGCAACGACAATGGCATTCGACGAGGCCTTGGGAGTCTCACACTTGACACTACCCCTGGTTATCCACCAATGCAATCAAAAGGTTCTCTGTGCCTGCCACTAGCTACAAGCAAAGGGCAAGGAACAAGACACCCCAACAGGAGCAGCCGAGGGGCGTCTCCTCGTCTTCATGATCATGCGCCGAGGTAGTAGAGAGCGACGAGAGAGCCGCAGGCCAAGATCAGCAGGCGCATGGTGGTGAATGATCCAGCCACCGGGATGATGCTAGCAGCAGCACTGTTGTCGTTGAGGGCTGATGGACCCAACGTTGGAGGACTGTACACACCGCTGTTGGTTGTCGCGGCGGCACTGCATAACACAGATAGATGAACACCAACAGTAAGCTCAGAGTTTCGATGACAAGCAACTGCATAACATAGATCAACACCAACAGTCAAAGCTCAAAGTTAGGATGACAAGTCACATTGCTTTGACTTATATAATCCATATGCCTAACTGGTTTTGTTTTAATTGTTTCGGCTTATTCTCTCTCAGAATACTATTGAATCAGCCGGTTTTGTTTTAATTGTTTGAATCTATACCGAAATCAGCTGATGGCTTGCAGATGCAAAGGGCAGATAGTAGTAGTAAAGATTCAATCTGGCAGAACCTCGCGTTAATGCTTGCTTGGCTGTCTTTACCACACAAGGAGTACATCAGTTCCTTCAATGCACGTACTTTTCAGTGATCATACTTCCAGATGAGGTGTGTCTACATACTATTCAACATGTGGGCTTAATTGGATGCTCTGGGGTTGCAATTTATTGAAGGCATTTTTACAGATAGGTACGAAAGGCATTCTTGGTTCTTGAAGCAGCGGACCATCTAATGACCTGATAATATTCCAGTTCGAAGAAAGGGACCAGATCACCAGAGAAATGTACTTTGAGAGTGCACACACATGTAATGACCTGCTAATATTCCAGTTTCTTATGAATACCGTCCACTACTCCCCTAAGTTTGAAAGGAGTCTGGAATAATGGGAGAACCTACACGCAAAGTCACAAACAAACGCACAAGCAAAAAGTGACACAAAGGGTCCGGTTCGGCGGTTCATCTAGCTGGGAGACGGAACCAGAAGGGTACAGGATTCCCCTAAAAAGACTCCATGAATACATATACAGTTGTTCATCGATGCAGCCAAATGTGAGAAACCAGAGAAAGAAACGGATCCCCGCTGCCACGCGCAAACCACCTTTATTCCAGGATTTCCAACCCCAAGAACAACACACGGCTCCAAATCTGGCACACTCACTAGGACCAGGGCGCACCAGGCTTAGGGGTTAAGCCTTTCTAAAGAGGGGGTGAGCAGAACTGGTGATATCTTCAGGTTGTTCAGAGAGTTGTTACTGCGAACTGCAAAGATGCGGCTTTTCCCTGACCAATCCCTACCGTCTTTCAATCAGTTGAGTAAATGGGTTGGAAAATGTTAGATGGCTTTTGCTCTGAGTCGTAAAGCCAGTTCACTTGTGCTCGTGCCAAGAAATGCCGATGCAACGAACTCACGACAGCATGGCATGTCTCTATATCTCTATCTCTCAAGAAAAGCTACTAGAAAGGAGTGGCGAAAAAGCGGCAATGCCGTGCAAGGATTACCTTGGGGTCGCAGGGTACGTGCAGCCATTGCCGCCTGCAGCAGCCACGAAAGAAACAGGGAGTCAAACGCGCGCGGCGTCAGGAACATAATCTTGGGGATGGTGATGCAGAAAAGGAAGCTGCTGTTGGGGCGGGGCGTGCAGTTGACTCACTGGGGTCGTTGTTGGAGAGCGTGGCGGTGCCGGAGAAGACGCAGGCCTGCGGGTTCTGGTTGTTGCGCTGGTAGAAGCTGTTGACGGCGTAGGAGCAGTGCGCCTTGACGGTGTCCGGCGCGAAGCAGGCGCCGTTCTGCAGGATGGGCCTGCAGTCGGCGCCGCCGCCGCACGCGTAGTCCAGCGTCTTCTGCAGCGCGCTGTCCGCCAGGTCCGTGCGGCACACGCACCACGCGCCGTCTTCCAGTTCCGGACACCAACACGATACATCCAGCGGCGGGCGGCGAGAGCCGAGTTTCAGGAAACAGATTGCAAAGGAAATCCACGGCACGGCGTGTGCCAAGAAAATCAGAAAGATTGCGAGGGGCGCAACACGACACACCTGAGCGGCCGGCGAGCGCGGCGGTCACCAACACCAGCAAGAAGAGGCGAGCTGCGTCCGCCATGGATGCTGTGGGCGGTGAACAGACTCAAGGTCTCTACAGTGCGGCCGACGGCGGCGCCCCTTGTACAACTCTCTCTCTCTCTCTCTCCTCGCTTGAACTGAAGCGACGACGAGGGGGGTTTGGTTTAAATGCAGCAGCTTGGGCAGCGGCGCCCAGTTTTGTGAAGTGGCGTGTACCGTAGCATCGGGACGGGGAGGCCACTCCGCTCCAACGCTGCCCGCCCAGGCCGGCCAGCGCCACCGCCAGAAGGCAGTGTGGCTTTTCATGAACGGTCAAAAAACGCATGGCCACTGGCTATCTGCCTGTGGGGCTGGCTGGGTGGCATGCCAGGGCTGTGCCCCTGCGCGCCGGGACCCACCAGGGCCACAGTAAATGCGAGCGGTACTGTACAATACGAGGGACTGATACGCCGGACACTACTGTAGAGGACACTGTTTTTTAATTACACAGTGCAAGGTAGACGTACACGACATATGCATACTCGCCCCATGAACACATCTATGTTAAACCACTGCTATAAACACCTTCGAATGACTTTGCCGATAGATCTAGAGATTTCTAAAGTTACACCACTGGTCTTTGTCGGCCCGACGGAAACGTTTGTTACGCCTTAAAGCATAACGTTAAAACCGCTTGAAATAAATTCAGAAAAATGAGAGCACACATACAAAATAGATGACCTGAACCACGGACTTAACCTCCCTCAAAAAAAAAAAAAAAAAAAAAAAAAAAAAGAACCACGGACTTAACCTGTATGGATAGGTTCGGTCAACTGATCTACGGCGTATGATCAGTTCGCGAGCACACTGTTTTGTGCTGGTCTACGGGGCAAACCCAAATCCGCAGCCCCAGGCCCGCACGGATTCATGGGGCTTCGGGCCCAATGGTCCATGGACCCAGGAATGCTAGATACACTTCTTCCATATATAAGCTTTGTTTTTTTGGGTGCGATTTTCTTGAATTTCTTGCATATATAAGCTGTGCGCATGCAAATCTAAATGCAAGCCTGCTCTTGAAGATGCTCTTACCAATTCTTGATTGTGTTTTTGCATAGTGTGCGTATCACACATGAACCACACCAATTTGGGCTGGGTAGGGTGATGTAGCGCCTCTCTCTAGAAAAAAAAAAAAGAAAATTTCTTGATGCAGCGACGAAATTCATTAGACAGAAAAACTACCACTACCACGCAATTGTCCTTTGTACAAAGTTTTTGATAATTGTGTTGTTCAACTGATAGTTTCGGGCGGTTGATAAACCGTTGGCGTTATTTTGTTGGGAGAAAAAATATTGTATCATGGATGATAAGCCGGGCTCACAAGTTAATATTTACGATATCAAATATATGTATTATTAATAATATATATTAATGAAGAATTTAATTATACTTATTTAGTACAATAAATGTTGATATTTTTTATATATAAATAAATATGGTCAAACTAAACATTAATAAATGACTTGATATGATGCTTTAGTTTTATCTTTTTTTTTTTTTTGGACTGAGGTAATAGCATGCTCGGATGCTAGCTTATTTGTCTGCATAATGCCAGTGAGCACAAAGTTTTCACGTGTGGTGGCAGCTGCATCTGCATTGCACACCGTGGACTTGGAGCACAAAGAAACCGTCGAGGCGCTATCGCGGTCAGAACTCATAGCTCGGTGTCTCGATGCAATTTTGTCCGGTTTCACTGTATCTGTATCTGCAATGGATACGAACCCATCTTCAAGGCGTAAATAATACTGTACCTCACACTATCACCACTAACACAAACCTATGCAACGCCCAGGACCAACACAAATCTATGCAACGCCCGACGCAGAACGAAACGCAGACGCAGGACAAGAAAAGCGGGCCTACGAAACGAAACGCAGACGCAGGACAAGAAAAGCGGTGAAATCACTTGAAATCTGAAGTATGCAGCAGTAAGACGTGCATATATTTCCATTCACTGCCACGGTTAGCTAGCTACATACATTTTATGTTCTACGTTCAGTACACAGATAACAAAAATGCGGCGTAGTTCACATGGGAGTAATCATACAGCGCAGCAGCCACAGATCAATCCCAGTCAGCATCAAAGAACCCAGCATCCTTCATTTCAGAATAGTAGACGTTCTCTAGGAGCATGTCTTCCTCCTACACAAACAAAATAAATCAGCAAAAAAACAAATAATTTCATTACAAGCCACAGACACACAAGCTAAAGAACTAAGGAAGAAGCACTACACAGAAGTATTGTAACAGATCATTGGCGAAGGCAAGAAGGTACCTGGAAGAAGTCTGCTACGAAAGTCACATATAGGAGGGGAAGGTAGAGAGAATGATAGCATACAGTTGTGAGATTATATAACCTACAGCGAAAGGGGTCATCATCAATTATTGCTCTTGGTGAATAAGTTACCATAAAATCTGAAAATAATGCTCTGTATGTACCATAAACCAAATCCAGCTCCACTTGCAACAAGGAAACATCCAAACAGTGATAGGGCATTTAATAGCAACATCACACATACATAGTTGTAGTATGCTGGTTTAGCTGCAGTAAAGCAACCACGAAATTATGGTCATGAAACACCCCAAAAAAAAATTGAAACATACAAAGACAGTAACCGATTACCAGGCAGCCTGTCTCTCCATCTTGAATGATGCATAAAAACAATCAGGCCATAGACTCCAGTAAGCACAAGTTTGTGGAGAATCCATAGGCCCCATTTCCCGCCAGTTACTTGATCAGCATCAATGAACAAAGGAACGCCAAAGCCAAAAAACATATATAGTCTGAATAAGGACAAAGTCAGTTTCATAGGTAAGATAGTGTAAAAGGCTACAACAAGTGAACTAGAGTATTAATCCACTTTCCACTTGCACATTGAAACGAGGAAAGGTGTGTCAGGTTAGGTGAAGTCATGGGGCCTTCAGGCCTTGTCTTTCAAGGAGCAGCAAACCCAAACAAATCTTTTCCAGTGACATGACATGAGCAGGCAAGATCTACTACCAATAGATAATTCAGACCAACTTGAAGTAGCCAATCCACTATCATGGAAAGTGTAAGAAACATATTATGTTCTCTAATAAATTAACATTATGGCCTAGATACACCATTCAATTATCTTAGAACTTAGATTGTTTTTTAAAACTAACTTAGATTGTTCCTAAGAAAGCAAATATGACACAGCATCGCAAAAAATTCTAGTTGAATCCCCAAAACTGCAAGAACTGAGTAAAGAAACCTACACCCATGACTTCTAAGAAAAGATAGTTACTGTTCACTATGCCTGAAGTTTGGAGTACATCATACCTTGAGCAGTACATCAGCAGCAACTACAGCTCCAGAGATAACAAAGGTTCGTGCCAAAGATTCAAAACCACTGGCATCATTTCCTTGAAGTAGAAAGGCTATTAGACTGACTTCCAAGAATAACATTCCTGATTTTGTAAATAGTGACAGTACATTCCAAGAGAATGCCTTGTCAGGCATACATTGCCATGCCTGCAATTTGAGGAAAAAAAAATATGTTCCATACTTACATAAGAGATACAGGTAATACAAAATGTAAAAAAAGCAATATAATTGAAATTTTAGATTCATAAGGCGGATTGTTCATCTGAGTTTCCTTCTGTAGTTCTGTACAGCAGGACGATATCAAATCTAAAAAAATGGATTAATCCGTTTATATTAGTAGAAATACCAGATGTGTGCCACAAATCTAAGCCTAATAATCAGACCAATGCGAAGTATTATTTGACATCAACACCCAGCCATCAGGGATTTTATTTTTCCTCAATCCGGCTGAGCTTTCCACCTGTTCATCATTACTAGCTATAACATGAACCTACGAGCTTGCTATTTCATTTTTCAAAACCCACCAAAGCTTGCAGGCTCAACAATGAGACTCCCTAAAACAGTAAAAAGTGACCAGCTTAGCCTAGCCGCCATTGAACACTAGCAAAACCTATAAACATTACAGTACTGATTATCATTAAAACCTGAAAATCAATTCAAATGTTTCATGATCTGGTATCGATTTTTCACAGCTCATTTTAACAAACAAGTTCATCTCTCGTTAGCTCCACTTGCCCCTACTTTTCAAGAAGGAATTCCCCGTGCCTTTCACTAGTCATAACTTAAACTACACGCACAGCATAGTACTTTTTTTTTTATGGAAAGCGTGACCCTGATAAACATCAAATGACCAAATCAACAGCCTAATCAGAGCACAGAGAGTTTAATAACCAGACATTATTGCGACTTAGCGATAAGTAAAAAACGGCAGCCAATCCGAACCTGCAGGAAGCACCAGAGGAGATTGAGTACGGCGACGGCCCAGAGGAGCGCGTAGTACGCGACGACGACGACGTGAGAGCGGCCGAAGCTGAGCCTACGGAAGCTCCGCCGCGCCTGCCACGCCAGGAACCCGATGAAGGCCAGCGATGGCAGCATCACCGCCAGGCTGTACAGCAACCCGTGGCACTCCGACGCCCACCATAACGGCCCCAGCGACACCGCAGCGCCGCCAGACGACTCGCTGGCCTCCGGCGCCACCGCCAGGGCCATCCCGCCGTCCGCAAGCAGCGCCCGCATCACGGACACCGGCCCGAACGGCCGAACGCCGGGGAAAGTAAAAGGGACGTGGGTGCGCGCTACGGCGTTAGGGTGGGTCAAAAGGCCTGGAGGAAGAAGACGGAACGGAACACCGAATGCAAAACGTTATTATGGTTTCGTGTTGTGGGCCATAGGGCCCATTTTTGACGTCTTTAGACGGCCCGATAAGGAAGAAGCTTATACTGTGCTCGCAAAAAGGAATTTTTTGTTTCATTCTCTATACTATAGTTTATATAATAATAAACATGCCGATGATTTTAAGATCGATAAGATAGAAATTACATGTAGATAAAACTTATTTGATTTGGTTTTCATTCTGTATATTGGATCATGGAATTAAAACTATAGAAACCTTTGAACTAATACGGCGATGGCCCAGAATAATAATAAACATGCCGAAAATGATTTTAAGATCGATGCCTGATGGAAGATGAAGGGAAGACTAATAAAAATATAAATGCCACATTTAAAACATACATTGTTATAGTTAAAATGTATATAAGGGATAAATAAATAAAACCATCCACATATTTTCTTAATTAACAATATATTTACAAATAAATTAATGGATTTTCTGTATGGATACATGAAATATAATTAGAAAACACATGATTCTAGTTTTAGGTCAATAGGAGGTAGAATAGAAAATTATAAAATGTACTGTACAAAATAGCCGTGTGGAAAAAGAAATAATAAAGGAAAACTAAATTTACTATGGTAAACATTGTTTTAGGAACTTATTAAGTGACTATTAGCAATAAATAATAGTTTAATATAGTATGTAAGATAGAAATTCATGCACAATTTTTGGTCATCTCTGTATGGATCATCCCATTAAAACCGCAACTTCCGTGCAAGGTCTTGAACTGCCAGAATCCAAACAGGCCCTAGATCTGCACAATTTTTGGTCTACTGTCACTGAGTCATATTGTCATAATCATCTAGCAAACAGGCCAGAAAGAACAGTAACATCTGAAAGTTACAGACAACTAGCATTAGCTATATACTTACAAAATGATATCACCGTGCTCCTACATCTGATCAAGTGATCACATAACACAGGATAAGTCACATCACCATATTCCTACGTCTAAACCGAGAAGTTGCTTCTAATTTCCTAACAAAAGAATCCAATAAGGCAACGGGAAAGCAGTAGTATATTCTATGGTTCTATATTCCTACGCAACCAGCATTGCCGTGATGCACGACTGCTGGAAATTGGGACAAACAGGGGTAAACTTGTTAATAGTTTCCTGAACTGCCCTAGTTCAGTAAGAAACACTTGATACTACCCAGCGAGTTTACTGGTGCTGCAGCAGCTCCATCATGTTTCTTGACAGTCGCTGTGCAGGGGTCCAGTCCAGAGCTGTTAACGTATCCATGACACTTTGCAAGACGATAGACAATATACCACCGTTCCAAGTCCTGCAGCTCTGATGCCATATCATGTAATGTCATCATCTTCTCAGCGCTGAGATACACATGAAAACACATAAGAATGTCAAATTACGAGAGTACAGGAGCGTCATTATTATCAGTCACTGGAAATAAGAAAAATATCAAATCATGGACCAGCACAGAGGTATGTTTGCAGATGTTTATGATTAATTGCAGAATTCAAATACTAAAGCCTGTGAGTTGTAGTTCAACTATTGGTACACCATACCTTAACAAAGAAATTTCCAGCTTGCCAAACCTCGACACATAGGTTTCCAGTACTTCTGATAGGATTATTGAGTCTTCCTTAGCAGAAGCGCTGCTCTCGTTTTGTAGCCTGGCCAAATACCACAAGATGAAGATTATCAAGATCAATGTGAGGTCTTACTAGTCCCAAGACTACATAGATATTTATGAATAAATCAGCCTGCTGATTATGACATCGTTACAGCCCCTTATACATCAAGTATATTTTTTTTTAAGTTTTTATGCAATTATACTAACTCTGAAGACGTTTAAACCTTGGAGAATGGTACAAAAGGAAACATATTCAAAATAAAGAAAACGATGCTTACGTGTCGTCATTCCCAACAGACAGAGCATAATCACATGCGTCACTGAGTGCGAATTTAGAAAGGTGGTATACAATATTTTCAGCCGAATTAGTAACATTTGTGGCAAGAAGTCTAGCTGGTAGAACAGGAAGAATATACTGAATCAGGCTAGTTGTCGAAACAAGTCTTTTCTGAGCTCGAGTACTAAAGCTGCTACTTCCCATTGTTGCATTCTCATCATCCACCTTCTCAACCAATCTTTTTGTAGCACGAGCCCAATCCAACTCACGAATTCTATAGACCAAAACAAACAAACAAACAAACATCAGCGGATCAGCTCCTTTGAACATGTATGTCAAGCCAAAAGGAGTCGCATATTTTTTTTAACAAAAGAAGCAATTCAAACTAAAGGTCAAATACTTTGCTCAAAAGATGGTCGAGTTCAATTAAAACCAACACCTTCTACGATGCCTGCTCCCATGCACGGTCATGACTTGTGCATGCCATGCTAAAAGCTTTTCTGTTGCTCTTTTCCGCTTTTTTTGCTGTGAAACGACCTTGTCATTCATCTTGTCAACCAGCAAAACACTTGAGTGTGACGGTTTGCTTGCTGACAGTATGGTACTCTGCTGAGGATCAACAATCTGGCTATAATCATCACAACAATAGACTTCTGTTTTAATACCCATACTCTCAGGAGTGTTCTGTTCAAAAGACTTAGGGTGGAGGATGCCATGGCATTCAGAATTGTATGTTGCTGTCAAATCGACTTTCTTAACCTCTGGTCCTTGAATACATGATGAGTTGGGATCCTCTGACAAACTCAAGCTAGGCTTTTGAACAGAAGTAGTCTGTGGAATCGGTAGCTGCATGTCTGAATGTCTAGCATAGTTTGAAGTATGTACTCCGAAGGTGAAATCTGTGACCTTGTCAGGTTGAGCTGTCAGTGGAACTTTGGCTGCCATTGTTTCATCATGACATACAGAAGCCCCTATTGGACAAGATTGGTTATCCAAGCTATCAGTGAGCTCTAGATAGCAATTAGCAACATTGTCAGTCATTTCCAATCCAGTATCACTAGCAACACTCTGTGGTTGCCAGTTCAAAGTATCTTCACAAGTGGGCAGCACGCTAATTATTGAACTGGGTTGACCAGTACTTTTGAGTAAAGGCGATCCAGAACTTGACATATTCTGCGACTGAGATGCTGAAGCATAAAATAAGCCACATGTTTTAGAAGTAGACTGATTCTGTTCAGGATAAGAAGATCCATCAGATATAGCAGACTCTAGTGGTCCCGTTTGCATATATGGGGCACTATTGCTAAAGCATACAGCAGAGCCACTTTCATCTAATTCAATCTTTGTAGCCAACTCAACCAAATTGTCGCTGCATTTTAAAACATTTGATTAGATTGCAACACAGAAGTACCAAACTGGCAATGATGCTTAAGAAGAAAGAAATATTTGATTCAATACAGAAAATATGGAAAACTTGATAGTTTTGTGTTCCAAGCAGAATAAGCTAGTATGACCCATCTGACTGGAAATAGTGAATGCCAGTACCAAGAAGTGTTTTGCAGTCAGAATTTTGTTACAAACCAAAAATCTATTAACAGAAATAATTGAGCCCACAGTTATTGTTAGATTGTATATTTGTGCTATGTGTGTATGTGGTAGGGGTATGCACCTCCACCTTGTATAACCGATCACCCCCTTTGGGCCTGCGCCTGGTTTAGCCGGCCAGCCCATACTTGATTAGAGAGATTTTTTTTAGATAATGGATGAGAACATCCGGCCTCTACGTCCGTGGACGTACACAGCCAAGTTGATATGAGAGATATGAGGAGATCTCGGTTGGTCCTGTTTCTATAAACCACTGAGATCTCCTCGCCCCTATATATATGTACATAGGTCTCTCAATCAATTTAATCCAATATTCCACGCAATCTCTATTGCTTTCAGTTATAAGTGTTGCAGATACCATCATGCAGGACCAGTATTAGGTATAAAGCATTACCAACAAAGCAAGAGATTGAGTTTTATGGTTAGATGTACAATTCCAAACCGATGCAAAGAAAGTTGTAGTGAACCAATTTCAACAAGAAAATGGAATACTTATCGAATGATATAATGAAACTGCAGGACCTCAATTTACCTTTGCTCAAACATTCCATATGTTTGTGAAAAGGAATCAGTTGATACACCAAATGAATTTAAAAGCGAATCAATTTCCATTTGCTCTTCACATTCATACAAGAGGGGCGAATTTTTTTGAGCCATTATCCATGGTTCCATCTGCAGTGTATACAAACGGACTTGACAGTTGATGCGATATATCGTTCTGTCTGTCCTCAGTGCTTGGCATAAAGCCAGAAGATTCTATGTGACCAGGATTTGTTCCCCATTCAGCAGAATGTATTTCATCTCGGCTTTCATAAGCATGGCTTGTTGTGGGTCCTTTCTGATGAGGTGGTTCAATCTCAAAAGATATTCTGTTTTGCTCATCATTATTCATGCTATGTTGGAGATCAGCAAAATTTGAAAGCTATAGACAGTGGAGGCACTTGTAAGGGTGGTCTCAGTATCACCAGGGAATGGCAAAAAACTTGAGGTGAAAGATGGGCTTTTTAAAGAGCCATTGTCCCAAACAACTTGATGCTTTATGGTATCCCCACCTGAAAGTTCTGCATGGTTGAAAGTCAAATCACTGCACTCTTCATTGAGTCCATTGTCACTGTTGGATGCTTCCAAAGCCTCTTGCATTTGCATAAGGGCAACCCATGTTCCATCCGTGTGCCCGAAATGTGGCTATTGCTTTGCAAATATGGATAACTCGCAATTCCTGTGCTGCAACTACTTCCAAATGAGAGAGCTCTGTCATCAATGTCATAGGGAGTTAGTTCTTCTGTATGATCAAGACAGGATGCATTAGAAGGTCTACGCCGGTGGCTGGTATTTATGTTGGCATTTTGCATCTGCACTCCTTCATACACTTCAGGCTGAGGAGGCCCCAGAAGGTAATCAAATTGTTGATATCCTCCCACCACAGAAGAATCATTAATCAGATCAAACTCTGCAGCATTCACGAGAAGACCTTGGGCTTCAAATCCCTGCTTCAAACAGAACAACTGTACTGTAAAGCTCGGGTATAGAATTCCTGACTAGCATCTTGTGGAAGACAAACTGTGCTAGGGTCAACTGAGAAATCTTTTGCAGTCAGCCCATCCACATTTACCAAAAGTTCATCACAATTGCTAGACTGGGGACACAACTGCAAATAGCTTGGGCCCCTGAACCTTGAAACAGGAGTGGTGTTCATGCTTTGTTCAGCATCTGCAGGTGATTGGATCAAAGGATTTACACATGTCAGTTAGAATTATCCAGCTCAATAAAACCCGCAACAACTGTAAGACCCTAATTACCAATTTGACATCTTATGACCTACCAAAATCGCCTCATGTCTATGTGCTAAGAAATCTAAATAGAAGAATACTGCACAGTATAAAACTAGAAAGGCAAGCGGCGAGCTAGACATTAAAGAAAGGCATGCGCCATCCCCCTCCCCCAACCCAAGCTTTAAAACTCACCGAACAAAAACCCTTGAGCTCTAAAACGGCCAAGGGCATCGATATTCACACTGAAGAATCTCCACAATGAGCCACCTCAAAGCTCAAGCTAATTAACAACTAGAACGGCTAGCTAAACAACCAATCAACCACGAGAACAGCTAAACAAGCCACCGACAGAAGTAATAAGCGTGCGCGGCGAGATGACGCGAGGGCTTACTAGCAACCGGTGAGGTCGAGTGTAGCGGCGGGTCGGCGGTGAGCTCCTGGACCCGCTCCTAGCTGCCGGGGCAGCTGGGCTGTCTCCGGGGTTAGGGTTTTGGAGCTGGGAGCGTTGCAGCCAAGGCGAGCACCAGTGAGGGAGCCCAGCGCACACTGCGCAGTGGGAACGCGGAAGCTGCCTGCCGAGCTGCCGACTCGTGCGCTTTGACTTTTCCTTTCAGCGGTCGGCGACCAGGCGCAGCGGGGGCCACCAACTGGGCCGTAACGGCCCGGCCCGTGGGGGGCCAAGTATAAATCTACTTTTAATCTCTCTCTTTTCTCATTTGCTCAAAACAAAAAAATCTCTCTCTTTCTCATCCCTCCAGAGTCCACAGAGCAGAGGAGGGGAGAAAGATGAAGGAGGGATCGTCGTCGGGGAGGGGCGTTCGCTGGGGGCAGCGATCCGAGGCAGCCGTCGACGGCGAAGCCATACGCGCCGCCGAAGCTGTCACCCCAGGATCTGCCCATCGACTACGCGGGTTTCCTCGCCGTCGTCTTCGGCGTCGTCGGAGTCATGCTCCGCGTACGTAACCATGTCACCCTCTCTGATCTGAATTTGATTTCCGAGTAACGTTTAGATCTGGACAAGTTAGTGGTAGATCTGCATGCTCCGGCAATCCCGTGTGAGTGACTTTTGTTCTTGTTTCTAATCGATTTCGGTTTGCAGTACAAGGTGTGCTCGTGGATCGCGATCATCTTCTGCGCACAGTCGTTGGCAAACATGAAGAACTTCGAGAATGATCTGAAGCAGCCTTTATGTCTCGATGGCCGAGGTTTATGTGAGTTTTCTTTGACAGACTCAAGGTTTAGGCATTGATATGAGTTTGGCTTCTTTAAAAACAGCAGTACAGTTAAAATCTAGAGAGTAGCATAGCAACATATGCTTACTCAGTTTAACAATAGACCCTGACTATAAGCCTATCAAATCAAAAATATAAGACAATTTGGGAATCCCACTTTTTAATTTTCATAGGTAGCTTCAGCTTGTGCTTGAATTGTGCAATCAAACTATTTTTTATCTAGTTTGTTGCTCCTTAGTTACCCTATGACCTACTCAATTTGTGGGTTGTTAACGCTTGATTGATTTTGCCATGGTTATGCCTATATTATGCTTCAATAATTTGGAATTGGTTAGAATGCTATTATAGGCATAGTATTGAAAAATCCAACCATTCCCGATATTACTGATGTTACAATTATGCTTCCTGACATGGATGCATGGAGTTCCCAAATCACACCTACACACTTACATCGAGCATCCTTCATGATTTTTACAAAGAGTAAAGTGTACTGCTCAAACTTGTTCAGAGGTGTCAAATAATTCTCCAAACTATTGTAATTGCGCATGCACTAGCGCCCTAAATTGTTTGGGAATGTCATGTAAGTCTCCATCTCCAACTACTAATTTGTAACCTCATTTCTCTAAGTTTGTTAATTAGTGCAGTCAAAGTTCAAACCTCCCTGATTAGTGTTTTTCCATCAGTCTGTCAATTTGGCATATACTTCCTCTGTCCTAAATTATAAGACGTTTTGACATTTCTAGATTCATAGTTTTTTACTATGTATCTAGGCATAATATATGTCTAGATACGTAGCAAAAGTTGAGTCTTAAAAGGACAAAACGTCTTATAATTTGGGACAGAGAAAGTACATGACATCCAGAAGGTATCACCCCTGTCTTAAAGGAGATATGGTGGCTGACAACACTTTTGCTCAGTTGGACAAACTGTGTGCTGAGTTTGAGGCCCATGTGGGCATGTAATCGTTTAGGCTGTAATGTCCTGTGTCTAAACTCTAAATCTTGGTTTTGAGTCAGTGTTCTATGTGAGCTTTTTAATGCTTTTTTGCTATTTTGGTAGTAAGTTTTTTTGGCCCTCTGTCTAGTAGTGTCTAAGCACTCAGTGCTTAAATGTGTAAACAGTTTAAGCAATAGAGATGCAATAAACATGGATGATTTAATATTGCTGTAATTTCGTTCCTTTGGTAATGAAATTTGGGATTCCCGTCATTTAAAAAAGGTCCTCTCTGGTCGATGTTGCTCGATTTATGAGAGAGGGGGGAGAGGAGAAATGAGAGACATGAGTGATGTGTCAGTTCACTGCGATGGGATGGGGGTTGCTAGCACACCACATAGGCAGTTACACTAATTAGCAAGATTTGAATCTCGAGTGACCAACTTAACCAACAAATTTGAGGGACCTATGTGACACTTCCAACAAATTTTATGGACTTCTGAATGCTGATGCACTCTACTCGTTTGCAAAATTTGTAATTGTGTGACTCGAGGTCCAAATATCATTAATTGGCATATGCTTGCCTATTTGGTGTGTCAGGATGGCCATCTGAGAGTTGTAGGGAGCTGCTGTTGCAGTTCACTCTTTACCAACATAGAACTCTGCTGCAAGTAATATTATAAATATTTGATGCAAAGTTTCCATCCAGGAACTGTGGTTAAGAATTCATATTGACATATCTTAATGATAGACAATAGCCTAGCAGGCTTAGATTACTTGAGAAGAGTTTACAGAAGAGGTTACGTATAAAGAGAGGAGGAGGGTAGCCCAAAGGGCCAGCCGAGTCCCAAGGGGCCAGCCGAGACCCAAGGGGCGAGCTGGGCATTAAACCAGCACAACTAGCTAGGAGATTAAATTAAATAGCAATTAATTCTAACACTTAACTTGCCCAGTCTACAACTGTTGTGTTGCTCCAAATTATACACCCTCCAATCACCTTGTCATTTTATACATCATTGTGCTCCAAAGCACTTTGATCACCAGTTTCTATTGTAGTGCTTTTGTAAAGTTAAATATAAATGAAACAGTAGTATTAGTATTTGACACTTATCTTCGAGCTGGGGAATGAAGGGCGTCCAGTGCCGTAGGATCCCGCACTGTGCAGGTCTGGGGAGAGGTGATTAGTGCCAGGCCTTACCCCTCACACTCGCAATGTGCGGAGGCTAGGGCTCGAACCCCTGACCTTCTGGTCACAGGCGGTAAAGCACTACTGCTTGCACCAGGGCCGCCCTCATTTTTGACCGGGGAATAATAGGATTAATAACCTTTGGGATGAGAAGGTAATAATCGATATTATATGTGCTTCACATTTTTGTGAAATAATTGTTAATCCAAAAGCAAGTATTAACCAGATGGAAATTGATACCGTGTGCTGTCTCTATGCTGCCTGAGCCAAATTTGAGCAATGTCTTATCCTTACATTGTGAAAAGAGCTCTTGTTAGCATTCACCATATGTTTCATGTGTATATTTCTTTACCAAACTCTACAATCCCCTGATGCTTAGTTCTAAGTAAATTAAAGTAGCGGAATGAAATGGATTTCTTTTTTTTTTTTGGGTGGGTCGCTGTTATGTGGCATGGGGGCATAATTTTTATAATGTACTGATTCACTTACGAGTTATACTTCTGGATTTCCTATTTTTTCATCAAATGTTTTAATAATATGTCATCAGAAACCTTTACAGATGGAGATTCCTTCCTTGTCATCTGCAAAATGGCATCAATAATTCCATATTCTCATAACCTAATTGCATTGCCAAACAACAAAGTTAATGTTTAATATGCATATATAATGTCGTATAGGGTTAAAAAGCGTGCGGATATATCCTGTCCCGTTTTCCATTTTTGACCTGCTCGTTTCCATATTTCTTGGGGGAATTCCAAAACAGCATGGTAACCAGGACGCCTGCCAGAGCCTGGGCAGGCACAGGGGTGTGGTGGCGGCGGGACCTCCTTCTTCCCCTCTGCCATCCCCTTCCTCCTTGCATGGCGGCGCCCTCGGTGCCGCCCCTGGCCTCTCCAAGGCCTGGCCTGCCAGATCCAGTGCCCACCACTGGTGGGCGGACACTCATCTAGCTGGCGGCGGCGCCCATGATGGTGGGGCACTCAGATACGTTTGCTGGGACACAAGTGTCTGGGACTGGATTGCTAGTTTTTTGTGGGATCATGTATTTATAATAATTGGAAATACCTCGTATTTGTCCCCTATTTATAAAATTAGGGATAAGCTCAGCACCAATTCCCCATACCCCAACAGTCTAAAAGTCCCAGACACTCTGGTCAGCCCACCATATAACTCACGAATGTGCCTGTGGCTTTTTTTCCTATGCGGGCCGGTGCCACCTGCGGCTGCAATGCCCTTCCACGGTTGCGCCGTGCTACTGAGGTGCCACCACACAGCGCCCACTGCAATGCCCTTCCACGGTTGCGCCATTCTACTGATGTGCCACCGCACAGCGCCCTATCTCACCTGTCGCTGTCCTCTCCTGGAACCCCTTCAATCTTCATCCCATCAACTCAGACTCTTGGTGGATGTTTTCATTGCCAACATTGGGTTTTGGGAAACATGTTGCCTGTGCCGTAGCCAGCCTGCCACCCCATCTTCTGGTGTTGCCTTGCTGCTACCTGCCTGCTTCAGCCTGTGACCCTGTTGCTTCTGGCTACGGCCTGCTGGCTGGTGCTGACCTGCTGCTTGTGGGTTGTGCAGCAGCCCCCAACCAGCCAGAGCAAACCAGTGCCTAGCAGTCTACAAGATTAGGACTGCAGTGTTAGTTCACTTGTTTGTATATGTTGTTCAGTTCATTTGTTTATGTCAGATATGTAACAATGTAAGCCTACAACGTTTGGCCCTTAATTTCCTCAGATGTTCATGATAATTTTGTTCTTTCTGTGGAATCTCAATGTTTCTCTATTTAATTGCATCCACAGCTAGAAAAGTTTTACCAAAGCTTTTTACATTTCCAGGTTTGCTGTTATGGGTCTGGTGACAAACTATTTTGGGCCCCCTCGCCCAGGCAGTACAAAGCGCTAATCTGTGGAAGGACAACATGTGCTTCATCCTTCATTTTATATCTTGCCAATATTTTTGGGGCTTCGATAGCTTTTCCATTGGTTCTGACATTTATGTATGTCGAATTTGAGCGAAAGTCATAGACATGGACATCAAATTAATGGACCGGTACATGTATGATGCTCAATCATTTATTTGTGCAGTACTAGTAGTACATGTCTTGGTTCTCCCAGATATTATTTCTTTTAGATACACTATTATCAACGCATGGACTGTTCGAAAGAGTTTTTGGTGCCTACGGGTATGTTGATCAATGCTTCCTGGAGTTCGGGTCTACTTCATCTCCCCTCCCCTTGACTATGTTCGTCTGGTTCATTGTTATTCCTCCTTTTGTCGCTGTGATAACTTCCGTTGGCAAGCATTCTGGGATCTGTTACTTCTGGTTCATCATTATCTTCACTGAGATTCTGCTCTTGTGACCAGTCTATTTCCCTTAAAAAAAACTGACCCGGAGCCTCATAATTGACTGATTAATGGCCCTCGTTTGATACTCTAACTTAGTTGGAGTTAGAGTTAGTTTTTTAACTTTTAACTCTAGCCCTAGAGGTGTTTGGATGAAAGGGTTAGATTGACATTAAATGTACTTGTCCAATTATTTGGTGTGGTTGGAGGGAGAAAGAAATTGCACTTTTTAGTTGACTTAATTTGAACTAGCTCTAATTAGCACCTCTTGAGTGAACTGTTTTTTTTTGCGTGAGTTAGATGCAACTAACCACAATTTAACCCTCTGTTTGGATCCTTTACGGCTTAGCTCAAACTAACTCTAACCTGTGAGTCCAAACGGGGTCAATGAGTGATCTTGTTTTGTTTCTTTTCGTTTCATTCACCGCACTGTTACCAGCAAACGCTTTCACTATTACCACTTATAACAGTCTGCACGATCTCAATCCCCAGATTCTCCACTCGCTTTGACTGTAGGGACTCACAGGGAGCATGTGCATGGGCGTGGCCTGTTTTGATTCACCCAGAGCAGCTAATAGTTAGTCAGATGATAGTTGCTAGCTAATATTAGCTATGACCTATTACCTTTCGAAAAAGAAAAGATCATCTAAGCAACTAAATGCTACCTGCTTAGCCAGAGGAAGCCTGCTTAACAGCTATTAGCCGACCTATTACCTGAGTCCTGTCTAGATTCTCTGGCCAATAGCTATTATTAGTTGGCTATTAGAGCATCTTCAAGGGGCTTGTCTAAAATTTTATTCTCTAAACCATCATTTCAAGAGACATTTGAGTAAAAGTCATTTTCTATTTATTTTTTTTTATAATTTTACAACTTTTCTATATCTTGTGAGCACTCCAGTGAGTTATCCTCACTCTTTATCCTTGAGAACAGGAGATGTTTATATTTAAAGATCGAACTAAAAAAGGCTGTTGGAGGATAATCTTTATTTCTATAAAATTATAGGAAGGGTATAAATAAATAATCTATTGAGGTTGTTTTTTTTTTAGATTACACAGTACAACGTAGACGCTCAACACGCACGACACTCACCCCTATGAACACACGTGACGCAAACCCTACCTCTATGAGCACCTTTGAAGGATCGGATAAGCAAATCTTGAAGTGAAAGTCACCATCGGGCGCTAATCGCTATCGACGGGACGTCGCCTACCACTTAATGCATTGGAAATCCCGAAATAAATCCGGCGATAAAAGTGTCGCGACCCAAGATTTGAACCCTGGGTGGGAGCTCCCCGACCAATGTTGAATCACAAGATCCAAAATGGGCCAGAAAGGCCCACGGATTCTGTTATCCTCACAAGATCTCGCCCATCAGCAAAGGTCCACTGCAGGAACCTACATGATGTCCTCTGATAACGCCGCTCGGTTTGTTTTTCAGCAGATTTGCAGAATGAATAAAGCTTGCTGAGATTTTTTTTTTACTTTTAAAAAACACTGCCAAGGATCAAGACGAGCTGTTATTTTGGAGTACGTGTCTTGGCACCTACAGGCTACAGCATTTCACTAAAACGAGAAAACGACGAGCTGTATGTTTTATATATGGCTGTTCACGATCACCAACTGTCGTTAGCCGGTCGGAGGGGACCTGGACCCGGGCGTGTTGCCTTGCATTGGATGGTTGCATCGACAGGCGACTATGGGGACAGCGACGCCGGCAGAAGATCTCCTTATCTGGACAGATTGATTGATTGTACAGTACAATTTGTACTCCGGATGGCTGATGAAAGTTTCTTGAATACGATTGTGGTGGTAGTGATGGACGTAGAGAGTTAGAGACGAGACGACGTGTCTTCTCTTGGCCCTTGAGCTCGAGATCTCTTCTGTTTCCGAAAGCTGGTTGTGTAGAATTTTTTGAGGCTGGTGTGTGGTAGTTATGGATGGAGTACTAGCGAGGAACCATGACCGCATAGTCCATCCATCATGAGTCCAGGAGCTCTGTCGTTTTGGCATAGAAAATGATGCTATCAGTATGCCTGGTAATGGTACACTATCAGTATCTGCGCTGCGCGGTTTTCTCCGAGATGACGTCCTCCGCTACGTCGACCTGTGGTATTGCGCCTCTAATGAAATGGAAGAAAATTGGGTGCACCGTGGTGCACCATGCATGCCATCGGGGTTGGGGTGGTAGGCATGGTGCACGTGGGGTGCACCTAATTTTTTTTCCCACCATACGGCCACAGGGCTCCACTGTGTTTACTCTCACGGTTCATAGCTTGTGTTCCATGATTTTCTATCTTACTAAATTCTCTTGTGAAGTGATTATGTGGTTGAAAGTATTTTTTTATTCTTCATCATAAGTTCTCAAAATCAGGATGAAAAATCACTCCACTGAATTAGGAGAAGCTATTTTTAGCTCTCAGTTTTTAGTTCATACCAGAGAATCATTTTACAGAATCAGGAGAGAAATACTTCTTGCAAAAAAAAAAAAATATGTTTGAGAATGACACCGTGGAGCGCTTCCAAACGGACCCACGTACAGGGAGGTTTGAAAGGTGCGCAATGTCTCCACTCCAAATCTTGAAACTTGAAAGGCGCCAAGGGCCCAAGGCCGGCGGTGCAAGCAGACGATGAGCTAGATAGGCAGCACAACAGCCTGCAGATTTGTGTAGTATTTGTGTACAATATACTAGTGGTTGCTGAACAAAACGGTCGCCAAAAATAGTATTTGTGGTTGCCGAATTGCCTGTGCAATGCACCCTAGCTCGTGCATATAGGAGTATATCACTACGTCAAATGTTTATTGTAAAAGCCAGGGCTCATATATTGTAGGAGCAGCTCAATCTTAAGCCGCCCCTATCATTACGTAATGTTTGCTAGGTGTGGTTCGATTTGATTTTCTTCTATATTGCAGCAGATGGCAGTCGCTTTCACTCGGATCGATCAGTGCGTACCAAAGATATTCTAGTATATACTGAATTAAAGGGTCTTCAATTCTGGCTGCTAACCTCTTAGTAGCGATATGATGAAGACGTGGCAAAAAGTTTGCAAGGCTATATTGGAAGTCTTTACTGTCACTGCAACTAAAGATTAATTACTACACGCTTATCAGATCAAAGGTCACTCTCTAATGGAGTAATGGCTCCGGCGAGGATGCCACGGAGCACTCACGACTGAGTGAAGAAGGCCGGCGAGGGCGGGACCCGTCATGACGGGGATGAACAGTCATCAAATGGACAAATGCCGAGGGAGGGAAAAAGAAGAGTGGCAACACCATTCGATAATAAAGATCAAGGGATGATACTCGCCGAGTGAATCAAACACCGGTTCCCAGTCACCTATTTGGCTACTTCATCTGTAACATCGATCACCTGAACTGAACTAGTAGCAGTGACAGCAACGGTTCCTTGCATGATTGCCTCGAGAGGCAACCACGGACAGCGATACCGGCAGCTACTCCCTCCGTCCCACGGAGTCTGTCGTTCTACGAGCCTGCTGTTGTCCCATGGAGTTTGTCGTTCTAGCTCTGCATGCCTGACACAACCTATGGAATAGTACTACGCTGCCAATCCACCCACCCCCTGCCCATTCTCACTCGATATTCTCTCTCTTCTTTACTAGTACTACTCCAGCAACGTGGCCAGCAGTAGCGCCCGGCGGCCGGGCGGCGACACATTCGGAGCTTAAAGACAGGTGGTGGGGGAGGCGGCGAGGGCACCGCCGGGACCATGGTGTTGGATCCCGACGAGGAGCAGATCGCAGATGGCCGCGCCGCCGGAGGAAGTCGGGTCGCCGGGCGGTGCCTCGCAACGACGCCGAGGGAGAGGAAGCGCCCATAGCCGGGCGGGCATGGCCTCACGGGCGGTACATGCGCGGGTTAGCCGGGCGGCATCCTCCTCCCGGGCGGCGTCCGACAACCGCGCGCCAAGGCTCGGACATAAAGACTGCACGCAGCTTTATCGACCAACGACATGCCCATCGCGAGATCCAGGCGAGAAGGCCCAAGTCGGCGCCCCTTCGCAGGCCCACGCCGCAACCACATTCCCCATCGGAGGTCTTAAACTCATCTTCTCCGCCCGGCCCCTCCACCAAAGAACGACGCTGGCGAGGCCGAAAGGCGGCGAGGGCAGCACGGCCATGGCGAGGCGGTAATGGCGGCGCCGGGCGTGGCCTTGCGCGGAGATGGTGCCAAGATCTCGGGACGAAGCGCCGCCACGGTGCCGAGATTTGGAGGAGTAAAACAATGGGGAAACGAATCTTCTGTCAAAAGGAAAAGAGGAACAGGGAAGAGAGAGAGGAGACCGACAAGATGCGGCAGGTCCGGGCGAGCCTAGCGCATTGGTCTCCGGGTCCGTTCAGAACGACAATCTCCGGGACGGAGGGAGTAGATCTTTCCATATCTATACAGATCGTGATAACGGTGGTCGACAAAAGTTTCTTGAATAGCGGACGAGTTGATAGCTCGGTGGTAGAGCACGGTAAATTCGGCCTCCCGCCCGCGGTTCGAACCCCCGGCCGGGTCGATCAAGGGTGTCGCGACCGGGATATTTCCCCAGGGTACCGGACTGTACAGGAGTGTGTGTGTGGGTGGTGTGTGTATCCCGCAGGCGTCCCCCAGACATCTCGGCAGCCCACCTGCGCGCTTGAGCGTGCGGTCAGCGCTGGTGCCCATGAGAGTTCTTACATGACGGTGCCCATGAGTTCTTACATGACGGGCCAGTGCTCCTGGCATATGTAAAAAAAAAAAAAGTTTCTTGAATACTCCCTCCGTCCTAAAATAAATAACATTTTCGCTTCCGAGAAACATCTACCGGCAATTATATATTAAAATAGGATTAATATTTATATTACATAATTAGTATCATTAGAAAGATCTTTTTTGATCTAGTTTTTTAACAAATTTATTTGGAGATTTAAATCTTCTACATATTTTCTATAAATCGAGTCAAACTTGTGGCTTATTTAAAACCCAAAAACGCCGTTTATTTTGGGACGGATGGAGTACTGGTGGTAGGAATGGGCCGTGGGGTGGGGGTAGCGACATGCTTTCTCTTGCCCCTTGAGCTCCAAGCCTCTTGGTCCCAAAGCGGGTTGCATAGAATGAAGTTGTTCAGTTGATTTTAGCTGATGATGATTTTTTGACTGATATAATAGTATTCGGAGAGAAAATGAGTTGAATCTTTAAGACAGATATGGTATGCGAATTATGTACGTGCTTCATGAATTGTTGTGAGATGTATTATCGAAACAACTTCACATGTGAGGCTGTTTTTCCCCTTTCACAGAAACATGAATGTGTTATGTAAAAAAAAACATGAATGTGAAAAAGAAAGTAGTTTTCCCCATCTCTCTCCCTCATTTCTCCCTCTCATACACACATGAAGTTATTGGTAAATATATTTTGTCATTTTTTATTAAAAACAACTTAAAGAATTGAGGGAGAAATATATTTATATTTACCAATAACTTCACTTAAAGAATTGTTCATAAAGTTGTTTGTAAAAACAGCTTTATCACTAAGGTGTATGAAACAGGACCTTAGTAGGCGAGCTTTTAGTTTGAAAGATAGCTATGTTTGGGTCAAAGTACTGCCCACAATTTCATTTGAGTAGAACTTAAACGATTACTCTTAGGCCAGTCTCAATGGAGAGTTTCACCTCCCGGTTTTCAAGATGTGAAACTTTGATATGAAATAGGCATCTCCCTCAATGCACGTTTCATTGTACGTTTCATTGCACAGTTTCATAGGCTCAAGGGTCCCACAACTTCTCTCTCATTGCATGGTTTAATTACATAGTTCCATGGTGAAACACTATTTGTGTTCAATGGGGGTTTCACCCCGTTTCCAACGCATGTGAAATCTGTGCCCAAAGGTTTCACCATGGTGAAACTTTTTCCTTTCTCTCCTAGGAGTTTCATGCAAAAAGTGAAATTTTTTGATGTGGCGCTGCATTTAATGTGCATGAAACTACCATTGGAGAGTTTCACCTCCCGGTTTCCAAGATGTGAAACTTTGATATGAAATAGACGCGTCTCCCTCAATGCACGTTTCATTGCACGTTTCATAGGCTCAAGGGTCCCACAACCTCTTTCTCATTGCATGGTTTAATTGCATAGTTGTATGGTGAAACTCTATTTGTGTCTCAATGGGGGTTTCACACGTTTCCAACGCATGTGAAATAAGCTTGCCTAAAGTTTCACCATGGTGAAACTCTTTTCCTTTCTCTCTCCTAGGAGTTTCATGCAAAAAATAAAATTTTGCCGATGTGGACGCTACATTTAATGTGCATTTAAACACTCATGAAACTCCCATTAAGACTGGCCTTATGATTCAATAAAGCTCGCCAAACGGCATTCAAGAAGAAGAAGAACCCACCAGCCCAGGAGTGCTATCCTGTCGTCGTGGCATAGAAACCGTATTCCGTACGTAATCCAGCCCAGAGGCGCCATCATCGTGGCATTGGAAATGGTATCCATCCACTACAAGAGACGTGCTATCGTTTCGGTACGAATGATTCAGTATCTGCACTGCTACTATACGCGAGCACAAGCCTACAACGGCCTGTGGTTTGCACATTTTCTCCATCCCGGCCGTTGGTGACACGTGTCAGAACGTTCTTCAGGCTGGATACAATTTATAATAAAACCACTAGTACAGTACTTGTATATTATGAATATGCATGAAAAAAGATTTAAAAAGTAACTATAAAACTGATTTCTCTAGATCTGAAACTTGTAGATTATTTTCTCTAGATTTGAAGTTGGCGGAGGTCGTAGAGTATCTGAAGTGAGGTGGAGAAGACTTTTACCGAGTGCGTTAACTCAATATACGCACGCGATGTTGATTTACCATGCCCGGACGTGCAGGCAACAACAACAATGATCACCACACGACTTTTTTCACAAGGCGCCAAACACCTCAGCACGCACACGATCAGAAGTGAGAAGCCCCAAGGATAAACACTTCACTGCTACGTATCGCTTCTATATAGGTCAGTGTGTGCCATGTTGACCCACGCTGTAATAAATTACTTGAAGGCGGTGCACGCAACGCAAGCGGCCGAGCTAGGCAGGAGAGGAAGAAGATTACCGTAAATTAAATTAAACTAAATTAAATTATTAGCCGTGGTTGCGCTACTGACGGTTAACTTAGCAGCCCCTAGAGACAATCACCATCACTGTCGGTGCCAACAGTTTGTTTTTCTACTGACCACCTCATCTCGCGTACCGCCGGTGAATTTTTAGACCTGGTGTCAGGAAAAAAGGCCAGGCCAGTCCACTAGTGTGCCGGATAAAATGGTTGCGAAAATTGTGGTGGTTGCCGGATCGCCACCTCTTGCTAGGTGTGATTGTTTTTTTGAGATTTTTTTGAGATTACACATTACAACGCAGACGCTTAACACGACGCACACTCACCCCTATCAACACACGCATGCAAACCCTACCCCCCGCGGAGCACCTTCAAGGATGAAATGGTTGGTAAATCTTCAAGTTCCGAAGTCACCACCGGGCGCCGCTATCGACGGGGACATCGCCTACCACTTAATGCACTTGGAAAATCCTAAAATAAATCCAAAATAAAGTGTCGCATGTGATTTGAACACGGGTGGGAGCCCCCAACCAATGACCTTTACCATTGCACCGTGAGCCCCTTTGACGCTACGTGTGATTGTTTGGGCCTGCTTCGATTTTATTTCTTTATTATTGCACAGGAGGCGGCAATGCTGGCCGCATGCTCGACTCGCGGCGTGTTAGTGTAATCTTGGCATTAGAGTATTGCATGTTTACATTGTTAATTGCATGTAGAAAATAAGTGTGAGATGGTCCATGTGATGTGGGTCTGGCGGCCTAATGTTGGCGTGCCGTGTGATGTGGATGTGCGCCGTGTGATGGGGTCGCCTGGCGTGAAGTGGTGCTACTAAATACAGGCAATGGAAAGGTCAATTTGACCGAGTGAATTGATGCATGGAAGGAGTAGAGGAATGACCTGAATTGGTCGTGAGGATGGGTGCAAACGAGATGTGTTTTGGGCCATTAGTGATTTTTAAGAGGTCATTCCTTAAGTTTTTGCATGGTGTGAGTTATGGCTAAGTGAATTGGCCGGTTGTTATCCTTGCATGTACATAGTTGTTGAGTCTATATATTAATGGAAAAAAGGACGAGAGTTGTGTGGCTTTGCGTCAACAAAATGTGTCTCTATTTTGATGGTTCTTGTGAGTTCATCCATGAGAGTTTGTGAGTGTTTGTGATAAACACTTACGGAGTGAGGGAGCGATTTCCATAATTTGGGGAGAGATTTCCAACAGTGCGTGCACCGAATTAAGCTATTAAAGATCCTCCGTCCTGGCTGCTCCTGGCTGCTTGCCTTTTGTAGGCTTGTAGCGACGATGACGGCGTGGCGAATCAAAGCCATTTTTGCATGCTGTTGCGCTGGCGGGCCGCTGGCCGCTGGCTGCTGCTGCTGGCTGCGTGCTGGTTGCTGGCCTGGCCGCTGGCTGCTGCTGCTGGCCGCATGCAGGTTACTGGTCTTGCCGCTGGCCGGCTCGTGCCTATTGCTGCCTCTGGTGGCCGGCTCTTGCACAGACCAACGGGGAGACGCTCATAGCCAGCTCTGGGATCTGGCGGCCGGCTGGGAGGTATTGGAGGCTGGCTGGGAGAGGCTGAGCTGTGGTCGCCTGGTGGCTGGCTGCCGCCGGCGTGGGCTCTGCTGGGGGTCTCCAGAAGCGTGCAAGGAGGCGGTGGAGACATAGATGCGATGGCCCGATCGATCTCGCGTGTCGTTTTAAAAAAATTGCCGCGAACAAAATGTCTGTGTGAGACCAAAATTATGATAGTTTAGTAGAGATGGTCTTATTTGTTTCTCAATATTTTTGGTGAGTTAGAAAACACCATGGTTTTCGAAATAAATTATTGTTTTTAGCGCATTTTATTGATAGGAGCGGAGAAATGTGCAAACAGTTTATAGCGCAAGATGTGCCAACACTTTGTTTTTTTCGCTCGGAGCTCAAACTAAGTTAGGTCCAAGCCACCCCCGCAAGGACTAGAAGTCTAGAACTAATTTACATTAGGTGGGGAAACAACTGTGACATGGTCACTAGGATGCGTTTGGGCAATGCTGTGCCCTGGCCACATTTTTTGAAGCTATCGGTCCCTGCGTTTGCCCACAAGTTTGCTTCAACATATATGTCTTTCATGATCTTCTGCGTAGGAATGCTCGTTTACAAGCTTGGAGAGATAGCTATGTATAGGAATTTTATTTTCATTTTGGGCCTAGTTGCCTTGTAACTTTGTTTGTACCCATCCTTTCATTTAATTAAAAACATAGAGAGGTCGGGGGCTCTCTAACCGGGAAACCAAAAAAAAAAAAAAAGATCTTCTGCATAGGGATGCACATTTTTTGCGGAATACCCGGTTGTTTCTCTGGCACCAAATGTGCCAAACGGTCATCACGATCAGAGCGCAGGCCCTTCCTCATCGGCGCCGATATTGTGAACCTCTTGGAGACGCTCTTAGGTGGGTTCTTTCATCTACGCATCACTTTTCACTGCAACTAAAGATTAATTACTACAGTCGTATTAGGACTGAATCAAACACACACCACTTTTCCAGCCCAGCCCCCTAAACTGACCTAGTACACACCAACCGCTTCTTTTTCTACGGAAGGCCGGGAAGCGCATATATGCACTACCACATTTAAAAATTGGCTCATTTTGGACTCTGCAGAGCAAGCATGATTGCAATTTTCAACACACTACATGTTCTTTGCAAAGTTTATGACCTGAAAGATTCCAATCCCAATGGCCGGCTTCCAGTTAAAATAAGTTCGTCCCATAGACTTTCCTGATCTCCGCTGTACTGTACACATGAAGCTGATTCAAACAGACATTTGATTCAATGTACACTGTATCTGGCTCAACACACACGTACACGTCTACACCTGAACTCTATGTTGCCACATGACCACCTGCTGAAGAGTGGTCGGTGTAACTTATTAGTTGACTCTTTTGGTTCTTTTGTACAACTCGACAGGGCGGCGCAACTTGGAACTGTTGGCCGGCGAGCCAGAAAAATTTCGTGCTCATTTTCCTATGTATAGCTTTGTCTTCTCCGGCTTGCCTATATATAATAAGGCCATAAGGCAGTGCTTGAAAGCACCCCACTGTGAACGTTCTTGTAGTAGCGACTATCAACTCGCCTCCGATCCTCTGAGAGGAGATAGAGAAATCGAGAAGAGAGAAGGGCTAGCTAGTCATGGGCAGGATGGCCAAGGTTCACGTCCTGGTGGTGCCGTTCCCGGCGCAGGGCCACGTGACGCCGCTCATGGAGCTCTCCCACCGCCTGGTCGACCAAGGCTTCGAGGTCACCTTCGTCAACACCGACGTGGACCACGCTTTGGTGGTAGCCGCGCTGGAGGCGGCATCCGGCGGCGGCGGCGTGGCGGCGCTAGCTGGCGGCGGCATCCACCTGGCGTCCATCCCGGACGGGCTGGCCGACGACCAGGACCGCAAGGACCTCAACAAGCTCGTCGACGCCTTCTCGCGCCACATGCCGGGCCACCTGGAGAGACTCCTCGCCGACATGGAGGCCGCCGGTAGAACTCGGGCGAAGTGGCTCGTTGGCGACCCAAACATGGGCTGGTCCTTCGAGGTCGCCAAGAAGCTCGGCATCCGGGTTGTGTCCTTCTGGCCGGCGGCCACGGCGTGCTTCGCCTTCATGCTCAAGATTCCCGAGCTGGTGGAGGACGGACTCGTCAACGACAAGGGTAAATTGATCTTTTTATTGCTAGCTCGTTCAATTTCTTTTTTTTTTTTTAAACGTGCCTGGTCAATTTCTAGTACCACATAAACCGATCGGAAGATCGGTCAGTAGTTAATTAACGCGCACTAATTATCTAGTCACAAGGGCAGATCAAGCTAGTGTCAGTTATAAGGTTTCTTTAATTAGAGACAATATATATCTACTCTAATTATTAACAGCAATCAATAGCAAATTTGCAACATGTCAAGCCAGTTTTATAACATGCACTTTTTTTTTTTTTTTTTTTGCGGCAAAGAAATTTTCATTCATACTAAAGCAAATTACATCCTCTCATTACAAAAAATAAACCAAACTACTCCAACTTCAATGATTGGAGTCGAGAAACCTTGAAAACACCATAAATTCCACCATCTAGGATTATCATCCCAAACGGATATTCCACGGACGCAAGCTCCGATCTGAACGAACAGAGCCATTTCACCATTCAACACCGTCATCCTCATACCCATCATTTTTGCAAAAGAGAAGTAAACTGTTAAAACTCCACACGCAAACAAGATAAAATTAGCGTCGCCCATTACGTCAACGACCTCGTCGTTGACACCTTCACCAAATTCGTCATGGGAGAACACAAGTCCAACCGACATCCAGATAAATATCTTTGGAAAACTAACTCTCACTAGCCCCTGCCATGGCTGTATAGAACCACATCGAGACAAAGGAAGGGTTGGAGTACCTTATTATCCATCAATGATGATGTCTTCGTCTTGCCATCACCACTGAGGAACGACATGCTCCATCGCTCCATCGATGATCTTGAAGACGCCTTTACGCCATGTCCAATCTCTTCGATTGGATCTCCGGAGAAAGCTTGAACCTTGAAAACTCAATCTACTAAGGAAAAACTTATGAAAAACGATGGATCCCCACTCCCTTCAACCCCAGCATGATGTCAAAGGAGAAGGGAGGGGGACCAGCGATGGTGGAAGGCGAGCAGCCATCTAGGGTTTGGCCGCCGCGCCTATCATGCACATCTTTGTCCACACACACGAAAAAAAAAACAATAGGATGTACCAAAAACGTTTGTTGACATTAAATCACATTACCGTAAGGCCTTTACATATATCATATTGAAAATGTTAGAACTACTGGAGAGTCACACTCACGTTGGGATGATTATATACTAAGGTACACATCTCGAACTCTTTTAGGGTGGTTGGAGTGCCTTTTGGTGCCTCTTGGACTCTTGGTGCTTAGACAAAATATCACCTTTAATTAACTTTATATGCGTTCAAGGTTACTATGGTAATTGCTCCTCATGCCGAGACGCCAAAGAAGTGAACCTCACGTAAGGCTTCCCCTGCCCTCGTCCTAGCCCTAGTTGTCGCCTCGACTCCTCCATCATGAAAGAAGTGAACCTCACGTAAAAGGCTTCCCTGCCTCTCCCCTAGCCCTAGTTGTTGTCGCCTCCTCCATCATGCAAGCCACCGTCCGCCGGCCTGTCCCCGCCCGTCGCTTGTTGCCGCCATCGAGCCCATCACACCTTCCTCCTCCCCTCCCCCCCCACCGACGTGAGTGGCCCCTACGCCCGGCTTAGCGCATAATGGGACCCAATGCCCCCGCTCGTGCCGTTGTCGAGGTGCCGAGGAGACGGGCTTGGCCCCCCGTCAATCGACTCTTACCCCACCGGGCGAGTTTGTTTTAGTTAAATGTCGAAAGGGCAGTCTTTTCCCCACTGGCCGAAGTTTTTTTTTTAATTTTGGTGTACCGCAACAAAAATCTTGCTCCTTTGTCGATTTTTTTAGTGTCCTTGTGGTATTCATGCTGACTAGATTTGTAAATGATAGCAATTTTTTTTTTTATCTCCAAATAAGTTTTTATAAATCAATAAACTATTGAATATTACTAATTATTAATGATCGTTGCATGATAAAAATAATGATCGTTGTTACTAACTTGCTGAAGGATAAGATTGACTTAGAGTAAAATCAAATCGTTGCACGATACATATAGTAAACTAGATGAATACCTCGCGCGTTGTTATGAGATTGCATGTGAAATTATACTATTTATATGTACTAATATATGAATGCATAAATATCATAAGACATGCTAGTTGATAATTTTAGCATTTTGGTGTAGATAACTAAATATATGTAACATGGATAGCTTAAATGAAGACATAATTGATGTGCTAGTGGATGCTAATGTGGACACTTTTTGCTAGATAGTGCTAAAGATAGTCTTCTAGTGATATGGACACTTTGCATGGCAAGAGAATTACTTAGTGGGGTTTATTTATATAGGAGATATAGATATAAATATAGATATAGATATAGATATAGATATAGATAGATAGATAAAAAAAAGTAAACGCAGGTTAATAAAATCTTCTCGTTCCGGATGAACCATCATCAGACTTTATTATATCAAAAAAATAAGAAAAAAAGGTGGCGCCAATAATAAAAGGGTTAGCTAAGGTGAGGAATTCCCCACGAGACGAAATTGCCATCTCCACTCGTACAATATAGCTTATTATCTTCCCCGACTGCTATATAATAAAGCTGCCGTGTTTGGCTGTTTGCCAATTTCGCGTCCTCATAGAGAAGAGAGAGTTGAGACGGAGGTAGAGATGGCCAATGCTCACGTCCTGGTGGTGCCGTTCCCGGCGCAGGGCCACGTCACGCCGTTCATGGAGCTCTCCCACCGCCTGGTCGACCAAGGCTTCGAGGTCACCTTCGTCAACACCGATGTGGACCACGCGTTGGTGGTAGATGCGCTGGAGGCCTCCGGCGGCGCCACGGCGCTAGATAGCGGTGGCATCCACCTGGCGTCCATCCCGGACGGGCTGGCCAACGACGAGGATCGTAAGGACCTCAACAAGCTCATCGACGCCTTCTCACGCTACATGCCGGGCTACCTGGAGAGCCTCCTCGGCGACATGGAGGCCGCCGGGCGGACCAGGGCGAAATGGCTCGTTGGCGACGTCTTCAATCTTCATGCCCTGGTCCTTAGAAGTCGCCAAGAAGTTCGGAATCCGGGTGGTGTCCTTCTGCCCGGCGGCCACGGCGTGCTTGGCCATCTCACTCAAGATTCCCGAGCTGATTGAGGAAGGACTCATAGACGACAAGGGTGACTACTGATATTTCTGCCCGTTCGTTAGTATATTTAATCTCGTTTAACGTTTCTTTAGATTGTAAGAAAAAAAACGTTTCTTTAGAGACCTCTACGACTCTATCTCTTGACAGCAACCAGTGGCCAGCTAGATGCATGTGGGGCCAGCAGTTTAATTGATCTTTTTTGCGAGGAATTTAATTGATTAATTTGAGCTAATGTATGTTCACTGTACTCCAGTCCTTCATTCTGATGTGCCGGATCAAATCACGCGTTGTGCAGGGTTGCCAGTCCGGCAGGAGACGTTCCAGCTGGCCCCGGGGATGCCGCCGCTGCACTCGTCGCATCTGTCGTGGAACAACGCCGGCGAGCCTGAGGGACAGCACATCATCTTCGAGCTGGTGACCCGGAACAACAAGCTGAACGAGCTCGCGGAGATGGTGGTGAGCAACTCCTTCTACGAGGCGGAGGCCGGCGCGTTCAAGCTCTTCCCCAGCATCCTGCCCATCGGCCCGCTGTTCGCCGACCCGGCGTTCCGGAAGCCCGTGGGGCACTTCCTGCCGGAGGACGAGCGGTGCATCAAGTGGCTGGACGCGCAGCCGGACGCGTCCGTCGTGTACGTGGCCTTCGGCAGCATGGCCATCTTCGACGCGCGCCAGTTCGAGGCGCTGGCCGAGGGGCTGGAGCTCACCGGCCGGCCGTTCCTGTGGGTGGTGCGGCCGGACTTCACGCCGGGCCTCAGCAAGGCGTGGCTCCACGAGTTCCAGCAGCGCGTCGAGGGCAAGGGCATGATCGTCAGCTGGTGCTCCCAGCAACAGGTCCTGGCGCACCGTGCGGTGGCGTGCTTCGTGTCGCACTGCGGGTGGAACTCGACCATGGAAGGGGTGAGGAACGGCGTGCCGTTCCTGTGCTGGCCCTACTTCTGTGACCAGTACCTGAACCGGAGCTACATCGTCAACGTGTGGAGGACCGGCCTGGCGGTGACGGCCGACGCGGACGGAATCGTAAGCAAGGAGGAGGTCAGGAGCAAGGTGGAGCAAGTCGTCGGCGACGCCGACATCAAGGACAGGGTGCAGGTGTTCAAGGACGCAGCTCGTCGGTGCATCGCCGAAGGGGGATCCTCGGACGACAACTTCAAAAAGCTCGTGGACCTGCTCAAGGAATGATGAGGGACTACTGGAACTATTATGTGAACCTGTGTTGTTAGGAAATCTCTGGCTTGTTGGTCTGTACTTGTGGGAGCACAGTGTCTTCTTCTTCTTCATTTTTTTTTTTTTTCAATCAAGCTTGCTTCGCTCTGAGAGGACAGTACGTCTCTTGGTTGGTATGCAAGTGAGTATATGACATGATGTCTTGGCGTTGTAAATGTTGGTGCAGGTAAGTTTAGTTCGATTATAATTGGGCTGTCCCAATTTATTCAACTATCAACTAGAATATAGTAAGTCCTAGACTAAATACCAGGTGCAACAAATGTGTAATCCAGTATGGAGAATTGACCATAGTCCAGAGGAGTGACACATTGAGTGGAGTCGCGAGATGAGGAGCTTGGTTTTGCCACTTGGGGCATGTTAATGGTGTCTGGTTAATGGTGCAACAAACGTGCACGTTGCCGTGGGACAAATAAGGGCATGGCACAGCTCATAACTGTTGAGAATCAAAGTCTAACGACAATATATGAACAAAGACTTTGAATGGTGGCCAAATTTATAAAGAGGAAGAAGAATGTCAAAGGATTCAAACACTGTAACTCTGTTTGCATTCACCATGGCCTCTCTATAAATAGCAGGTCCCTTACATTGTACAAAGACAACCATAAGAGTGAAAGTGAAATAGAGAGAACTCCTTCCTCCTTACATCCTATTGTTCCCGTGATTGTGAGTGTGCTTGTGTGATCCAGAGAAAGTGATTTTTAACAATAACAACTCCATAAGGTTGTTGTGAGCTTTTATTGTTTACCAAATACCTTTTTCAAACAGTTTCATGAAGTTGTTTTACTCCCCCCTCTAATAGAGGAATGGAATGGGAGATAACTGGAAAACGTAGCTTATCCTAGATTTCTTCTTCATTTCTCTCATATCCATGTATGAAGCTGTTGGTGAAGCTAGTTCGTCAAAAATTTTTTTGTCAAAATACTTCAGCTTCACCTAGAGAGTTGTCCATAATTATTATTTTTTTTCTAAAAACAGTTTTAACTTCCCTGCCAAACAGTTGCCCATGAATTTGTTTTCCAAACGCTGTGCTGGGGGCTTCCCCGCCCCCTGACGTTAGTTCTACCCCTGGTTAATAAAACTAGCGGTCTAGAGCCATATAATTTCGGCTGGATTTTTGACTAACTTGTTCTCGAACATGATTTTTCATATTGCACAACAAACAGAAGAAATACCAATATTGCCCAGACTGCAATGTGTAAATAAAATTCCAAAATGCGCATCCCTAGACCCTAAATTTTGCGGACTTGGATGCGTGTGAATGGGTGTATACGAGTTTTTTTTCTCGAATACGTAAAAGGTTTTCTCATCTTTTGTATTAAGCAGAGAGAAACCAAAGTTTACAACGACGCATCACAAATGACGCACTAGGGGGAAAAGAGTTATACAATCAATTCAGCCCACCCTAGCAGAAGGATATCAGCACGCTATTAGAGCACTCACAATGCAGACTCTATCATAGAGTCTAAAACCATTTATTACCTCGGGTATTGTGGACTTGGAGTCTAAATAAGACTTGGAGTCTTGGTTTTTTTTCATAAATACACTGCCACATCAGCGCCACATCATCAAAATGCAATAAATATAAAGGTAATAAATAAGCTTAGACTCTATGATAGAGTCTGCACTGTGAGTGCCCTTACTCGCTAATCGAACAACCTAGACATTTCCGACGATCAGGCGCGTCGGCTAGCGCGGCGTGTCGATCGCCTCGGCGTCACACCTGTGAGGATCCGCCGCAGCGCCTCCTTGTGAGAGGGGTTGGGATCCTTGAGGCAGTTGTCGTAAGCCTCCTTCTCCGCAGCTGTGGGCTCCCTGCAACGATTGATGTACCCTAACCGCTGCATCGCTAATATCTCGCCCCGTTTCGCAACTGGGAAACGCGAGAGCGGCTGAGGGGCGATCCTCCTGCTGCGGTGCGGCAACGTTGGCGACGACGACTTCTGCACTGGAAGAGGCAACAACGGCGACGACACCTTGCGCATCACCTTCCCTGCGAACCGCTTCATCCTCGCGGTAAGGGAGTCGGCAGATGAGGCGACCGCATCCACACGAGCTGGGGTCGACACGGTATCCACGACGTCGTGCTGACCATCCCGAGGTAGCGGCGCACTTGGTTCCGCCTGCATCGGTCCAAAGCCGGGTGGCCACTCCAAATCATCCACCGTGGCCACCTCAACGCCCGTTGGTTCTTCGAACACTAGCCGCGTTGGCATGACTGTTAGAGCCAGCTGAGTGGTCACAAGGGCGAGACAGGGCGGGAAGGCGATGGCTGTGGCGTGAGGATTCAGTTCTGTATACTCTTTTTTTATTCCAAAAGGAGTACGTGATTGATTGAACTGAAGTTGTTTTTTTATATATATAATAAATAAAACTATCTCTGTCTCTAGCTAAGACAGCGGCCTCCAATCCTTCATGTGACTCATATCCATTCAGCTCGCGCGGCATTATCACCACAAGCACAAGGTTCCAGACGCCGATCCACGTCAGTCTTGGTTTTGCTTCCGACTTCCCAGCTCCTGCCATGGCGGCACCTCACGTCCTGGCCCTGCCCTTCCCTGCCCAGGGCCACGTTATCCCTCTGATGAAGCTCTCTCACCGGCTGGTCGAGAATGGCATCGAGGTTACCTTCGTCAACACCGAGGTCAACCACGCGCTCGTGCTAGACGCGATGCCGGCTGACGCCAGTGGCCGGTCGCTCGACGGCATCCACCTTGTGGCCGTCCCGGACGGGCGGGCTGACGGCGACGACCGCAAGGACCACGGCAAGCTCATCGACGCGCTGTCGCGGCACATGCCGGGCTACCTGGAGGAGCTTGTCGGTAGGACTGAGGCGTCCGGGGGCACAAAGATCAGTTGGATCGTCGCCGACGGGGCCATGTGGTGGGCGTTCGAGGTCGCCAAGAAGCTGGGCATCAGGTCCGCCAACTTCTGCCCCGAGTCGGCGGCATTCCTCGCCACAACGCTGAGAATTACTCAGATGATACAGGACGGCATCATCGACGAGAAAGGTGTCGAACTGCGATGCACCTTTGTAGGAGTAGTTTCTAATTTGTCAGCACCTTTACTCCTGGCATCCGTAGAATTGTCAGCGCAGGGTCACTTTTAGTATCAAATCGTTAGTATCAATTACTCTGAGAGGGTCAATTTTAGTATCAAATCGTTAGAACTGTCAATTGCCTTGTCTGCTGGCGTGCGTTCTGATTGGTGATTCTCGATCAATTGCAGGGCGGCCTAATCGGCAGGAGACATTCCAGTTGGCGCCCGGGATGCCACCGTTGCACACGTCGCACCTGCCGTGGAACGACTGCGGCGCGCCGGAGGGCCAAGCGGCCATATTCCAGCTGCTCATCCGGCACAACGAGGCCAAAGACCTCACCGAGGTCATCGTCTGCAACTCGTTCCAGGAAGCGGAACCCGGTGCGTTCAAGCTGTACCCGGACATCCTGCCCATCGGGCCCCTATTCGCGGACCGTCAGTTCCAGAAGCCGGTGGGGCAGTTCTTGCCGGAGGACACCGGGTGCCTCGAGTGGCTCGACGCGCAGGCCGACCGCTCCGTCGTGTACGTGGCGTTCGGCAGCTTCACCGTGTTCAACTCACGGCAGTTCGAGGAGCTTGCGCTGGGGCTGGAGCTCGCTGGCCGGCCGTTCTTGTGGGTGGTGCGGCCCGACTTCGCCGATGGCCTGAGCAAAGCGTGGCTCGACGAGTTCCGGGACCGTGTCGGCGGCAGGGGCATGATTGTGAGCTGGTGCCCCCAGCAGCAGGTACATACTATGTTCCACGTCATACTTGCAGCGTCGTCCTGCACTTCACATCGTCACCATGCGGTGCTTGCTTCCATTGGACAGGTGCTGGCTCACCGTGCGGTGGCGTGCTTCGTGTCGCACTGCGGGTGGAACTCGACGATGGAGGGGGTGCGGAACGCGGTGCCGTTCCTGTGCTGGCCCTACTTCACGGACCAGTTTCTGAACGAGAGCTACATCTGCAACGTGTGGAGGACCGGCTTGGCGGTGGCGCCGGGGCCGGACGGCGTCGTGACCAAGGAGGAGCTGAGCGGCAAAGTGGAGCGAGTCCTCGCAGACGACGGGATCAGGGAGAGGGTGAGCGCGCTCAGGGACGCGGCGTGCAGGTCCATCGCCGAGGGTGGGTCGTCGCATGACAATTTCAAGAAGTTTGTGGAGCTCCTGAAAGAATGACGGTGCTTTTTTCTCATGCAAAATAAAAGAGAACAGGTTTGCTCCCATGGAGTTCAGTGGAGGCCAAACTAACTTCCTGAACCCCTTTATGTGTGCTACAGACATGCATATACATTGTAACACTGGTGTATAATTTGTTGTGCTGTGTTTGCACCAATAATAGTAGGCTACTTTTTCCGTTCCAAATTTTAAGTTGTCATAGTACTCCCAATATAGAGTCAAGATCTAGTTATCAACCAATTGTAAAGTGTAATACATCAATTTATTAGAAACTATAAGGCTAATAATTTTGGCTCATTAGGCTCACGAGCCAGTTCGAGCCGGGGCTCGTTAACTGCACGAGCTAAAGTGTTGGGTCAGCTCGTTGAAAAATATAAACTATCCGAGCCGAACCAATAGTGAGCGGAGTCGAGCGAGCTGTCGAGCTGCGAGCTAAATCGAAGGAGAGGGCAAAGACCAATAGGATCAATGCCTTGACACAGGAAGACGGCTCGTGGTGTCTACCCGAGAACGACATTGACACCAGATCTTGCTTGCAAGCGGAGCGGAGAACTCGCAATGTGGTCTCGGTGCAAAGGTAGGCTGTAGTGGGCAGATCTTACATTGACACCATCTGGACTGGTTCCACCACAACCGAACGAGGCCGTAGTGGGCAGTGCCGTGGTGGCCCATCTGGGGTGTGGCCCAAGCACGGCCTGCTCCTTCGGGCCGTGCTAGCCTGGTCCTAGTGGTCACCAGGCCGTGCTGTGCTCGGGCCGGGCCAAAATATCGGGCCTTGTGCCGGGCTTACGGGCCCGGGCTGCATGCCCTGTTATACCGGCGATAGAGTTTTACACACAACTATTCTCAAGGCAAGAGATGCTAGACCCAAATCCGATCCTTTCATCTATACTCACTAACCGTGCCTTTGGTTGTGGGACTAGCAGAATGGAGCAGCTCCATTTGATATTTGGTTGTAGGCATTGGGAAGGAAGAGTGGATGTCACTTTAAGAGCGTTAAAACTAGATAAGACGAACGCTTTACATTAGGACCCCTAGAGTTTATCAAATCCATCAGGGTTAGATCTAAAATTCCTCCATTCGGTACTTTTACCTAAGCAACCCTGAGAGTGAAATAAAATTCCGTTGAAGCCCTCCCCTCGTCGTCGGCGGCCCGCTTCCGCCTCCCCTCATCGTCGCTCCCCACGAACTCCATCAAGTAGGCAGCTTGGCCAGCCTCCGCCTCCCCTCGCGTCGCCGCTCCCCACGACCTCGCCCCAGCCACGCACGCCGCGCCCAACCCCGCCACGCCCGGCCTTGCCGAGCTAGGGCGAGCCCAAGGTGGGGTCCCCCGTGCGCCGCGAGATTTCGGGGGACACAGAGTCAAGCCGCTCCCGACGGAGAAATGGGGATTCGCCGTCCACCGGATTTCAGCGGATGGAGCGAACCCGTATCTAGGGCAAATATTTCGTGAGGGGCCAACCCAACCCACCTCAATCTGCATCCAAACACCCAAAAGTGGGTCGGCTCCAACCCAGTTGCTCTATTCCTCCAACCAAACACATGCTAAGGTTTCACAAGAAATGAATGACCCGTTGACGGAAACCGTTATAACAGAAGAGGTGGAAGCTGCGTGTTTTCTGATGGGTGCAAACAAGGCACTGGGGCCTGATGGAATGACAGCGGGCATGTTCCAATTTCGCTGGGAATCGGTGGTTCGAGTGTCAGTCTCACATATGCAGGTCTGCACTTTTTTTTGATGCCATAATCTAGCTAACTAGCTAAGCAAGTATCATGTCATACTCGGGTGATTAGTTCGTGTTTCGTTAATTTCTCGGTGCTGTTTACATGCCGTTCTTTCGGTGCTGTTTACATGCCGTTCTTGTAACCGAATCGCTCATACTCTAGCTAAGCAAGTATCAGGTCATAATAGGCTGGGTGAGTGGCAGTTAGCCTCAGCACCTGTTGAATGCAGGTTGTAACCCTGATTGATCTATGAATGAACCACCCAAGTCGCAATTACTTATTTCATTAAGTTTTATTTTTTTATAGCTGTTTCATGCGATAAATGACTGCACTTTCCTACTGTTCTTTTTCTTCTTTCGCACACGGTGGGACGCAGATATGGATTTCAACCAAAGCTGAAAGGGTTGAGCCGTTATAGGCCGGCCGTGTCCGATCTTGAATTATATGGTAGCCCGCTAGTGTCAGGATCAGTCTCTTAAATAAAGTTATGTTTTGTATATATGCTCAAAAAACAGTTTTGTATTCCTAATGCTGTCTTTTTCCATGTTAGCTAGCTTTGTCATGTAGCCCGAGATCTGCCGATCTGCGTTTTCCTGCATCCCTTCTTTATCTAGAGCCGACGAACGGCATAGAGCTATTTTTGTGAACACAAACATACTGGGCGACCTTTTGTTTGTTTGCAGCTTGTCTTTGCTGGCCTCGCAACTTGAACCACGATCACCCGCAGGCAGAGCTTCTACCACCATGCCGCATTTTGTTCCGTTCCAAGATCCAAGCTCTCAACACTTTCTCATGGTCATGGCGGCACCACGCGTCCTAGTCCTGCCTTACCCCGCGCAGGGCCATGTCATCCCTATGATGGAGCTCTCCCACTGCCTCGTCGAGCACGGCGTGAAGGTCACCTTCGTGAACACCGAGATAAACCACGGTCTCATTCTTGGTGCCTTGGCGACCGGGAACAGCGAACTCGGCGGGATCGACATGGTGTCCATACCGGACGGCCTGGGCTGCGGTGAAGACCGGAAGGACCTCGCCCGTCTCACCGACTCGTTCTCCAAGGTCATGCCCGGCGAGCTGGACAAGCTCATTGCCAGCATCAATGCCGCCGATGAGCGAGAGCTCGAGAAGGTCAGCTGGTTGATCGCCGACGTGAACATGGCGTGGGCCTTCCCCGTGGCGAAGAAGCACGGCCTCCGGACCGCCGGGTTCTGCCCGTCGTCGGCGGCGATGTTCGTGACGAGGATCAAAATCCCTGACATGGTACGCGACGGCGTTCTCGACGAGAGGCTGGCCCATGCGGCGCGGCACGTTCCGGCTGGCTCCGGGGATGCCGGCCATCGACACGTCGGAATTCTCGTGGAACCGCGCCGCTGGCGACGCCAAGGGCCAGCCAATCATCTTCCACCTGATCCTCCGGAACAACGCGGCCACGAACCTCGCCGAGACCATCGTCTGCAACTCCGTCCAGGAGCTCGAGCCCGGGGCCCTGGCGCTGTTCCCCGGCGTCCTCCCCGTGGGCCCGCTCTCGTTCTCCTCCGACAAGCCAGCCGGCAGCTTCTGGGCCGAGGACGCCTCCTGCGCCGCGTGGCTGGACGCGCAGCCGGCCAGCTCCGTCGTGTACGTCGCGTTCGGAAGCCTCGCCGCCTACGACGCCGCGCAGCTAGTCGAGCTCGCCGAGGGGCTGCTGCTGACCTCCCGGCCGTTCCTGTGGGTGCTCAGGCCGGGGACGGCGGGCGAGGAGCTCCTTGAGCAGCTCCGCCGCCGCGCCGCGCGCCGCGCGGGCGCGTGGTGAGCTGGTGCTCGCAGCGGAGCGTGCTGGCGCACCCCGCGGTCGCCTGCTTCCTGACGCACTGCGGCTGGAACTCGACGATGGAGGCGGTGCGCAGCGGCGTGCCGCTCCTGTGCTGGCCCTACTTCACCGACCAGTTCCTGAACCAGAGCTACATCTGCGACGTGTGGGGACGGGGCTGAAGGTTCCATTGCCGCCACCGCCAGCGGCGGGGGCGGGAAACGGAACGGGGCTCGTGGGGAGAGACGTTGTTCGGGACAAGATCGAGGAGCTGCTCGGCGACAATGAGACCAAGGCGAGGGCGCTCGCGCTGCGGGACGTCGCGCGTCGGGCAGTCGGCGATGGCGGGTCGTCGCGCCAGAATCTCAGGCGGTTATTGGATCTTGTGCGAGGAGAGGAAAGCTAAAGCTCAAATCTTGTGCGCCAGAATCGCGACGACTTGAAGAGAATGAAACACCGTATAACTGCACCGTAAAAAAACTCTGTTTCGAAGTTCTGAAAAATCTGTACAATTATATTTTCAAAACAGCTTTAACCGGAGCTGCCACAGCCACCAGACGAGCCACCAAACCGGTCCCTTACATATAGGTGGTTGTGCGCCCATGAAAATGTAGACGTGTTGTTTCTTTTTTTTGTACCATTTTAAAAACTCGACCCGCGGAGGTAAGACAGCCCCGGGCATTGTGCTTAATAAGAAGAAGACCTTCTCCTCACGGGACACCAGGGTCGGGCCTAACTAACCGTGCTTTGGTCATGGGACAAGCGAGATTTTTTAACCACGGTCAGAAATTCTGAAAATTCGCTCCTGGGGAGTTGAACCCAGGGACATGTGGAGTGCCACACGAATGCCCTGGCCAGTTGGACTAGAGGCTCGTTGGCTTTCTATACCATTTAATTTATTTAGTTCATCCTTTTTCCGGTCACGGAACATTTGTAGCAGGAAATTCATGATAAGCCCGTGATGAAGAGGCGCAATCAGATCCTTTCTCTGCCTTTGCCGTTTGCCCGAAGCAATTGCGTGTACGAGAATGGTTGTGCACCGAGTTGACATTTTGTTGGCACCAAAATGCATGTAAGGTGATTTTTTTTTTTTTTTTTTTGATGAAGCTGCATCTAAGGTGATTGAGCATTATAGATGGCCTAACGGTCGCCCAACACGACACTGGCACTAGCACGGCACTACTCGCCAAGGCTATCTAACCGTGTCGTGCCTGATAGTGCCAGCATGCTGAAATAGGCCCAGGCATTGTGTCGTGTCGTGCCCAGTGGCACGATAACACTACAGTGCCAGCACTGGCACGAGCACTAAAAGAGAAAGACCCTTCAGTGCACTCATAACATTCACAAGCTTATTAAGATGAAATCACCAACAAAGAGATAACAAAATAAAATTTTATTAAGAGCATGTGCAATGGTTGCCTCATTAAAACCTTGACTATTATTTGTCTATCATTGGTTGAAAAACTTGTTTTAGATGAGTGTCATTACCATATTTCTTTAAGTGTATAGCAATCTTAACAAGATAGTGAATCATAACAGGAGATGTAGGATATTACACACCAGACAAAGCAACTGTAGAATCATAAAACAATTCAAGAAAATGAAGTATTTTTCTACAATAGCCCAATGTTTATCACTTAAAAGAAATGGACAACCTTCACCTCTAGGATAATGAGCATGCATGAAATTAGTTAATGTAAGCTTATGAGAAAACAAATGTTTAAGCATAAGATAGGTTGAATTCCACCTTACCTCCATGTCCAGCTGAAATTTTATAGGCCAAATAGGCCAAATACCAGTGGCAATGTAGTAACTTTTATATGCTGCAATTCTTTGGTTAAACGAGTTTAAAAATGGTATTGCAATTCTGAATGTTTCAATCAAAGGCTTAAGAGCATCAAGGGCCTCCTAAACTATAAGATTAATATTATGACATGCAGAGTGGTGATACAGGAACATAGAATTAACAGCAAAATCATTAGGATCATCAACAACATCAAGACCAAGATATCTAGATAGCAAAGGCCTAAGTAAACGCATGGCATAAGCATTAGATGACGCATTGTCTAGAGGAACATCAAACGCCTTTTCAGTAACTTTATATTCAAACAACACAGAAAGAACACGGTCAACAATATTTTGTCCATTGTGGGACACATTAATGAGCACAAGACCAAGCTCCCTTTTTCTTGTTGCCAAAAGAGTTAATGTAATGAGCAACAACACTAAGATAGGCCTCTTTGGCAATACCGGATGTAATGAGATATCGAGGTCAAGCACACACAATTAACAACGTAAAGGATAAAGCCTCAACAAGCTTAGCCTTCTTATCAGTGAAATATTTAACCATGTCTCTAGTGGTGGTTTGCCTAGAAATAAGAACAAACACAAGGTTTGCCTAGAAATTTATAAAAAACCTCTTTGGAACAGATATATATCATTTTTACGTTGACCACAATAGAATTAATTGTTTACCACTCCCCCAGGACCGGGATGAGAGTAATTTTATACTGAGAAAGACGCTCCAAAATGTTACGTCGAGAAAAGAAGCTAGTAACACTAATATGCACACAAGATCTTCCATATACTAATAAAGTCAACAAGTATTAGCTTCAACATGCATCAAGGGTTTCTTGCAACAATTATGTTTCAACTTTCAAGCCAATAAATGTAAAACAAAATGAAACAGCAATTGCATGATGACCACTGAGCGAAACCCTTGCCTAAATAGCTCCATGCACCTTCTTTTGGTGACGCCTTGTATATTGCTAGAGAATGTGTGCGAAGTTACGATAAAAATGGGAAAGATGGTGACGCCTTGTATGTTGCTAGAGAATTTGGCGTTCAAGCTCTTCCCCCGACATCACGCCCATCGGCCCATTGTTCGCCGACCCGTTCGGGAAGCCCGTGGGGCACTTCCTGCCGGAGGGCGGCGGTGCATCAAGTGGTCGACGCGCAACCGAACCCAGCGTCCGTCGTGTGCGTGGCCGCCGCAAAGCATGGCCATCTTCGAGGTGTGTGACAGAACCTCCTAATTCATCGGGCCCCACACTTTTGTCTTTGTCCCAAAGACCTCGGCGGTTGTGCAGATGCACCCAATAACTTAAGAAGCCCTGTCGGGTGTCATCGGAAACCCGATTACACCACTCTCATACCGGGATCAACAAAGGAGTAGCTAGAACATTACAACATTTGTTACAAAAATATAAATCGAGTGCGGAAGATTAATAACATAAATTTTACAAAATATGAGCAAGTTACTTTTGAGTAAACTTAACTTAATTTGCGGAAGCTGAGGGAAACTAGAAGAAACCAGATCATGTCGAGCCCACCGACATAACCTTGGTTAAGATCACGAGTCGGCACACGCAACAAGGGTTAACAAACCACGAAGTACACAATGTACTCCGCCAAGACTTACCCGACAAAAGAAAAGACTCCAAGGATATCTTTGGCTTAAGGGAAGTAGAGCTAGAAAAGGAGAGTTTTTGCGAGAAAAAGCTTACTAATAGTGGATCCTTACTTTCAATATTTTTAGCATAAATTTTATTGGAGCATAAATAAAACTAGATTTGCACCTGTTCTATCTCAAACACTTTTTAAGCAACACATCTCAACTTATCTCTGCATCTCTTTTTCTTTCATAACCATGAGTAACCTTGTTTCTTCAATTACTACGATGAATGGGCAGAAGAACGGGTCTCCATAACCGAGAAGCAACGGCGATTCATGAACCGATTATACCCGGTTGGGGATCCCTAACCACCACGACATATGTAGCACTTAAGCTTGCATATATCAACCTTCTTTTAGATTTGTCCAAAAGCGGGAGCGAGGGCTGCGCCACCGAGCCGCGTACTCCACCTCCCTACCCCGTCCTAATGACGGTTTGACCGATGGGGTGGGTACACGCTACTCCGCCATCTCTCCACTCCCGGTCGCGTGGTTGCCATTCGATTTGGATCCGCGAGATCCGAAACTACACGGAGTATGTGGCTAGTTAGGGTCGACCGTCTGGGGTGACAACGAACGGCCGTGCCTTTGCGAGAAGGCCTCAGGCGTACTAGCGTTCAAAAGTCGAACTTAACAATCCAAACAACGGGCCGGTCCTTATCGACCAACACGGGACAAGCTCGGCTAGGTATCCCGCCCGGCTTTCCACCTACGCCCCGTCCGATCTCAAATTCATCACTACTTCTCTTTCTTTTCCAAAAGCAGGTACCATCTTCTCAAATAAAACATTTTGATGAAAAAGCTTAACTAATTAAGCGGGGCTAAGCATCACTAAGCATTTTCAAAATAAACGGGTTATCAAGGATGGTATTGAAATAAACAAGGATGGTAATGCGGCAATTAGGTTATCACTCAACTCCTAATTGCTTAATGCAACAAAGCATAAACAAAAGTGATATAAAACTTTTAAAACATCAAGGAAGGGTTTAATGAAACGGGGCTTGCCTTCGATTGGCGGAATAAACTAGTTCTTGAGAAAACCCGAGAGAAATCGAACCGCTTCCTTTGGATAAAGAACTTCCTCGAGAGGCTGGCTCAGATTTGACACTCTCGATCTCGTTCACTACACGAAACAATGTATGCCTCAAAATAATGCCATATATTTAAATATGATGCTTGTAGGTGCATGAAATGATAAACACTTGAGTACAACTTTCCTTCACGATAAAGTTGCAACCCAACAAAACCAACTTGTTGAACTACTTTATAAGATATCATCACCATTGCCTAAGGAGTTCTCAAGGACCACTTGATTGTGATGTGATCCAAGATTCACAAAACAACCCAAAAAGTCACACAAAAACCTAAATTATTTGACACTAAACAACTTATAACGCACATGAAATAATAGAGCTTAAGATAGAAAATAATTTAAACATCTCAAAATGACTCCAAACTTTTTATACAAGTAGGACACATCATAAAACAGTACCAAATAAATTTTCATGATTTTGAATAAATATTTTATTTACTAAAAATCATGGAAGATGCATTTTAATTAAAGATTGTATTTTTAAATCATGCAAGAACTACTCAAAATCAAAGTTTCAAATTTTTCATGGGTAGACATACTCATGGGAAGGCTATACAAAAATTTTCAGGAATTTATAAGCAAGTATTTGAATTTATATGAAAATAACAAAAACAGATACTATTCACCATAAAAGAAATTCATAAAACAAAACATAAAAGAAAAAGGGTTTGGATTGAATTTGGCCCGACTTCGTGCGTGCCCAACACGTTACGGCCTGCTACTATTCATGATGGGCTGATTTCTTTGTTGAATCGGCCCATAGCTGTTCATGGCCCAACACTTCTCATGATGGGCGGCCCGGTGGCTTCTGCGTTGCAGGCACACTCGTGGCCACGCCACTCGTGGGCGTGGCCACCGGCATGGCCACCCGGTGGCGCAGCCCGGCCCGGCGTAAGCGTTACGGCCGCGGCTGCTGCGTGGTGGGAAGTGGAAAGGAAAAGGAGCAGGAGGGGCGAGCTCACGGCGGGAGCACGGTGCGCCGCGGTGGTGAGGGACGGAGGGTGGCCGGAGGTGGGGCTGCTTGTCGGCGATGGCGGATGGCGACGGCTCGAGATTTCACCGTTCCGACGGGTTGGGGCTTCGGTGGGGAAAACAAAGGGTCGACCATGACCACGATCTGAGAGGGGATGCAGCAGGTGTTGGTGCAAGGCGAAACCGCCAGGTGAAAGGGCGGCAGCGAAGCTCCGCGGCGAATCCGTCGGCCCGGGAAGAGGCGGGCTCGTGCTCGGGCTCGATGAACAAGGGCTTAGCGGCGGCCGAGGCTGCGTGGAAGGTTGCGGTGCTCTTTGGCGAAAAAGCGGCGAGCGCAAAGCTCCCGGCGGCGGCGAGCGACGGAGGACGGCAACGACTTTCCGGCGGCGGCGGTTTTCGAGGAAGCGAAAACGGCGGCGGCGGCCCGGCCTATTTATAGGCAAGGGGCGGGTAGGCAGGTGGCGGGGCATTCTCGAAGCCGTCCACGGCGTCGACCACGCGGACCGGCGCGCGCGCTAGCGCGGCGGCCACGGGCGGACGCGGTGGCCGGCCGTATGGCGGTGAATAGGGAATTCCACATTTCTTTGTAGCACCTAAACCTAACTTGCTGAAATTCGCCAAATTCTCCCAAAATTTGAACTGAACTTGAAAAACTCCAAAAAGTGACTTAGCCTAATTTTTCAAGATCTACAATTTTCACAATTGGAAGATTTTCAAATTCGACCTCTAAATATGACTTTTGAAATGGGGTCAAAAAGGGACAATTTTGAATTCAAAAATTACTTCAAAATTTATTCAAAAACTTCAAAAACTTTGTACACCTCTTTTGTACATCAAAACAAGATCTACAACTTGGCTTTTGAAAATTTTTGCAAATTTTGCTTAGATTTTTGAATTATAGAAAAGGGGTAAAAGAGAGAATGGAAATTAGGGTTTTCGAAGTTCAATTCAAACTTGGATTTGATTCAAATTTCAGATTCCCAACCTATACTATCAAACCATCATCCAACAACACAACCAACTATAACTAAACTTATTTTTGGTCTAACCCATGGCTTAAGCGGTAAGTAACACAGGGTGTTACAAAGCAAGCGCCGATTCGTATTTGGGGGTCGGAGCTCACCGGCCGGCGTTCACGTGGGTGGTGCGGCCGGACTTCACCGGGCCTCGGCAAAGGCGTGGCTCCACGAGTTCAGCAAAAGCGTCGAGGGCAAGGGCATGATCGTCATTTGGTGCTCCGGCAGCAGTCTGGCGCCACCGTGCGGTGGCGTGCTTCATGTCGCCGATCGCTGGTGGAACTTCGACCATGGAAGGGTGAGGAACGGCGTGCCGTTCTGTCTTGGCCCTACTTACGTGACCGATTACCTTAACAGGAGATACATTGTCAACGTGTGGAGGGACCGGCCTGGCGGTGGCGGCCCGGCGCCTACGGAATCGTAAGCAAGGAGGAGGTGAGGAGCAAGGTGGAGCAAAGTCGTCGGCGGGCCGACATCAAGGACGTGAGTGCAGGTGTTCAGGGCGCAGCCCGTCGGTGCATCGCCGAAGGGGATCCTCGGACGACAACTTCAAAAAGCTCGTGGACTGCTCAAGGAATGATGGACTTTGGAACTATTTTGTGAACTGTGTTGTTAGGAAATCTACGGCTTGTTGGTTACGTACTTGTGGGAACACGTTGTGTCTTCTTCTTCTTCTTCTTCATTTTGTTTTTTCAATCAAGCTTGCTTGGCTCTCGGAGGGCAGTGTCTCTTGGTTGGTATGCAAGTGAGTATATGACATGATGTCTTGGCGTTGTAAATGTTGGTGCGGGTAAGTTTAGTTCGATTATAATTGGGTCGTCCCAATTTATTCAATTAGAATATAGTAAGTCCTAGACTAAATACCAGGTGCAACAAATGTGTACTACTCCATGGTGGAAAAGGAAGACGTTTTTGGAAAAGGCTTGGGTCAAACATTGGGAACATATTCATTAATAAATTTTAAGTCGTTGAGTTTAGAAATGTGAAAATCATATCAATAGATTTGTCTTGAAAAATACTTTCATAAAAGTATACATATATAATTTTTTTAATAAATATTTTTATAGAAAAGAGAAGTCAAAGTTGCGCTTTGGAGACCGCGTCGCTGTCCTAAACGTCTTCGTTTTCAACTATGGAGGGAGTAATCCAAGTATGGAGAATTGACCATAGTCGGAGGAGTGACACATTGAGTGGAGTCGCGAGCAACGAGCTTGGTTTTGCCACTTGGGGCATGTTAATGGTGTCCGGTTAATGGTGCAACAATTGTGCATGTTAAAGTGGGACAAATAAGGGCATGCTTTTTTTTTTGGTATGTTTGGCACATCTCATAACAACTCTATAAAATTGTTGTGAGCTTTGTTTTTTTTACCAAACACCTTTTTAAGAGCAGTTTCGTGAAGTTGCTTTTCTCCCCTCTTATAGAGGAATGGAATGGGGAGAACTGAAAAAAGTAGCTTATCTGAATCTCTTCTTCATTTCTCTCATATCGATGTATGAAGCTGTTGGTGAACATAGTTTGTCAAAAAACCAAAATACTTCTTGACTTCATCTAGAGAGCTGTCGAGAAAAATTTTGTCTTTCCAAATATAGTTTAATTAGTGAAGTTTGAACTATGACGAAACAAGGACATAAGACTTCCCCGCCAAATAGTTGCCCATGAATTTGTTTTTTCCAAAAGCGTCTTTGGGGGGCTTCCCGCCACCCACGATGTTAGTTACGCACTGGTTAATAAGCCTCACAACCATCGAGTTCTTATAACACAAGCATCGGTTCTTATAAATAAAATGGTTGTTCCATACACAACCATCGGTTTTTACATCCATAAAGCACCATCGGTTCCATACATAGGCGCACAAATACTTGTCCCTATATTACCGGTGCACACATTTCATGTCCATGCACATAATAGCCATCGGACTCTTCGACAAGTTCATTTGTCCCAAAGAGTTACATCAAAAGCACAAAAGTACTTCAAAAAGTGCAATAAGCATGACTTAGTTCCTATCCTTTGTTGGTGTGGCCTTCTTCACTTTGGTTGTAGGCATCTTCCTCCTTGGGATCATCTTCTTAGGTTCTCACATTGCTACAACTTCATGTGATATTAGTTGTAGTGGTTGTGCTTCTTCCACTTCCGATATACGCATCTTTTGAAAATACATTACCGATAGTGCCTCTAGTGGTTATAAATTGTTCAACTAAAAGGTAGCAACAAACCTCTTCTTTGGTGGTGGTCACGCCACATCTAGTTTGCTCTTGTTGTGCTTGCAATGCTTACGCCTTCTTTCTTGCTATAGACACATGAAAGGTCCTAAATGGCTAGAGGGGGGGTTGAATAGCCTAAAAAATTCTTCAACAACAACTCAAGCAAAGAGGTTAGACAACTAAGTGGTGTAGCAAATTATGCGAAGCTTCTAACTAACTATGCAAGGCACCTACACAAGTAGTTCTAGGTAAAAGTATGGTCTCTAGGGAGCACACAAGCTAAGTCACTAGAATTACCCCTATGTGAGACACTACACAACTAGAGAGATAAAACTAGAACTACACCAGCTACTCAAGATAATTGACAATGTAAGTACAAGAGTAGAGGGAGATCTTTTATACCAACGGTGTAGAGTAGAGGAGTGAACCAATCAATCACAATATCAATCACAAGATGAATATCAAGAAATCCAAGAGATTGACATAATGATTTATCTCGAGGTTCGCTTGCTTGCCGGCAAACTACTCCTCATTGTAGCGATACACCCACTTGGAGGTTCACGCTCTAATCAGCATTACAACATCATCTGACTTAGCATGTTTAGGACTGCTGGAAGCATCATTTGTGGTTCCAATGTTTTCCTCCTGTCTTTGTCACACGGATGTGGCATGAAAACTATGCTCAATTGGCTTAGTTGTCTTTCATGTATCCTGTTGGGGGAATGATATATGTTTGTAACATCCCCTTTTTGTGTTTTGGGCCTAATTGTAAATATTAGAGGTCCAATGTGTAGAGTTTAGGCCCTCTTGTAAGCCCACAATGGTATTTTTGTAAATACTACTATTCTTTAAGGGCAATAAAGGAGACAACCCCTCCTACCTTCCCTATAAAAGGGGAAGAGGGGAAGGAGAGAAAGGGTGCGGACACTCATATTTCCCTGATTTGCGCTCTCCTTGAACGCGTTCGACGTTAGGGTCATGTTGTTCGGTCTTGCTCGGTTCTTCACTTCGTTTGCTAATTCGGCGACCGGGGTACCAAGGTTCTAGCCCGAAACAACATATCACATGCCTTCTATTTGCATGAATCATTGTCTCTCATCAACCACCTCACAAAGAGACATAAGCCTCCTTCTCATCCCATCTTGCCTCTATCATGTTCGTGAAGTGTTCATCAGAGGTAAGCTTCCATTCAGTCCCACTCTCTTTGTTAATACCCCAAACAAGTAGTTGTTGCCCCCTACCTCAAATGATTTTTGTAGTCATTGCATCCACAAAATCGGGACAGAGCAAGCTGCTAGTAAGACCAAACCGGACATCATGCTCACGGGCAGCGATTTCCACAGAGCCATCATAATCGGTGTTGGCTGTGTACTTATCAACACTAACGCGGACTCTAAATGCATTGCCGGGATCGGTCGACATAATCATAAACACATGAACAAACATGGAGAATTAGAGAGCATACAATTCCAAAGCGGACCCAATAGATGAACATAAGGTAATACTATCCAAACCTACCAAGGACGGCAAAGTCAATCCACTTCATCGTAATGCATGCGAATCAACCACACGAACTACAATTAAATCGGCGAATCCAACAATCAGATTGAGAGAAATCAAAACCTTAGCACATTCAAGATTGGGTGAAATCCAACGTGTTGGGGTGGGGTTAGGGTTCGAAGGAGTGCAAGACCTTTGGCGGGCGCCGCCGGCGCAGCCGCCCTCGTCCCTAGGCACCGGGTGCAGCGCCGGCGGTTCCAAGCGCCCGCCCGTCGCTCCCGGCCGCTGGCGCTTCCCGTCCACGCGGCGTTTGTCGCGTGACGAGGGCCAGGGCCGGTTGTAATCCTCCGTGTGGAAATAGAAGAGGGATAATTTTGTCTTCTGACGACGAGGACTTGGTCAAATGCTTGGTCGCCACGCTTGTCGGGGACCCAAATATTGGACCCGTGACATTCTCATATAACGAAATCGTCGGCCCGTCGGGGCCCGGGCAAACTCGGCCCCTGCTATCATCCCGCTTTAGAAGGGCGGCCCAGCAGAGGTGGACCAGGCCAAAGAGCCCACGACGCCACACGTGAAGGCGGTCGGCCCACGAGCGACCTTTGGAGTCACCGCGACGAAAGAGCTCGCTACGCACTGGGAGGACAAGGTCGGGACCTTTACAAGACGACGAACCATGGCGCCCACGTCATCATCGGCCAACCTAAGGCTCGGATTCAACCCCAAATCTCCGTCTCGCCCGAGGGTGGTTTAGCTCACCACCCTCGGATGAGAGACCTCCGCCGCCCGAGGGTGGCCTAGCTCACCACCCTCGGGCGCAAGAAAACTCCGCCGCCCGAGGGAGACCCGACTCTCCATCCTCGGCGAGGTGGCTCTTTCACCGGGGTCATAGACCCCGGGGCGTGGGAGGTTCCGATCTCAAGGAAGGGGGAACATTTGCATTTAATGCGGTTACACCCGCGGACGAGGCGCCGGGGCCATCGATTACGCCCAGTCAAACCGACCTGCCGGGATCACTTCCCAAATCCGACCCGATGGGACACAAAGGCCGAACCGTGGCGTATACGCCGCCCCAAAGACGGGGAAACCAGGCGACCTTTGTTCATTCCCAAAGATCGTCAAAGACGCCACGCCGGGCGGACCCACCGAGGGCTTATGACACGCCACGGCCAGCTTTCTGGGACCGCCCTCGCCATGCGGTGTGAGGGACGCCTCCGATCCTCGGGCCGCATCCGAAACGGCACGTCCGCCATCGATTAGGGACGCGTGTCTTCATCAAACAACGCCCAAACCGGCCCATTTCGGCCGTGCGCATGCAACGAGCATAGCCTCGGGGAATTAGCCACCTAGGCATCCACATATGTAAACATTACTTCCCTCTTCCCTCTATATAAAGGGGGAGTAATGCCCCCATTAGCGTGGGATCCCGCACGGACGGAAGCATAACCACCACCACCACCACGATCGTGGGGCTTGAGACCAGCGTCTCTCCCTCACAACGCTTGTAACCCCTACTACAAGCTCACCTTTGAGCGAGGTAACACGAGGGGACACCACCTGTGGGCGTAGGGCCCAGATGGTTGAACGGGGGATAAACTCGCCGTGTGCGTGTCCATCTTGCGCTCGCCATAGGAGGAGGGGGGCACACGGCCTATAAATTTTTATTGCGGCACCCGAGGCACCCCGGTTCTCGGAACACCGGCAGGTTGGCGCGCCGGTAGGGAGCGCTGTGTGCAATCGTGATCCCCGTCGCCTCCATGGCGTTTCGCACCTTCGTTTCCACCTCGCTTTCGCCCGGACCCACGAGCTCCCCGCGAGAACACCGCATTCGCCGGGGCTGGAGTTCGTGGGCGCCGGCCACAACTACGAGATGATCCTTACGCCCGATATGACGGTGAAAGGAGGCGGCGTCGCCGCAAGCGGCATGCCCATCACCACGACCGCCCGCGCAAGAGCGAGCAAAGGCGGACCCACTAGCCAGCGCAAGGCGCGCGCAAACAACAGTTCGAATCCGACAAACGCACCCCGGTCTGCCGACTTCGCGAGAGGGCTCCCGGGAACCCTAGGCGTCGGGAAGATCCTACCCGATCTGGCGGCGGCGGGATTCCCGAAACCCCTAATCGCCGAGAGAATGCGTCCGCACGGTGTGGCTGAGTACCCGTAATTCTCGCCGACCAAGGAGACCCTCGAGAAACGCCGCGAGGAGAGCACGGGCGGACCTCGCCGTCCCACGGGAACGCTATCCCACCAATCACGCGGAAGAGCGCATCCGCCGGAAGGATGCCGCACGACCCCATCCGCCTCCTGGTCCGGCACGATTGGGGCCAGGTCCCGAGAACGGGCGGAGTCGCACTACCGGGTCCGAGAACAGGGGGACTTCCCTCCCGCAGATTCGGGCGCCCCGAAGCCGGCGGCGAGGGACGGTGTGGATTATTATGACCCTACAGCGGGAATGCTTCAATATAGAGATCCGGGAGCAAGATGGCCGCCTCACCGAGCATCTCTCCGACGATGAGGCGGGCGTACCGCCGCAGCGGGCGCGACCGCGGCGCCCGGCCAGCTCGCCGGTCCGGCACTCGCGAAGCCCGGCGCTGCCCGGCCGGGCCACGCGCAGCCGCCGGATCCGCAGACGCATCCGAAAGCGAGTCCGCATGACGCCGACGGCGGAGCGTAACATCCAACGGGGAGCAAGCCCAGCGGCGCAGCCCTCAAGGGCGCCTCATGATCGCGGCCGGCCCGGATGCGGCGGACCCTAACGGTACCACCACTTCACGACATAGCGGCCCGTTCAAGAGAGCCGGCCTCAGCGTGGCGGCGGCCGCCATGCTGGTACGCGAAATGCCGAACCCTCTACCGCCGAGGGAAGGCGCGTGTGGCCCTGACGACATCTCTCGATTGTGGGCAACAGAGAACAAAGTGAGAGCTCCGCTTCGAGATCGGGCCGTGACATCACGACGACGAGGAAGAGTCCGGGCGGAGTCGCCGTGGCTCCGCGGGACCAGCGAGCCGAGGGCACGGCAAAGGCCGGTCCGGGAACGTCGGATGACAACGCGCAACCGCCCCGGTCTGGGAGCGCATAGAAGACCCCGTCAAGGCAGAACCGGGTGCTCGACCTCGAGGGACGAGATCGGCGACGGGCGAGCTCGCCACGAGGAGGCTCACCTCGGGCGGGGGCTGAAAAAAAAAAAAAAAAAACGCACAAGCGGGACCGATCGGGGTACTCCCAGGATCCACGCCACGGGCCTTCACAAGAGATATCGGGGAGGGCGCCACTCCCGCGCGCCCAGTCGCCGTAACCACACGAGAAGTACGAGAAACTCGTCCCGATGTATGGCTGGACCGACTATCGGCTAGCATGCCGCTTGCGGGGCACACGATGAAAGGGTAATCATCAAATTTGCCCCCCTCTCCTCCGACTCGGCCGTGGCAGGCTGGAACATCTTCCACGAGACCTCATAATCAAACGGGCGGACTTGGAGAGAACCTTCCGAGGTAATTTCAGTGCACGTACCAACGCCCGGTAACTCATGGGACCTCCAACCGTCGCCGAACCCGACGAGGTCCCTGCGTGACTACATCCGGCGCTTTCTAAGCAACGGACCGAGCTCCTAATGTGACGGCCCGGACGCCATAGGGGCCTTCTTGGCCGCACCACTTGCCGTAATCTCGTGAAGAAGTGGGGCGCCGGACTCCAACCGAGGCGAACGAATCGATGGACACGCCACTAAGTTTGCTAGCGGAGAGGAGGCCGCCTGAGCTCGCTCAATCGGGCCCGGGCAAGGGAAAGCGCAAGGAGGAGGAACCCGAGGGCTCCCGGCCTCGGGAGAACAAGAAGAAGAAGAAAAGGACAAGAGCCGCGAAGGGCAAGGGCCGGGCCCCCTCAACGCTGCAGCTAAAAACATGGTGGCTGCGGTCGACCGCAAAGGGCCAAGGCTCCGCCACAAGATACCTTCGACAAAGTATGCTCAAGAAGCCGTGCAGAACCACAAGCATTCCGGTCAAGCATACCCCGGGAATGCAAAACGGTGCGCAAACACTTCGCCAAACTCGGGGCCATTCCGAGGGGAGGGAGGAAGAAGCGCCCGAGGGCAATCCGGGGGTGACCGGTGGTTTCGAAGGTGAACAATCGCTTCATGATCTTCGCGGCAACACCAAAGAACATGTCGATGCGACAACGCAAGAAGGAGTGGCGGGAGGTGTACGCGACCGGCAATCCAAGAATCCCGCTGCGTAAGTGGTCGGACCAAGCCATCACCTTCGACGGTCGGATCACCCTCGGCACATCCCAAACCGGGGCTTATCCATTGGTGGTGGATCCTATCATTGCCAATACCCGGCTCACCAAGGTCCTCATGGACGGAGAGAAGCGGCCTCAACCTCATCTACGAGGAAACGCTTTACCTCCTCGGGGTGGACAAGTCCAAGATCCGCCCGGGGAGGGCCGGCATTCAACGGCGCCGTCCCAGGCAAGCAACTGAAGCCCCTCGGGCAGATCGACCTACCGGTACCCGCCGGGGACCTCGAACTTCAAAGGCAAGAGACTCTCACCTTTGAGATCCTTGGAGTCGGGGTACATACCACGCACTCCTCGGGCGGCCTTGCTATGCCAAATTCATGGCTGTCCCGAACTATACCTACCTCAAGCTCAAGATGCCGGGGCCGAAGGGTGTCATCACGACGGGCCCGCCGCACCCTCACGCATATGAGTGCGGCGTGGAGGCGTGGAGTGCGCCGAGGCACTCGCCATTGCCGAGGCACTCATTGCCGGCGCCGAGAAGCTTTGGCGAGATATATTGTCGAGCTTGCGAGGCCAAGCGCCACTTATTTGGGAGCTTCGAGCCCTCCTCGGGCACCAAGAAGATCCCACTCGATCCCCAAGCAACCAGAAGGAGAAGCTATCGACTATCATTTCGGTCGGATCGAAATAGGAAGCGATTAATAAATCGACTTCCTCCGGCGAAGCGCCAAAACGTTTGCATGGGGACCCTCGGACATGCCGGGGCATACCGAGGGATGTCGCCGAGCACTCCTAGGCTATCCGACCAGGGCTCAAAAGCGATCATGCAGCGCTGCGCCGTTTTTGATGACGCCAAGCGGAAGATCATCGGCAAGGAGATCCACAAGCTACAGGAGGACGGATTTATAAAAGAAGTATTCCACCCGAAGTGGTTAGCTAATCCCGTATTAGTAGAGAAAAAGAATGGGAAATGGCGGATGTGTGTGGACTACACTAGTCTCAACAAAGCATGTCCGAAAGTTCCCTTTCCTCGACCGAATCGACGATTGTCGACTCCACCGGCTGGGTGCGAGACTTTGTCCTTTCTCGATGCATACTCCGGCTACCATCGGATCAAAATGAAAGAGTCCGACCAACTCGCGACTTCGTTCATAACACCCGCCGGGATGTATTGCTACCTCACAATGCCTTTCGCCGAGGAACGCTGGGGCAACATACCGTGTGCATGCAAATCATCTTCGGAGAACTCATCGGGAGGATTGTGGAAGCCTATGTCGGCGACATAGTGGTAAAATCCAAGAAAACATCGGACCTCGTGAGAGACCTCGGGGAAACCCGAGTGCCTAAACAAGAAGGGAGTCAAACTCAACCCCAAAAATGCGTATTTGGGGTCCCCAGGGATCTTTGGCTGGGTTTCATCGTCTCTCAACGAGGCATCGAAGCAAACCCAACCAAGGTTGACGCGATCACGAAGATGGGGCCAATCCGAGACCTCAAAGGAGTTGGGAAGGTCATGGGCTGCCCGGCTTCACTAAGCGAGGTTCATCTCCCGCCCGGGGAAAGGGGCCTTCCCTCTATCGGCTCCTTCGCAAGACCGAGCACTTTGCTGGACCCCCGAGGTCGAAGAAGCCCTCGGCAACCTCAAGAAGCTCCCGACTAGTCCACCAATCCTGGTGCCACCAAACCCGGGAGAGACCTTGCTCCTCGTCACGGCCACTACCCGGGTAGTCGGCGCGGTGGTCGTAGTAGAGCGCCCGGGAAGAGGGGCACACGTTGCCGGTTCAACGCCCGTTTACTTCATCGGTGAAGTACTTTCGACACCAAGACTCGATACTCGCGAGATGCAAAACCGTTGTATGCTATAAATCTCGACGTGAAGAAAACTTCGCCACTACTTCCTCACGCACCCGATTTTGCCGTGGTATCCTCATTCCCCTCGGGGAGATCATCGAACGAGAAGCCACGGGAAGAGTGGCGAAGTGGGCGGTGGAGCTCATGGGCGAGACGATATCGTTCTGCCCTCGCAAGGCAATAAAGTCTCAAGTCTTGGCCGATTTTGTGGCCGAATGGACTGATACACAATTACCCCGGCGCCCATCCAAGCCGAGTGTTGGACCATGTACCGATGGGTCCATGATGAAGACAGTGCGGGTGCGGTTTGCTTTTCATCTCACCCCTTGGGGTTCACACAAGGTATGCCATCCGGTTGCATTTCCCGCCTCCAACAACGTCGCAGAATCACGAGGCGCCGATCAACGGTCTCTTAGGATCGCGGTTAGCCTCGGGATCCGACGGTTGGAAACCAGGGGATTCTCAGCGGTTATTGACAAGTCATGAAGGCCTCGGCACGCCCGCGACCCCAAGATGGAAGCATACTGCCGAGAAGTGCGCGGAGGAAAGGTTCACGGGCTTGAGCACAAGCACACTCCAAAGGCGTTACAATGAAGCCACGGACGAACTTCGCCAAGGTCGCGGCGACCCGAGGTACCGATTCCCGAACGTTCTCACCCAAGATCTTAATGAGCCCGGTCGTACACCGCCTTGGAAATACCCTCGGGGGCTCGGAGACGACTCGAGAACAAGTCGTGCCGAAGCTATGGCGGTCGACCAAGTCCCCGGCGGGAGAGAGCCTCTATGGGAATACCTATCCCAAGGAGAATTACCCGAGGATAAGACCGAGGTCGCTGACGGGCCCGAAGGGCAAAATCCTTCAGCGCTTATTGGAGACAAAAAGAACTCTACAAGAAAGGAGCCTCGGGAGTATACATGCGATGCATACCCTCGGCGGAAGAAGGAGATTTGCTCGAAAGACACCCACAAAGGGGAGTGTGGCCATCATGCCGCCACCGAGGACTCTTGTCGGTAAAGTCTTCGACAAGGCTTCTATCGGCCCCTCGGCGTACGGAGGCCGAATGAAGTTGTGCGCATCCGCAAGGGATGTCAATTTTACGCACGCAAGACACATCTTCCAAAGACAAGCCCCGCAGACCATACCTCGACATGGCCATTTGCGGTATGGGGGCTCGACATGATCGGTCCCCCAAAAGGGCACTGGAGGACACACTCACGCCCTAGTCGCCATCGACAAGTTCTCCAAATGGATGAAGCCCGAGCCGTGGTGAACCCTCGCACGCAGGAGCGGTGGTGAAGTTCTTTTACGGACATCATTTCCCGTTTGGAGTCCCGAACTCCATCATCACAGATATCGGAACCAACTTCGTGGGGAAGAAATTCCTCGACTTTTGTGGCGACTACGGCATCCGGTCGACACCTCGGCCATAGCCCACCCAAAGACCAACGGTCAAGTGGAGCGTGCCAATGGCATGATCTTGCAAGGCCTCAAACCAAGGATCTTCAATCGGCTGAACCAAGTATGGGAAGAGGTGGTACCAAGAGCTACCGTCGGTTCTATGGAGCCTTCGAACAACAAAAAGCCGAGCCACGGGTTTCACCCCATTCTTTCTAGTCTATGGAGCCGAGGCGTATCTTGCCCACGAACATTGAATATGGGTCCCCAAGGCTACGAGCCTACACCGAAAGCAGAGGGCAACCGGCGAGGCAAGGCAAGATTCCATCGACCAAGTCGATGAGGCCCGAGATGTCGCGACCGAATTCGGCGAGATACCAACAAGCTCTTCGAAGTATCACGCGTTTAGCGGCGAAGCCTCGGGAGTTCCAAGTCAATGACCCCGCACTCAGTGCTGAAGCAAGATAACAAAGGGCGTCACAAACTCACGCCACATTGGGAAGGGCGTATTTCATCGCCGAAATACTAAGGCCCGGAACCTACAAGTCGAAGAACGAGAAGGGTGAAGTCTACTCCAACGCTCGGAACATAGAACAAACTACGCCGCTTCTACCCTTAACCTCGCACGTAAGATTAAACACTTACGTTTTTCGCTCAATAAAAGATCTACATCTTTTTATGAAGAGAAACTTCTTGTGCATACCTTAAGGGAGTCTTAGTCTCGTCCAAAGACAAGACTAAAACTCCCTCGGGGCTACAGGGGGGACCCCTCGGGGACCCCTCCTTTTTTTTTTCAAAACTTTTTCTTCAAAAAAAAGTTCTTCTCAAGCACACTCGGATCGATCGTTTAAGTTGCGAAGGTCGCACACGCACGCATCCTAAGTGAGGTAGCCGAGCCAAGCGGATCGCCCCTAGTGACACCCTCGCGGACCGCCCCGATGGCATCCATGCTCACTATCTCGCGAAGCGGAGAAAGCAAGCGACCCGGCCACACAATAAACGAGAAATTCGAGAGACGCAACACAATCATAAACGCACCGCCCAAGACACAAGGCCTCGGGCAGCACCATTGTTTATGTACATATTCCTTACCCATTTAACTTTTCATACAAGGGAAGATCGTGGGGCGTCGCGAGCCTCGTCCACTGACTTCACGATCGGCGCCGAGGCAACATCCGCGGAGGCAACATCCCGGCGGCGGCATCCCCGGAGCGGGCGCCGCCGGTCGGCGCATCCTCGAGACGGCATCCCACATCTCCGTGTCCGCCTCATAGCTTGATTCTATGGGGGAATACGGAGGGCATACTCGCCTTCAAAGCGGGAGGCCAAGCAAGGCGTCGCAAAGATCGCCCACGGTTATACAACTCCCCGGGTCTTGGCGGCATCGGCGGCATCCTTCTCGGGCGGGTCGGCCACGCCCGCCATCCGTCCGAGGAAGAAGCCCCCGCCGACGTTGCTCGAACCACAGGTTGCATCGGGAAGTGCGAGCGTAACACCGCCATGCACGCCCGCACGCCAGACCGGAAGGCATTCCGTAGCTCAGACCTAAGGAAGCCACCCACGGCTGGCTCAGCGGGTGCGAGCCGAGGGTCCAACCTCTAGGTTGTCCCGCCCCAAAGCGACGGATGAAGTCGGACAGGGGCCTCCCTCCGGCTCCCCGGTATGACTTCGCTCTTGTTCCCGCCCCGAGCGAGCGTAGCAGCCGAGGTCTCCACGCCGGTCCGGATCTTCTCCGCCTGCGACGGCAGGCACCAAAGCAACGTCGGCAAAACAAAGGGATCAAAGACAAAGACCCACCGAAGGAAAGAACATTACCTTGGCACTTCAGCTACCATTACCCCAGCATCACACCGTGCTCATCCGCGAGCGACTTATGGAGCTGCTCCTTCTCCTTTTCGAGGGTCTCCCCTCGGGACACCAACTCCCCGATACGGGTGTTCGGGCGTCGCACATCTCCGCCGCTTCCTCGCCTCTTCCGGGGATCCGTCCCTTTCGCCATTGGCCTCCTCCCGGGGCCTGGAGGGACGACAAAGGGCATCCTCAAAGTCCCGGCTCATCTCGAGCCATTTTCGGCCGCCACCTTGGCGGCCTCGGACTGGCCTTGACGAGCTCGGCCTCCGAGCCCTGTCGGTCGAGACTCCCTCTCCTCGGCAAGAGTAGTAAGCCGGGACGCCTCGCTTTGGGCCTCGATCAATTTCACCGCGTCGCCCGAGGGCGGTCCAGCCTCAGACATTCTCGCGAAGGAGCTCGGACTTCTCCCGGGCGACCGCCGGAGATTCAAGGCAAAGACACCACCAATTATGGCACATACATAAAGAAAATGCAGCGGAAAATGGCAGCCAAGACACTCACCACATCAGCCTCGGCGAGACGACCAGGTTATGGTGTCACCCATCTTCGCAAGGCCGTCGGCGACCCACCGGGCGGATCGCTCATGAGTCCTCCACGCCAGACCTCGGGCGGTCATCGATCACCACGGGCGGCGGGACCCGGGCACATCACCCAAGGTCAAGGGGGGGACCACCCCAACGAAGTCGGCCAGAGAGGAAGCATTTCATCCACCGGCAGCCTCGCAGCTCGGGAAACCTGCATCAAAAAGTCCAGAGGTCCTTCGCCGCCGACCACGTGCACGGACCTCACCAACGCCGAAGACGACGCTTTGCCGAAGGGAAAGGCCCAACCCGGCGCATGGAGCAACGGGAAGTCGATTGTACACCTCATGAGCCCCCGGATCGTTGGGAGCCGACACAAGTGAAGACCTCCGTGTCTCCTCCGCCGCCGAAGAGCTCCTCCCGAGAGAACTCTCTGACGAAGGGGCTTGGCTCTCTCGGGGGAGGGCAGGCAAGGCCGTGGGACCCTCAAACGGGCGCTAGGCTGCTCCGGCGCTGGTCAAGCGCACGCAGCCCGGAATTTGAGCTCTCCGAGTCGATCACCATTATATCGGGTGGACGACCCACCATCACCACTTGTGGGCTTGAACCACCTGGAGAAATCTCGGGCAGTCCGGCTCGGGCCCGACCCTCCCGAGGCTAGGGGGCTAACACCACGGGGGAGCCCAACGGTGGGACAACGTCTTGGTGAGACAACCCCGGCTCGGGCCCCGGCAGAGACTTGCGCACTAGCCTTGTGGCCTTCTTGGGATGCAAGGACAGAGTGGGGGCCCCCGCCTGTAAGTCAAGAACGCGTCAAAAGAAGCCAAAAATACCGTAAAGGAGGCTAACTGCGGAAAACACGAAGGGACTCACGAGGCCCGAGGGACGCCTCGGTGTGGCCGAGGCATGGGAAGATCGCGACACGGGCATCGCACTTGACGACGGGCCGCCTCCCCCACGGTTTCGACGCGCTGGAGCCGGGCGAAGGGGCGCCGCGGCTCTTCACTCGGCGGCGCCGCGACGCTCCAGAGTCGTTGGCCCTTCACGCCGAGCCTCACCTTGCGGCGTCAAAGGCGCCCACATCGGGGGGAAACCCCGAGCCGCCCACCATCCCGGGGCCTCGGGGCCGGGAGGAAGCCTCGGGCGCACGAGTCCCCGGCGGCCCTCCGACGTCTCGAGGCTCGGGCACGTAGCGGCCCCGAGTGGGTCGGCAACCCCAAGGCTCGGTCTATACGAGCCGCCACATCGTCATCCGACGAGTTCACGACGAACTCGTCCTCCTCATCCTCGCCCTCCTCGGTGGTCGAGGTATCAGCGATTGGCCCCACCTCGTTCACATTCGGCCCGACGGTTGGCGCGCCCACGTTCTTCTTCTTGTTGTCCTCCTCCTTCGCCGCGCCCTCTCGCCGCTCGTTCCGAAGCACGGCTTGCCGCCGCCGCGGCATCTAGATCGGCACAGCGGAGGAGAGTCGTGATAGTTCAAACGACCCCGCAAGAAGATGGAATAAGAACCGCGGTGGTAGCCACGCGGCAACAACAAGACAATGCAAGAACGTCGAAGCCAAAAAAGCGCTTACCAAGGAGATGTACCCACGGGCGGGGCGCATAGGGATCTCGAACTGGGACGGGGTATTGGACCCCAATGCCTCCCTCACCCTCTTGGCCAAGCCATCGGTGGAAAGCGAGAAGGGATGACATCCGAGACTCCTCAAGACCAGCGCCCGAGGAGGTCATCGACTCATGAGCAAAGGGCGAGCCATCAATGGCAACACCCGACGCGCGAAATGAAAAGCGGCTACCACGGCCGCCTGCGTTCACACCCCATCTCGAGCCGCAGATCGGATCGCCTCGAGCCCTCCAACCGGGGATGATCCGCCGAGGGGGACCCCGGGGTTCCACTTATTCGACGTTGTTTAAGGACACGCCGGTGTAAGCGGGAAGCGTTCCCATCATTGCGGAGGTAGAACCACCGATCCTCGCCACCCCTTATTAGAAGAGGTAAGCTTGGAAAGGATGTACCCATCGCTCCCCGGGTTCGGCCTTGTCTCGCTCCGATCGGACTTGCGGCACAAGAACCACCAACGCGCAACGCCCGCCGTGCCCTCCCTTCACCACCGAGGGGGTGGTGAGATGCGCCTTCAAGAACCACGCCCCAAAGGTCCCAATGCGGCTCGATCCCCGTAAATCCTCACGAGAGGGTAACAAAGATAGCCGCCCGAGATCGAGTTCGAGGGGCAGATGGTGGAGCTCGACGTCATAATGATGAAGAATCGCCGAATAAACCGCCCGCCCGGCATCCCGAACCCGCGCAAGGTGAAGATCCATCGACTCACCACCACGCCCATCGGGAGGGTTAGGCTCCTCCTCCCCCAATGCGGCGCAATCCACTCCCGCCGCCTAAGCATTGGTACGAGGGCGAAGAAGCCCTTCCTCGACAAGGCGCCGTTTTTTCCTCCGTCGCCGTCGTTTCGGCCACGGTTCGGCATCGAGCACCTCCCTCGTGTTGTCACCGCCACCGATTGTGCCATGGACGAGCGGGAGGACGAGGAACAAAGAACCACCGGCAACACCGCTCACACGAGCACAAGGCAAGTGGATTTCTCCCTTAACCTCTCCCCTCGTCTTTCTTTCTTTCTCCTAATTGCCGCAAAGAAGAAGGCAAGAAGGCGATGGCAAGAACAAAGGAGCAACTATCCGTCGCCGCCCCGGTGTTGCGTTTCCTAAGCGCAAGTGCCAAAAAGGCAAGAGCACGGGAACCACAAGGTTGACTCCCCACAACGACTTCACCGGGAATTGTTACATTCCAGCTACCATCGCCACGGGATGTCGTGGCATTCTCAGTAGCATTTACGTAACAAGTCCGCAAGCGCACGGAAATACCGTTGTAGCATTTCACCCGAGATATTCGGGGTATCGTTATTTATATTTTCCCAAAGGAAGGCATGGTGTAGGACTCTAGCAGGGGGCATGAACAAGACGACATGTCTATGCGGTTGACCAATACTCAATACACGAGGGGTAAGTCATAATAGTTTAAGATAGTGTGACACACACTTGGGCCAACCTCAAGGATAAAAGGAAAATAAAGAATAAAGAATATTCCTAAATGGAGCGGGCATTCTAAAGTAGCCGTGCAAAGAACCGTTAATAATCATGCAAACATAGATGACTAGAGTTTTAGGCCGAGAGTGAGATGGACAGGAGACCTCCCGGAGCATCCGCCCTAAAGAAAGGCATTTACGAACTCCTACAAAGACACACGAACGTGGGGGATTTCAAGGGATGGTCAAGGCTTGTCACGACCAAGCCGCCTACCCTCAACCGTGGCATGCACTCATATTCGAAGGATACGGCATCCGAACACCACGCCCCGCATACTAGGACACTACTCATGTCCCCCATGGCCCCCACCCTACGGATGGACGGAATAGGACACGAGCAAGCCCCGAAGGACACAACGAACCGCCACCTCAAAGACAACTCTTACTCTACTCAAATACATGGCATGAATGGTTAGGCCCTAAGTTCTATACGACTAACCACAACATAGGAACTATAGTCTAGTTCTTCTATCATGATTGTGTCGAGAACAACATGTCAAGAATATAACATGTAAATACTCTAGCTCTATTGCACAAGCATATGAGATCAAGACTTGAGGATAAACCATAAATGTATTCATACCGAATATTCCTTCTCCCAAGTACAAGCTCTCCAATGAAGCTTAGCCTTGCTCCAAATACTACTAAAGACTAAAAGAACTAGAGAAGTGGAGGAGTAGAGAGGAGAGAAGAAGAAGAGTAGAAAGTGAGGAGGCTCCAAATGGTGTGTGTTGAGAGAGGGAGAGAGGGGGCCTACTTATACACTTGGAGGAGGAGCCTAAGTGCTAATTTACATCAAAACCGACCGGGTAAACCTTCCTTGTATGCGCAAACCGACCAACGCTGGGCGAAAACCCCTATTTGGAAAGTGCACGAACCGCCTCCCCGAGGCCGGGCCGAAACCGCCTCGGGGGGGTGCGTCGCACAGGTGGTGCTACAAGACCCCCGGGCTCGGCCGCCCCCCGTCTCGGTGGGGTGTCGTCTTTTCGCCCTCGAAAAGTTGTGGGGCGGGCCGTGCTCGCCCGCATTTGATGTTTTGGGTCGATTTGCTCTTAGGCTTGGGTTTTGCAATAATGCACTTTCTCGAAGGCGTACTTTGGTCGATTTTCCACTTGCTTTTATTATAAATCTGCAAAATAAAGTACAAGACACTACAAGTGGAATTTATTAGTGATAAAAGCATATGAGTATAAAAGGTTTAATTTTACTCCCTTTATGGTAGTAAGTTGACGGAAAAATATGTCGTTGGTTACCGTCAACACCCCCGACCCCCATATTTATAGGGAAGGGAAGGCAAACCGCCGGCTCGGGCAGATTTAACCGACTTTCTCGCATGAACGGCCCATGATGAAACAGAACCGCCATCCAACGGCTCGGCCCGCGGTAGATCCGTCAAGAGCATTAATGCACCTTGACGGTGCTCGACACGCCCCGACAAGAAGCCACAGAGCCACGTCCCATCGGATCGAACCGCACGCCACCTCTGGCGGGCGAGACGCCTCGCCTTCGGGCCGGGGTAAAACCGTCCGCCGCCGTTCATATCCAAAGCAGCGCCCGACCCTAAGGGGCAAAAAAAGTCGGGCCCGATGACGGTTCTCACCACCGGCTGGAACCAAACGAAAGCCTCGGGCCTGGCGCACGCCAACGTGCACCCTACGATCCGCAGGTTGCAGTCTGGGCCACATGGGTTTCTGATCGCCTCGGGGATAACCCGAACGGGGGGACGGATGGAAATGCACAACCGGCTATACCGGGCCCTCCGGCCCGGATTTCTGAACGTGTTTAAGACCCGCGGTCCGCTTATAGAGATGTCCCATCCGTGGGAGGCCTCACAGGCCCTCGGGGGGTTGACCCGTCAAACCCCGGGATCTACTAAGCGGTCCGAGGGTTCTCATGGGGTGAATCCTAGATCACATAGCCGACCCTTACTCCCGCGAGGGCACGGGCACCCCACTTAAACTGACCCGTTACAACGTTCAAACGGAGCGCACCATGGTCGGGCGGGTGGCACCGAGGTGTCTCCCTCCTCCTCCCTTCAGAGGGCGGAGAGGAGCGTATAATCAAAGTCGAGGAAGCCTGGGTCGACCTTGCGCACATAAGCGCGGGCCTCGGGCTGCCCACGCAAAAACAAACAGACTTCGCACAAACAAGCGCAATTTAAGAGCAATTTTCGCCTTGCCGGCGTCGAGGTATAAAAGACCTCGAAGGAATCCGCCATTCCATTCGAGGCCTCGGGGTTACACACCAACGGAAAGTGCCCGCCGCACCCATTGTAGACGAACCACCCCGAGAAAAAAACAAGGCGACGGAAACGACAACCAGGGGCGAGTCCACACTCGCCGGGGGCTCGGGGCTACTGTCGGGGACCCAAATATTGGACCCCGTGACATTCTCATATAACGAGAAATCGTCGGCTTTGTCGGGGCCCGGTAAAAACTCGGCTGCTATCATCCCGCTTAGAAGGGACGGCCCGGTGAGACGGTGGACCAGGCCAAAGAGCCACGACGCCTACGTGAAGACGGAGCCGGCCCACGCACGGCCCACCGGAGTCACCGCTGACGAAAGAGCTCGCTACGCCACGAAGGACAAGGTCGGGGACCTTTACAAGACGACGAACCATGGCGCCCCACGCCATCATCGGCCAACCCTAAGGCTCGGATTCAACCCCCAAATCTCCGTCTCGCCCGAGGGTGGTTTAGCTCACCACCTCGGATGAGACCTCCGCCGCCGCGAGGGTGGCCTAGCTCACCACCCTCGGGCGCAAAAACTCCGCCTCGCCCGAGGGAGACCCGGCCTCCCCTCCATCCTCGGCGAGGTGGCTCAACCCACTCACCCGGGGTCATAGACCACCGGGCGTGGGAGGTTCCGTCTCAAGGAAGGGAGACACCTGCATTTAATGCGGTTACACGGCGACGAGGCGCCGGGGCCATCGACACGCCCGGTCAAATCGACTGCCGGATCACTTCCCAAATCCGGCCGATGGGACACAAGGCTGAACCGGTGACGATACGCCCAAAGACGGAAACCAGGGCGACAATTGTTCATTCCCAAAGAAGATCGTCAAGACGCCCACGACGGCCGAGACCCTCGGGCTTATGACACGCCACGGCCGGCCTTCTGGGACCGCCCTCGCCATGCGGTCGTGAGGGACGCCTCACGAGATCCACACGGGCCGCACCGGAAACGGCACGTCCGCCATCGGATTAGGGACGCGTGTCTTCATCAAACAACGCCCAAGCGGCCGGCCACCCGGGCGCATGCATGCAACGAGCATAGCCTCGGGAATTAGCCACCTAGGCATCCACATATGTAAACATTACTTTCCTCTTCCCTCTATAAAAGGGGGAGTAATGCCCCATTAGCGTGGGATCCCGCACGACGGAAGCATAACCACCACCACCACCACGATCGTGGGGGCTTGAGACCGGCGTCTCTCCCTCACACCGCTTGTAACCCCTACTACAAGCTCACCTTTTGAGCGAGGTAACACGAGCGGGACACCACCGGCCGGACGTAGGGCCCCGTTGGCCTGAACCGGGATAAAACTCGTCGTGTTCGTGTCCATCTTGCGCTACGCCATAGGAGGAGGGGCACACGGCCTATAAATTCTTTATTGCCGGCACCGAGGCACCCCCGGTTCTCGGAACGCCGACAACGCTGGAGCGCTGACATGGCTCATCACATGAGCAAAAGTGGCAAATATGTAGGAGAGTTACTGTGTTGTGGGGCAATTCTGTTATGACTCTTATAAGAGTGGTTATTGGAGGAGTGGTCTCCGTAAGAGTGACAAAAAGTTAAAAAAAACCAGAGGTAGAGGATTAAGTTCTGTATATTCCTTTTTTATTTCAAAAGGAGTATGTGATTGAATGAACTGAAGTTGTTTTTTTTTATATAAAAAAATAGGGCCTGTCTACTTGGTACACGTGTGTTTGCAAGGAAATGAGCACACGTGTGATTCCACACTAAAAAACACACGAATAAAGTCATGCAGCAAATTCGTGTGTTTTAATGGCAACTAGCACACGAATTTTCCTAGCCAAGCAATCGACTTAGACATGCACACAAAACAAAAAAAAAAAATGTGTGTTCCTTGCAAAAAAAACACACGAATTCATAATAGGTGGAAGCCGTGTGTTTTTAACACAATGATCACACGAAAATCTGTAGGTCACCTTTCCTCCACTAGTTGTAGTTGTACTTGTACTTTGTAATCTGTGTTGAAATTCGTGTGAAACAAGGCCCAAAAGAAGAGTTCTAGTTGAACTATGTTGTAGCCCACAAACCTGACGACAAATAGTAGAAACCTGATTAGATTTCATTTTACCACAATTTCCTCTAGGTATATCTACTAAATGACTAGTGGAGGAAGAATTTCTAAGCACATGCAGTAAATTAGTTCTGGAGAAGCTCAAGGAAAACCAATGATGGTGGTGATGGGGCTGGGAAAACAGGAGCAATACCTGAGAAATGGACATGTTCATAGCATTTGCAACATGATGGTGGTCCAAAGTAAACCCATAAGGATAGTCCAGCCTAGCTTCTATCAGCCTACTGTAACACCGGTTTTAAGAACAAAACCGGATGAAGCTATATGTGAGCCCCGGAAGTCAAATCTCACATATAGTTTACAAATAAATGATAGTATCAATTCACAATGCTTAAAAAATATAACAAACATAATATAAAAAAAAATAACCTCGCCTAGTAAGGGCCAGAAAAGACTCTTCAATCTTCTGGTGTAGACTACACAGGACCGACCGACCGGTTGATCACAAGCCTAACATCATCCCGAGGGTGGGGAAATAGCAAGGGTGAGTCCATGTCGAACTCCGCAAGCATAACATGGGGTTATGAGGCTCAAAAGGCTTGACACTGGTTTAGCTGCGGTAAGCATTTTAGTAAGTCAAAGTTTTAGCAATTAATTAGCAATAAGTTATGCTTAACCCATTAGCCCACATTATCATCATAAACATCGTTCTCATGACAGTCCATCGTCATCGTTCATATCCATCATCATCTCATATCTGTGTCTCAGTATCATCTCTATTCTGTGATGTCTCCAAGGCCGTTCATGACCGCGAACACGGCTGTTATAACAGTTTAATTCACTCTCGCAAGCACGAGGTGTACACTTTCACTACAGTCATGGTTTCCACCCGAGTAGGTTCGCGACCCTAAACAAATGAAAACCATATAAAGCCGCTCAAAGGTCTCCCTAAGAATATTAATGGCCAACGAGCTACAACCCCGTTTCTCCCAATTCCCGCAAACCATCAACAAAAGTAGGTAAAACCCTTGAACAACTAAAGCCGAGCCATGTGACCCCATAGTTGTATCCGTATATCGCAGATGATCACGACGAGATAAGTCCTTACGGAGAGTCCAAAGCATCATGTAAAAGCATGAGCCTGACTCTGAAGTCATGTTGCCAACATCCATATCTTAACCATAATTTCATATATATTCATTCATATCATAATTATTTATGTAGAGCACTAGCAAGAACTACCCATATGCAATAACTCATAGGATTCAATAAACAAGATAATTGGCTAGGATGTCCTTAAGGTTGACAAATTTGACACATGCATATGAATAAGTGATTAACAAAGTGAATAGGTACAAGGATAGTCTCATGCTATACTTGCCTTAATATCGATCCTTCTTCAATTCCAAAGCTCCAAGAGAAATCCTTCTTGAATGTCAACTTCTTCTTGATCACAATCTTCTTCGAGATCAACAACATAAAGCTCACCGATCTACTTCGATTCCAATCAAGAACACACAAACATATAGGGCCAATCATGCATAACAAACAAGGCTACAATTAGAATAGTACACCAACAATGATAAAACAGTTTGAAAAACTTATAAAACTAATCTACATGTCACTATGATCACACAGACGTAAAGATCACTGAAATCGGAGCTAAAATGGCAAAGATACGCAATTTACAAGTTTCGCAAGATTAAAATAATAAGTTAAATATAAACTTGAAATTTATAAGTTGGAAAACCTACTGAACAGTAGCGTAAACACCTAGATTACGGAATTATGAATCTAACGCAATTTGAACGGAACAATTTGGAATTAAAATGAAGAAGTTATGAGCTTTTGAAAACGGGTAGAAATTCTGTAAATAACAGGAACGGGATTTGCGAAATAAATAAATAAATTCTGATTTTGAACCGGGCCAGGGATCTCCAACATGATTATAGATTGGGCTGAGGGCTCTTTAGCAAAATAACAGCTGAAAGGGTATGTTCTAATCTGGGCCGTAGATCCAAGGAAGGATGGCTCAAAATGGTTAGATGGGCATATGTATTTGCATTGTATTTCATAGATTTATTTTGCTGAAGGAAAACGGCAAGAAAACGTGTGATGTCATCCTATTATGTCATCAAGCAAGCTAATCTGATCAGCAAGCTAGGCAAGGGGCCATGGCAGCGATGGAGATTTCTATGTAGTTCGATGATAACAAAGAATGAGAAGATAGAAGAAAACGATGGAGCTCACCTAGGATTACTGAATGACGATGAAGACACGGCTAGGACAAGAACGGTTTAAGCTAATCTGATCACCTAGCAGTACTGCTGCTCCTGCATGCGAAGTTCAACTGTATTGCATGAGCAACAGAGAGCGATAGAGCGATAGGTAGAAGAAGATGGAATCTATGGCTTCGTCACCTTGGTGTGAAGCTCGGCATCAGGTCTCGAACGGTGGGGAGGCTCTCTGTGGCGATCGCATCTACATCAGCGGCGACTTGACGGGCGGATGTATGCGTTCCTGTGAAGTTCAGTGATGGCGTGATAAGAAAAATCAAACGAAAAGAAGATCACAGGAGTTTGGGAGGTCAAGACGAAGCTGTTGCACTGGCTTACGGTGGCGACGAGACGACAACCGCGATGAAACGACGAAATCGATGTCGAGCTCGCAGCGGCGGAAATTTAGGGTTCGCTGGCTGCTGTAGCTCGATCGGCGGCTGATGCTGCAGCTTAGGGTTACGGAAACCGCGAGTTGGTGCTGTGGTTCGGTTTATATGGAGTTCGACACGCGATAATGAGGGAAAAGACCCTGGACTCGCGGGATTTGGATACGGCTTTGGTGCGCTCGATCGAGTCCGAGCTGAGCACGACCGAGAAGGAGACAGCTGACGTGCAGCCAGCATCGTCAACAAACGAGAGCAGGAAGGCAGCAACGCCTGCCGTGCGTGCGGCCTGATCAATTTGGGCCATTGGCCTCGGCGGAGCCCAAGAGAAAAGAAACGAGCAGGGCAAATAAATGGGGAAAAAAAGTCCATATTCCCTCCCCAACTATCACGAAAGTTCATTTTTTCCTCCTTCAACGTAAAACCGGACAAATCACCTCCCTCAATTTTTCAAACCATGCAAATTACCTCCCTCGGCGGTTTTGAGGGCGGTATTGCTTAACAGCGGTTTGTCTTTTCCTTTTTAAAAAATTTTTGTTGAATCTTTGAAAAATCATAGTAAATCACGAAAAAAAATATAAAATGAAAAATCTAATTTTTGTTGGACTCCACATGATTAGATCTACACAGTGAATACATAATATGATATACTTTAATATAAAGTTTTTTGCTACTGAAGGTTTTGTATTTTTTTTTTTTATATATTCAAGTGTGTAGATATAATTTTGTGGAGTCTAACAAAATTGGATTTTTCATTTTATGATTTTTTTTTGTGATTTACTATGATTTTTCAAAGATTCAACTGGAATTTTTTTTTAAAATGAACAAGGCAAACCGCTATTATCTGTAGCAATACCGCCCTCAAAACCGCCGAGGGAGGTAATTTGCATGGTTTGGAAAGTTGAGGGAGGTGATTTGTCCGGTTTTGACGTTGAGGGAGGAAAAATGAACTTTCGTGATAGTTGGTGGAGGGAATTCGGACTTTTCCAATAAATGGCAATTGCCGATTGGGCTTTTGGGCTGAAATGGAGAAAGGAATAAAGGATAAAATGAAACCCCTTTTTCTTTTATTTGAAACTAGCAATTTCTAAAGAATTTAAAATTCTTTTCAAATTCAACAAAACCCAGGCATAAAAAAATATTAATGCAGCAGCATGAGTGCATCAAGCATGTATCTAACCTTATGATAAATTTTAATTTCATAAAAATATTTATTTTCCTATGTTTTATGAGCACAAAAATACATAAACAAATCATTTTATTCTATTTTTAAAAGAGGCAAAATTTGGGGTATTACACCTACAAAAAAACCATCAAAACAAAAAGCAGAGGCCTGTGAGAATAGGGGGAAACGAGGTGAGTCCCTAGGACCCTCGGTTACATGTTAATATACTCGTGAAAAGCCCCACGTGGCTTTGTACAACAAGAAGATTACATCTTGGATTACAAGTATAGGACTCTATCCTATCTATGACTTGGGTTACAAACATGGAATGTACCAAGTACATCCTAAAGTGACAATATCACGTGTACAAGTATTTATCGTGCTGTTTGGTTGACTAACAGGTAAGGGAAACGTTATTGTTAACAAATTGCGGGAGGGAATGGAATTCAATACTGTTTACTCATTTTGTTTGGTTGCACATGGTAAAGGTATCTAATACCATTACGGGTGTTTGGTTTGTGTACAGTATTGGAATCCAAAATACCAATATAATAGTCTGATCATTAATCTAATGAGCAGTTCAATATCATACAATAATCCATGCTCAACGGCATCATTACCAGTAAAAAGAGAAGCTGGCCAACACAAATGCAAGATCATCCAAGAAAATTTACGCCAGCTTAAAATTGCTGACCAAACTATCATTACAATCCAAAATGAAATCTTTCATTTTTCATCTCAGGAAAGAAAAGCGTCTAATAAATAAAATTGACATGTCCCAAAAAACATTCTACCACACTGATCCTATAGGAAGGTAAAAGTGACATGTTTTAAGATATCATGCCAATCATCGCAAACACTTTCACAAAAGCACGGTCAGCAACCCTTTTGAACCTCCTACTGCAAGCACAATCAGCATCCCTTGTCCACCTTCAACTCTTGAATGAATATGCAGACATCTTATCTTCCACCTCCTGTCCGCTTCCTTGTTTCCTCCTCTACAGAAAAAATTATTTTAGAAGTACATTAGAATGGTACAGAGTATATGTGCATCACAAAAATAGCATAGCTCAATGACAACAGAGTACATGCATTATTTATAGAGTGTTGACTAACAACATACCATTAAGCATGTTCAGGATGAACTCTCTCCTCAAAGACTGATCAAGAGTTAGCAGCATACTCATTTGATCTGGTACTTTCACAAATATTGTAGCAGCTTTGATTTGTTCTGTCCCAGTAAACCCAAGCGTGCGCAACTCTGCTACAGCCTTCTCCCTTAAAGTCTGTTGTGGATCTTCATTCATTGCTTTCTCTTGAATCGCAGCCTCACGACCCATGGCTTCTGCCATTTTTCCAACATTACCAGCCACACCCTTCAAATCACCTTGGACTTCATATAACATGTCCAGAAAAGGATCACTTGTTGCACTATCCCTGCTCTTCCCTCCTTGCCGCTTCCTCCTCTTGTAGCTAGATGATGCTGAGTCAACAGACCGTCTTGGGGTTTCTCTGGCCTCTTCCTGGTCATGTTGATTACCATGTTCAGCAACAAGCTCTTCTTCCATGTTGCCAACAGCCTCACCGATATCTTCGGCACCTTCACCAGTGGCTATATCATTTCTATATATGGCAGATAATGTATCATAGTATGGGAATTTGATGCCATATAGGCCCTTGGCATCAGGATAATCCTACATATGAAATTAGCACGCACCAAGTTATATAAAAAAAAGCCTGCATGGTTGGTACTAGTACAAAATAGTACAAAATAGTGTGTGATAGTTAGAGCACACAGTCCACACTCTACACGCTTCAGTCCACCACCTGATCGTCCCCTCATCAGCTACACTCAGACTACATATTCTTTACATATGCATGTCTGTATTGGATCAGCAAATTGAAATATTATCCCTGTGTAGAAGACTAGAAGTGCAGCTCTAAAGCTATCTAAAATTTTTAATGCTATATTGCCAAGATGCAGGGCTAACAAATTATTATTCAACTCAGGACACGGACAAAAAGAATTATTAGTATTCTGATATAAGCACTACAGTGGTGTTAACAAAACTTGTGAAGTTAGAACTGAGAGATAACAGCAATAAACGGACTAACAGGCCGGCAGTAGTATCAAAATGAATCAAAATGACAGGAACAGGCAGTAGAGTGATGATAAAGTATATATTTCACACTGGTGAATCAAAATGACAGGAACAGCTACACTCAGGCAGTAGCGAGGTAAGGATGCCACCATAAACGGACTAACAGGCCAGCACCTCTAAAGTATATGACGATGATGGAAGTCAACATATTTCTAATGGCCATGTTTCTTCTTCGAGTTCTTGTGGTTAAAGGAAGGCGAGCCATGATGCTGGACACAACATCAATAACAATATTAATTAAATCACTAACCATTGAAATAATCTACAATATCCTTAGAAAATAAATGCATCGTTGGTAACTTCTTGTTCTTCATATTCACAGAATTGCTACATGCTAATACTTTTTTTAACCAAAACCTTGGGAGTAGTTTTCATACATAGGAGGAAAATTTAGTTTTGCTTTCAAGTAGATAGAGAACAATCAGCTAACGTAGCCTTAAGTTTCAGGTCTAGAAACCAATCAGAGATAGAGAACAAAGCTGCTAACATCTGAAACTACAACACTGATGTTGAAATCCTTGTGGTACAGATTTGATTTGAAAATTAAAATCAGGATTAAGCACATCCTGAAATCCCCAAGAGACCTAGCAGAAATCCCCAAGATGTCTGCTCACATCGCGGCAAGCCATGCCATCCCCAAGTGAAATCCCCAAGAGACCTAGCAGAAGAGATCTGAAACCGGCAAGCCAAGCCGAGCCGAGGTTATCGATCTGATGACTGTAATATGGTAAGTAGCAGGTGGTTCCCGCCTAGCCCAGGCCCAGGCACAGCTGATGGGCGGAATCCGGCGAGCCGGCGGCGGTCTGATCTGACCTACTCTAGTCTAGCGCTAGTCAATCCAATCTGTGGCAGCAGGAGGAATCCATCCAAACGTGCGGGAACAGACAGAGGGAGGGATGCAGGAGAGGGAGAGGAACTTACCGGCGGGCGAGGCGGCCGTGGCGCCGGAGACGGAGACGGAGCAGCGTAGATGCCAGAAGCTTCGAGGCGTGCAGCGTGGGGGCGAGACGGAGGAGACCGACGCGTCACGTAATCAGATAGAGGGCCGGAGCTGGCGTTATCAAGCATGTACGCAGCGTTATCTGATTGCGCGTTTCCTAATAACGGGCCAGGCCCAAACAAACGGTTGTATCGTTATCATGTCACGGACGTATTCAGGTTGCGTTACATTTTGGTCAACCAAACAGCACGTAAGTGTTTTTGCGAATCCTAGACCAAACAACTAGTTCATTATCACAGCGTACAAAGAGGATCCAAAGTGCTTACCTCTAACAAACTGACGCACATTTAGCACAAACACCAAGTCCCTTCGCCTACCCCTGACGGTGGCCATGGTGGCTCCTCCCCCATCACTGGCGAGTGTGACCACGACGACAACAACAAAGTGTTGTCTCAGTAAAGACACAAAAACAAAGTGCTGTCTCAGTAAAGATCATATAAGATACACAGTCAGAGGGGCATGCTTTTAAAAATATAAAAAGACCCAAAACCCATTTCCTACTAGGGGATGCTTTTTTTTCAAAAGACAAAAAAACCCCAAAACACATTGCCTAGTAGGGGGCATGTTTTTATTCTAAAAGAGAATTGCTCCAAAACCTATTGTCTAGTAGGGGGGCATGTTTTTATTTTTCAAAAGACAAAAAACCTCAAAACCCATTGCCTAGTAGGGGGTATGTTTTTTTTAAAAAAAATAGAATTGCCCCAAAACCCATTACCTAGTAGGGGGCATGCTTTTATTTTTCAAAAGACAAAAACCCCAAAACCCATTGCCTAGTAGGGGCATGCTTTTATTTTTAAAAGACAAAAAGCCCCCAAAACCAAATTGCCTAGTAGGGGCATGCTTTTTCAAAATAGAATTGCCCCGAAGCCAATTGCCTTCTAGGGGGCATGCTTTTCAAAATAAAAAAAAGGTGAGGGTAGTCGCACGGGTGGACGGGGCATGACTAGGCAAGAGGTGGCGACGAGGCTGCGTGCGCCGCGGAAAAGAGGCGGCGACGGGCGGCGATGCTGGAGGCTGCGACAAATTGGCAGCTGAAATTCGAAACTAAAAATTTGTTAACACTTTGTATCACAAGAAATTTGGCTATCAGAACCAACGACGTTTTTCTAACCAAGGAAAAAGGAATTTAACTGCATACCTATGATATGGATTTAACTGCATACCTATGATATGGAATTCAACACAAAAGACCAAGATGCAACCAGATTACCGGAACATACATTGCAAACTGTTGAAATGTGTATAAGTGCATTGCCCACCTCTTTCCAATCGCTAAGCTTTTGGGTTGAATCGTTTGGTGCGTGCAAACTTAACATGGTATCAAAGCCCAGAGGTCTCGAGTTCGAATCCCTGGTAGAGGCAATTTAAGTCCTCCGCCCCTTTATTTTCCACGTTTGCGCCTCTCTGCTGGGCAGATGCGTGCGTGGGGGTGTTGAAATGTGTATAAGTGCATTGCCCACCTCTTCCCAATCGCTTAAGCTTTTGGGTTGAATCGGTTGGTGCGTGCAACTTAACACAAACTCAGCTCTCCCTAGACTGCAAGTCTACAACCTTGCCCAGCTACACGTATCAGAAAATATGATATTAGTTTATCACATGGGTAAAGAGAGGGCTGAGGGGAGATAAGCCAAAACAATGCAAAGATCTGAGAAGGGCACGCAAGTACAATCCATCTTTTCACATAACTAAGGAAAACCAGGGCGGTCATAGAGACTAAACATGCCATTGGCAAGAATAGAATCCCCAACATTTGGGTAAGTCACTAAGTTACCCATCGAATAAACCCTCACTGGTGCTCAAGAACAACATTGTCCATTGTTCCCAGGACAACCTAGCTAACACCTACATTACCTCAAACACACAAACACACAGATAGAGAGAGAGAGAGAGAGACAGGCATCAGCAGCAGCAAACATCAACAAACCAGAAAAGTAGTGCCGGTTGGAGGAAGTTTAGCACTTGATGCAAACCTTATTTCTCGCTTAACAGGACCCTAGCAACACAAGCATTGTAGGGCATTCAGTTAAGCAAAGGTATCATGGTTTGCAGTCTAGTAGATTTCCCTATCATCCACAGAAAAGATATTAAAAAATAATGGAAAAAGTCTAAATTACACCCCCACCTATGGGAGGTGGACTACATACCCCCCAACCTATGAACGGTCTAAATCACCCCCTGAACTTTTTCAAAACCGCCAATTACCCCCTAAAAGCAGTTTTTGAAAAATCATAGTAAATCAAAAAATCATAAAATTAAAAAATACAATTGTGTTAGACTCCAAATGAGTAGATCTACACAATGAACACATAATATGGTATGCTCTAGTACATTTTTTTTTTTGTAGCTTTAGATTTATGTTTTTCCTCGTAGCTGTAAAAAACAAATGTAATAAAGTGTACCATATTATATGTTCATTGCGTAGATCTACTCATTTGGAGTCTAACACAATTGTATTTTTTATTTTATGATTTTTCTATGATTTACTATGATTTTTCAAAATTGCTTTAGGGGTAATTTAACCGGTTTTGAAAAGTTCGTGGGGTGATTTAGACCGTTTTTATAGGTTGGGGGTTTTTTGTAGTCCACATCTCATAGGTGGGGTGTAATTTAGACTTTTTCCAAAAATAATCAGCTAATTGAAAATGTTCTATCTGTTAGGTACATGTGAGAGTGAGAAGCATGGAATCGACATTTAAAACAAAACGTTTCATGACAATAGTTTTTTTTATATGCACATGTTTGTCCTAACAGGGCTAATTTACTTACTCGGACTTGTTGAGTTACTGCGCACAATCCAAAAACCGAGACCTTGAGTGTGCCACTAGCATCAAGAAGAAGATTTTAAGGCTGAAAGAAAAACAGGGAATAACACATATAAATCAACACAGTTTCCTGTTGTTCCAATAATGCTCTTAAACAAAGGCCTAGAACTAACACTAAAAATATGCTACCTTATTACTTCATAGGCCATGTGTCGATTCGGCCAGATTGGGCGGAATTGACACCGATTGCCGATCGTCGGCCGAGGATGGCGAGGGAGGGCGGCGGCAGCGTGGGTCGCAGCCGGGTGACGGCGACGCGTCGGCCAGGCGTGGGAGGGAGGCGCGCTGGCGGCGCCAGGCGGCGGCGGTGGCGGCGCGTGAGAGCTGGAGAGATAAGCTATTTAGGAGCTACCCTTTTAATTTTTCTCGCTTAAGATCTAAACGATTACATGCCCCTTATATTTATAGTCCGAGGGAGACTTGCATGCTAAGAAAGATCTAGAGGTTTCCTTATAGATTGGAATTCCTCTTTTACAAGCAATCTATTTATTCCCTATTTTATTCCTATCTTTATTCCTTAAATATTCCTTACTTAATTGCGAAGTAATTGACGTGGGCGTGCTCACGGCGGATGGCGGCGGCGCCCGGCCAGGGAGGCAAGGCGCGCCCGGGCCATGCCCCGGCCAGGCGCGAGGTGCCCCTGTTGGGCCTCCGCCGTGGGCCACTTTTTGGGTCATGACATCTCTCCCCTCTTTTCGAACAGCGCGCCCTTGCGTTGTGGTTCTCGCACGGCCGGGCGTTGTTGATGGGGTGATCGAAGTAGCATGGTCCAAAGATTGTTCCATCCACGTGTAGAGGGAAAATGAGTCGGACGAAGATGAGGTTGGTAACCTTTAATCCGATGGGTGGAAGTCCGTAGAACTCCATGAAGCTTGGCACGAATGGCGAAGTCGCCGGAAGGTGAACACCAATCACATTACCCGACGCCCAAACCGGGTGCTCCCGCCTCGAGCTTGTTGGTTCCGCTATGTCGTGTGGCTCGTGAAGCGTTGATGTAGCAAGTTGAGGTGGAATGATAGTCTCCGGATTGTGACGAGGTCGATGAGGTAGGTGGTTGATGTGGGTGGCATGTACCTCTTGTCGCCGTCGTGAAGCTCATAAGTCGAGGCTTTGTCAAGATGGAGACGTCGAACTTTTGGGCGAGGTAGATCGCCGTGTTCCCTATGGTGGGCGCCGCTGGTGCATTGCAGCCCACGGTTTGTTGGCGTAGTCGCATCGACGAGATGTCGCCGAGGGAACATGGGAGCCAACCGGTTTGGCTCGAGTCGCCCCTGGCTGTCATAGCCGAGTAGTCGATGGCGCGATGGTCGTTGCTTGGCGCCGTGGTGTCCGGTAAGCCCATGTTCTTGATGGAGGTGTCGGGCCATAGGTGTAGTCGATCAAGTCGCCGTTCCGCTGAAGTAGCTGAAGTAGTCGTTGGTGTCGCCATTGATGGGCAGCTTGAGGCCGCAAAGAAGACACGCGGTGGAGGTGTCCCCGTACTCCCGTGTCGCCGGGTTGGCATGTAGACGAACCGAGGAGAAGGAGGAGTGCCGCTCTTGTCGGGCGTAGCGGTGTACCTGATGTTCTCACGACGTGGTACTCGATGGTGGCGCTTTTTCTTTGGATCCGAGGTTGCCCGATGGTGTTCTCCACCATTGTTGATCTTGGGAAGGATGTCCAGCAGGTGTAGCGGATTGTTGTTGTCGTATGTCGGCCGCTGAACGACCGTTTCGCCGATGGCGCCCGGGAACGTCGGTGTTCTCATCCGCGGGCGGCGCCCGTTGGGTTGACGTCGTGGGTCACGTGTCGAAGTTTGGCCACGCGAGGGGTCGCCGTGGTTCATGCCCTTGTAGTTGTTGTCGATGATAGGCATGGCGAAGACGTAGTTGACGCCGGGGGTTCCGCTCATGGCGCCCATGGTAGCGTCGTTGTCGCCGATGTTGTTGGCGATGTCATCGACGGTACCATTGTTGAAGACGCCCGGTTGGCGAAGGTGATGTCGTTGTTGGTCGGCATGGTGATGACAAGGACGCCGAGGGTGACGTTGTTGGCGCCAATGGGAGGGTCATCATCCGCACCGGCGTTCTTGAGGACGCCGCGTTGACGAGCATGGCGCCTATGGTAGCGTCGTCATCGCCGATGGTGGCGCCCTTGGGATGGGATGGGCGTCGTGCCGTTGGAGTCCTTGGTGGCGGTGTCCTCCGGGATGTCGATCCCAGCCGACGTCGATGTCGACGCTTATCGACGCCGATGTTGACGCCGTGACGCCGTCGTCTTGTCGTCCATGTTGGCACTCCAAATGTTCCCAATGTCAAAGAGGGTGTTGGTAGTGACCGAAAACTTATTCGTGCCATTGTAGTAGCCGCAAGACGCTGGCCTAGTTGGGTAGGCTTTTCGTCGAGCGGTACCGGTTGACGCGTCGTGGTAGCCTCCTCGACCGATCCGATCTCGATCCGGGTCGCAGCAGCTGGGACATCCTTGGGGTAGGCGTGCTCGTTGCTTGCAGCGTCGATGATCTTAGAGGGGGTGACGAGGCGGCGCCGTGAGAGCGACGTCGCCGTCGGTGGCGCCATGGCGGGAGCGGCGGCGATGGCGGGGATGACGTCGGGCAGGTTGGTGTACTTATCGATGATGAGGCTGAAGTTGCCTCCATGGCTTTTGCTTCCATGGCTGCGATGTAGTTGTCGATGATCTTTGTTGACCTCCTCCGCGATGCTCTTATCGATGATGGGGCTGAATTTGCCTCCATAGCTGCGATGTAGTTGTCGATGATGCCGTTGACCTCCTCCGTGATGGATCCGCTCCCGTCAAAGGCCATTGGATTGTCCGGTCTCCGGATACCACCGCCGATTCGGCTAGATTGGACCGGACTTGACACCCGATTGCCGATCGTCGGTGATGAGGATGGCGAGGGAGGGCGGCGGCGGCGTGGCGCGCCGGTGACGGCGGCGCGTCGGGCGGGCGAGGGCGCGGCGGCGCTGGCGGCAGGCGGCGGCGGTGGCGGCGTGAGAGCTGGAGAGATAAGCTGTTTAGGGAGCTACACTTTTAATTTTTCTCGCTTAAGATCTAAACGATTACATGCCCTTGTATTTATAGTCCGAGGGAGACTTGCATGCTAAGAAAGATCTAGAGGTTTCCTTATAGATTGGAATTCCTCTTTTACAAGCAATCTATTTATTTCCTATTTTATTCCTATCTTTATTGCTTAAATATTCCTTACTTAATTGCGAAATAATTGACGTGGCGTGCTCACGGCGGACGGCGGCGGCGCCCGGCCAAGAGGGGCGCGCGCCCGGCCATGCCCCTGGCCGTGCGCGAGGTGCCCTATTGGGCCTCCGCCGTGGGCCACTTTTCGGGTCATGACACCATGCCATTGGAGTGGAACTGGGAGTGAGACAGCCACAAAATATGGGCACAGCTACAGATACAGGCACAAAGACATATTCGGGCGACAACCACAAAAAAATGGGCACATCTACAGCAACAACGACAGATACGGTCGCTCTGCATCTAATCTTGCAGCTGCTAGGCACAAATACAGATCCGGGAGACAAACACAAAATATGAGCACAGCCAAGGAATGTCAATATGAAATTTTTGTTGTGTTTTAAGCACAGAGACAGAGATGCAGGCACAAAGATAGATCCGGGCGACAACCACAAAAATGGACACCCTTGAGCAAGAGCAAGAGCCACCCTTGACTGAATATTAATACTGATACAGATAATTACGAGGACTAAACGTTTTTTGATCATAAGAGGTTTGAGTCATAAGAGGTTATGATACGAGGTGTAGAGCTGTTGGGCCTTTAGAGGCCTACACTGCTATACGAGGTGCAAAAAAAGCTGCCGCAGCCTCACTACGCCTATCTACTACCAGCCGCCACCCTCAAAATCAAGAAAAAAATTAGACTGAAAAAAAAAATCAACTGCCAGCCGCCAACCTTGACTGAATATTGATACTGATAGACAGAAACTGAAGAAAAATATTCAATAGCTTGTTTGACTGAAATGACTGATAGAAGATATCTCTGTCTCTAGGACAGCGGCCTCCAATACTTATGTGACTCATATCCATTCATCTTGCGCGGCATTATCACCACAAGCACAAGGGTTGCAGACGCCGATCCACGTGTCTTGGTTTTGCTTCCGACTTCCCAGCTCCTGCCATGGCGGCACCTCACGTCCTGGCCCTGCCCTTCCCTGCCCAGGGCCACGTCATCCCTCTGATGCAGCTCTCTCACCGGCTGGTCGAGAATGGCCTCGAGGTCACCTTCGTCAACACCGAGGTCAACCACGCGCTCGTGCTAGACGCGATGCCGGCGGACGACAGTGGCCGGTCGCTCGACGGCATCCACCTTGTGGCCGTCCCGGACGGGCTGGCTGACGGCGACGACCGCAAGGACCTCGCCAAGCTCTTCGACGCGCTGTCGCGGCACATGCCGGGCTACCTGGAGGAGCTTGTCGGTAGGACTGAGGCGTCCGGGGCACAAAGATCAGTTGGATCGTCGCGGACGGGGCCATGTGTTGGGCATTCCAGGTCGCCAAGAAGCTCGGCATCAGGTCCGCCAGCTTCTGCTCCGGGTCGGCGGCATTCCTTGCCACAACGCTGAGAATTACTCAGATGATACAGGACGGCATCGTCGACGAGAAAGGTGTCGAACTGCGGGGCACCTTTTGTAGGAGTAGTTTCTAATTTGTCAGCACCTTTACTCCTGGCATCCGTAGAATTGTCAGCGCAGGGGTCACTATATTCTCTGAGAGGGTCAATTTTAGTATCAAATCGTTAGAACTGTCAATTGCCTTGTCTGCTGGCGTGCGTCCTGATTGGTGATTCTCGAACAATTGCAGGGTGGCCAAATCGGCAGGAGACATTCCAGTTAGCGCCCGGGATGCCACCGCTGCACACGTCGCAGCTGCCGTGGAACGACGCCGGCGCGCCGGAGGGCCAACGGGCCATATTCCAGCAGCTCATCCGGTCAAACGAGGCCAAAGACCTCCACGAGGTCACCGTCTGCAACTCCTTCCAGGAAGCGGAACCCGGCGCGTTCAAGCTGTACCCCGACATCCCTGCCCATCGGGCCCCTGTTCGCTGACCGTCAGTTCCAGAAGCCGGTGGGGCAGTTCTTGCCGGAGGACACCGGGTGCCTCGAGTGGCTCGACGCGCAGGCCGACCGCTCCGTCGTGTACGTGGCGTTCGGCAGCTTCACCGTGTTCATCTCACGGCAGTTCGAGGAGCTTGCGCTGGGGCTGGAGCTCGCTGGCCGGCCGTTCTTGTGGGTGGTGCGGCCCGACTTCACCGATGGCCTGAGTAAAGCGTGGCTCGACGAGTTCCGGGACCGTGTCGGAGGCAGGGGCATGATCGTGAGCTGGTGCCCCCCAGCAGCAGGTACATACTTTGTTCCACGTCATACTTGCAGTGTCGTCCTGCACTTCACATCGTCACCGTGCGGTGCTTGCTTCCATTGAAAGGTGCTGGCTCACCGTGCGGTGGCGTGCTTCGTGTCGCACTGCGGGTGGAACTCGACGATGGAAGGGGTGCGGAACGCGGTGCCGCTCCTGTGCTGGCCCTACTTCACGGACCAGTTCCTGAACGAGAGCTACATCTGCAACGTGTGGAGGACCGGCTTGGCGGTGGCGCCGGGGCCGGACGGCGTCGTGACCAAGGAGGAGCTCAGCGGCAAAGTGGAGCGAGTCCTCGCAGACGACGGGATCAGGGAGAGGGTGAGCGCGCTCAGGGACGCGGCGTGCAGGTCCATCGCCGAGGGTGGGTCGTCGCATGACAATTTCAAGAAGTTTGTGGAGCTCCTGAAAGAATGACGCCGGTGCTTCTTTCTCATGCAAAATAAAAAGAGAACAGGTTTGTTCCCATGGAGTTCAGTGGAGGCCAGACTAAGCTTCCTGACCCCCTTTAATAGAGCTTTTATGTGTGCTACAGACATGCATATACATTGTAACACTGGTGTATAATTGTGCTGTGTTTGCACCAATAGTAGTAGGCTACTTTTTCGGTTCCAAGTTTTAAGTTGTCATAGTACTCCCAATATAGAGTCAAGATCTACTTAGAGCACTCACAATGCAGACTCTACCATGATTTCTATCCTCATTTATTACCCCTCTATTTATTGCTTTTTGCTGATGTGGCGCTATATTTATTGAAGAGAGAGAGGAAAAACACAAGAAACCAAGTCTAACTAAGAAACCAGGTCTTCACGTAAACCAAGACAATTTGTGAGAGTTACAAGTGGGCCATGTGACATCATGATAGAAAATTGCATTGTGAGAGATAGTTTCTTGACACAATATCCAAGACTATAGAAACCATGATAGTTTCTAGCATTGTGAGTGCCCTTAAAGTGTAATACATCAATTCATTAGAAACTATAAGGCTAATAATTTTGGCTCTTTAGTCTCACGAGCCAATTTTGGCTCATTAGGCTGATGAGCCAACTCGAGCTAAAGTGTTGGGTCAGCTCGCTGAAAACTATAAACTAGCCGAGCCGAGCCACTAGCGAGCCGAGTCGAGCGAGTTGTCGAGCTGCGAGCTAAATCGAAGGAGAGGGCAAAGACCAATAGGATCAATGCCTTGACGTAGGAAGACGACTCGGTGGTGTCTACCCGAGAACGACATTAACACTGGATCTTGCATGCATGCGGAGCGGAGTGGAGAACTCGCAATGGAGTCTCGGTGCAAAGGTGGCTCAACCCATCTGGATTGGTTCCACCACAAACTGAACGAGGCCGTAGCGGGCGGTGGCGTGCCAGCCCACCTAGGGCGCATCCTGTGCACGGCCCGCTCCTGCGGGCCGTGCTAGCCCCTGTCCCTAGTGGCCACTGGGCCATGTTGTGCTCGAGCCGGGCCAAAATACGGGCCTTGTGCCGGGCTTACGGGCCTGGGTTGCATGCCCAGCTATACCGGCTATGGAGTTTTACACACAGCTATTCTCAAGACAAGAGATTGGACCCAAATCCGATCCTTGCATCTATACCCACTAACCGTGTGTTTGGTTGTGGGACTAGTAGAATGGAGTGGCTCTATCTCCAGTTTTGGGGATGAAGCCGCTCCATCCCTTGTTTGGTTGTAATCTTAATTTTGGGATGGAGCGCCTCCATCTGATGTTTGGTTGTAGGTATTGGAAAGGAAGAATGGATGTCACTTTAACAGCGTTAAAACTAGATAAGACGAACGCTTTGCATCGGGAACCCTAGAGTTTATCAAAATCCATCAGGGTCGGATCTGAAATTCCTCCTCTCTGGTACTTTTACCTAAGCAACCGTGAGAGTGAAAAAATTCTATTGAAGGCCTCCCCTCGTCGATTTGGCCCGCCTCCGCCTCCTCTCGTCGCCGCTCCCCCACGAACTCAATCACGTAGGCAGCTTGGCTAGCCTCCGCCTCCCTCGTCACCGCTCCCCACGACCTCACCCAGCCCCGCCGCGGTCACCCGGCCACGCCGCGTCCAACCCTCGCCATGCCCAGCCCTGTCGAGCTAGGGCCGGGGCCCAAAGTGGGGTCCGCGTGCGCTTGCCAAATTTCGGGGGACACGGAGTCAAGCCGCTCCCGACGGAGAAACGGGGTTCGCCGTCCCGCCGATTTCGGCGGATGGAGCGAGCCCGTATCTGGGGCAAATATTTCTCTGAGGGACCAACCCAACCCACCTCGTCCGCTTCCAAACACCCTAAAAGTGGGTCGGCTTCAACCCAGTTCGCTCTATTCCTCCAACGAAACACAAGGTTTCGCCAACCCAATTCGCTCTATTCCTCCAAAGAAACACAAGGTTTCGCAAGAAATGAATGACCCGTTGACGAAATCGTTATAACAGAAGAGGTGGAAGCTGCGTGTTTTGTGATGGGTGCAAATAAGGCACTGGGGCCTGATGGAATGACAGCGGGCATCTTCCCATTTCGCTGGGAGTGTCAGTCTCACATATGCAGGTCTGCACTTTCTGAATGGAGGAATGATGCCATAATCTACCAGAACTACTATCTGCTCTCAGATTGCGCCAATCATCAGGGAAACTCGGGTGATTAGTTCGTGTTTCGTTAATTTCTCGGTGGTGTTTACATGCCGTTCTTGTAACCGAGTTGCTCATACTCTAGCTAAGCAAGTATCAGGTCATAATAGGCTGGGTGAGTGTCAGTGCCTCAACACCTGTTGAATGCAGGTTGTAACCCCGATTGATCTAGTATGGATGAACCACCCAAGTCGCAATTACTTATTTCATTAAATTTTATTTTTATAGCTGTTTCATGCGATAAATGACTGCACTTTCCTACTGTTCTTTTTCTTCTTTCGCACACGGTGGGACGCAGATATGGATTTCAACCAAAGCTGAAAGGGTTGGGCCGCTATAGGCCGGACGTATCCGATCCTGAATTATATGGTAGCCCGCTTGTGTCAGGATCAGTCTCTTAAATAAAGTTATATTTTGTATATATACTATATATGCTCAAAAAACAGTTTTGTATTCGTAATGCTGTCTTTTTCCATGTTAGCTAGCTTTGTCATGTAGCCCGAGATCTGCCGATCTCCGTTTTCCAGCATCCCTTCTTTATCTAGAGCCGACGAACGGCATAGAGCTATTTTTGTGAACACAAACATACTGGGCGACCTTTGTTTGTTTGCAGCTTGTCTTTGCTGGCCTCACAACTTAAAAACCACTATCACCCGGAGGCAGAGCTTCTGCCACCATGCCGAATCTTGTTCCGTTCCAAGATCCAAGCTCTCAACACTTTCTCATGGTCATGGCGGCACCACGCGTCCTAGTCCTGCCTTACCCCGCGCAGGGCCATGTCATCCCTATGATGGAGCTCTCCCACTGCCTCGTCGAGCACGGCGTGAAGGTCACCTTCGTGAACACCGAGATAAACCACGGTCTCATTCTTGGTGCCTTGGCGACCGGGAACAGCGAACTCGGCGGGATCGACATGGTGTCCATACCGGACGGCCTGGGCTGCGGCGAAGACCGGAAGAACCTCGCCCGTCTCACCGACTCGTTCTCCAAGGTCATGCCCGGCGAGCTGGACAAGCTCATTGCCAGCATCAATGCCGCCGATGAGCGAGAGCGCGAGAAGGTCAGCTGGTTGATCGCCGACGTGAACATGGCGTGGGCATTCCCCGTGGCGAAGAAGCACGGTCTCCGGACCGCCGGGTTCTGCCCGTCGTCGGCGGCGATGTTCGTGACGAGGATCAAAATCCCTGACATGATACGCGACGGCTGTCTCGACGAGAGGGGCTGGCCCAAGCAGCGCGGCACGTTCCGGCTGGCTCCGGCGATGCCGCCCATCGACACGTCGGAGTTCTCGTGGAACCGCGCCGGCGATGCCAAGGGCCAGCCAATCATCTTCCACCTGATCCTCCGGAACAACGCGGCCACGCACCTCGCCGAGACTATAGTCTGCAACTCCGTCCAGGAGCTCGAGCCCGGGGCCCTGGCGCTGTTCCCCGGCGTCCTCCCCGTGGGCCCGCTCTCGTTCTCCTCCGACAAGCCAGCCGGCAGCTTCTGGGCCGAGGACGCCTCCTGCGCCGCGTGGCTGGACGCGCAGCCGGCCAGCTCCGTCGTGTACGTCGCGTTCGGAAGCCTCGCCGCCTACGACGCCGCGCAGCTAGTCGAGCTCGCCGAGGGGCTGCTGCTGACCTCCCGGCCGTTCCTGTGGGTGCTCAGGCCGGGGACGGCGGGCGAGGAGCTCCTTGAGCAGCTCCGCCGCCGCGCCGCCGCGCGGGCGCGTGGTGAGCTGGTGCTCGCAGCGGAGCGTGCTGGCGCACCCGCGGTCGCCTGCTTCCTGACGCACTGCGGCTGGAACTCGACGATGGAGGCGGTGCGCAGCGGCGTGCCGCTCCTGTGCTGGCCCTACTTCACCGACCAGTTCCTCAACCAGAGCTACATCTGCGACGTGTGGGGACGGGGCTGAAGGTGCCATTGCCGCCACCGCCAGCGGCGGGGGCGGGAAACGGAACGGGGCTGGTGGGGAGAGACGTTGTTCGGGACAAGATCGAGGAGCTGCTCGGCGCGGTGGCGGGAAACGGAACGGGGCTGGTGGGGAGAGACGTTGTTCGGGACAAGATCGAGGAGCTGCTCGGCGACAATGAGACCAAGGCGAGGGCGCTCGCGCTGCGGGACGTCGCGCGTCGGGCAGTCGGCGATGGCGGGTCGTCGCGCCAGAATCTCAGGCGGTTATTGGATCTTGTGCGAGGAGAGGAAAGCTAAAGCTCAAATTTTGGGGCGAGTGTTGTTGGTGTTCACGAATCGCGACGAGTTGCAGAGAATGAAACACCGTAAAACTGCACCGGGAAAAAACTCTGCTTCGAAGTTCTGAAAAATCTGTACATTTCAAAACAGCTCTAACGGGAGCTGCCACAGCCACCAGAGGAACCATAGTCGGTGCTGGCACAGCCACGACCCTACCAAACCGGTCCCTTACATATAGGTTGTGCGCCCGCCCCATGAAAATGTAGACGTGTTGTTTCTCTTTTTCTGTACCATTTTAATTTATTTAGTTCATCCTTTTTCCGGTTACGGAACATTTGTAGCAGGAAATTCATGATAAGCCCGTGATGAAGAGGCGCAATCAGATCCTTTCTCTGCCTTCGCCGTTTGCCCAAAGCAATTGCGTGTAAGAGAATGGTTGTGCAGAGAGTTGACATTTTGTTGACACCAAAATGGATGTAAGGTGATTGAGCATTATAGATGGCCAAACCGTTGCCCAACACGACACTGGCACTAGCACGGCTACTCGGCAAGGCTACGACACTGGCACTAGCATGGCTAGGCACGGCACTACTCGGCAAGGCTATCTAGTGCCTGATTGTACCGGCGTGCTGAAGTATAGGCCCAGGCATGGCACTGTCAGCCGTTCGTTGTGTCATGTCGTGCCCAGTGGCACGATAACACCGGAGTGCCAGTGCTGGCACGAGCACTAAAAAGAGAAAGGCCCTTTAGTGCACTCATAACATTCACAAGCTTGTTAAGATTGTTAAGATGAAATCACCAACAAAGAGATAACAAAATAAAATTTTATTAAGAGCATGTGCAATGGTTGCCTCATTAGAACCCCTGACAATTATTTGTCTATCATTGGTTGAAACACTTGTTTTAGATGAGTGTCATTACCATATTTCTTCAAGTATGTGTGAGTTGTTATAAATTATGCACGTTTTAAATTGAATTCACACGGAGATGTCCGACCTCGTGCCATCCGAGATGCAACCGTTCCAGAAGCAGGACACGTGGGTCCACAGCCAGGTGCCGCCCGGCCCCACATCGACATGTGGGGCCCGGCCTTCTCGAGCTATCTTCTCATATATTTTAGACCCCTAGAATTTATACTAATCGCCCTGGTTCAGTCATTTTTTTTGTTTCTCTATTTCTCCTTTTTTCTTCAGTATTCTAGAATATTTTGGAGTTCTCCCCGCAAAACCGAGTGTGCACCAAAACTCGTGGAATCCATTAGTAATAATAATCTTTTATATTATTTATCCATGATTTAGTAGGAAAATAAATACTGAATTTTCGATATTATCTACCGTCAACAGCCTACGCGAGGACGCCGAGGAGATGTTCGACAATTCAGCTCAAGCTCCCATTGATGTTGGCAATAGTGAGGAAGGAGAGGTAGCAAACGATTAGGAAGCTAAAACGGTGAGAAGAGCGCCAAGCGCTCTCGTCCCTCTACCTCGCCCGTCTCGCTTGATTTCAAGAAGATCTTCAAGGTTGTCAAAGGTAAGAAGATAAGGTATGTTTCTAAGTGCATCCATTGCTCTAAGCAATATTCTGCTCTTTCTAGTGATGGAACTGGCCACCTCACCATGCATAGGGATAAATGTCCAAGGAGACGTGAAAAAAATCGTATGTCTTAGTCTCAGATTTCGTTTAATTCTGATGGTAGTACACGTAATTGGGAGTACTGTCCTCTTGGTGCCCGTGTTGAACTTGTTCGATTGCTTGCTAGGCTTGATGTTCCTATCAATATAGGTGAATCTGATGCTTTTGAAATCTATATTAGATCTACTCATAACCCTGTAGAGTTCGTTCCTGTCTCTAGGCACACCACCACTAGAGACATGGTTAAATATTTCACCGATAATGAGGCTAAGCTTGTTGAGGCTTTATCCTTTTGTTGTTAATTGTGTGTGTATGACCTCGATATCCGGTCCGGTATTGCCAAAGAGGCCTATCTTAGTGTTGTTGCTCATTACATTAACTCGATTGGCAACTAGAAAAAAAGGGCATTGATGTGTCCCACAATGGACAAAATATCGTTGACCGTGTTTTTCTTCGTGCCGTTTGAATTTTTTTTTTTTCAAAAGTGTGCTACATTAGCACGTATTGCATTAAGGGAAATAGGAGTTCAACACGTCATGCCCATTAGCCAAAACAATTGGCCACCGTGTGCAAAAAACACATACAACAAAGGCGTCGGCTCTAACGGCGGAGTGAACAAGATGTACTTACAACAATTGTGTTGTTTGAATATGGAGTTACCGAAAAGGCGTTTTATGTTCCTCTAGAGAATGTGTCATCTAATGCTTATGCTATCTAGATATCTTGGTCTTGAGGTTGTTGATGATCCTAATGATTTTCTTTGTTAATTCTATGTTCCCGCATCACCACTCTGCATGTTATAATATGAATCTTATAGTTAAGGAGGCCCTTGATGCTCTTAAGCCTTTGATTGAAACATTCAGAATTGCAAAGTACCATTTTTAAACTCGTTTAACCAAAGAATTGCAGCATATAAAAGTTACTACATTGCCACTACTATTAGGCCTAGAAAATTTCGGCTGGACATGGAGGTAAGGTGGAATTTAGCCTATCTTATGCTTAAACAATTGTTTTCTCATAAGCTTCCATTAACTAATTTCATGCATGCTCATTATCCTAGAGGTGAAGGCTGTCCATTCCTTTTAAAACATTGGGCTATTGTAGAAAAATACTTCATTTTCTTGAATTGTTTTATGATTCTACAGTTGCTTTGTCTCGATGTGTACTATCCTACATCTCCACTTATGATTCACTATCTTGTTAAGATTGCTAATTTGCTATACATATATCACATCCATACAAACTTGCTTAATTTAAAATGTGCATAATTTAAACCAAGTCACTTACAACTACTGTTCTTTGGCACATCGAGCATTATCCCCGGATCTTGAGAACTTAAACACACCATCGTTGGATGCATGGCACCTGAAGCGCTTATTCTTGCATGAATCGCACTGGACCACTCTCCCCTCCCTTTATCATTCCTCCGGCACCGGTTTTGAAATAATCGGGTGAAGTGTAGGTCACCGATGTTGAAAGCACAGAGCTCCGAGAGGACTAACAGCGTTCTAACTAATACATCCTCCTTTGCTTCACAACTACGACGACATAGTGTGCCGACGACGGTTAACCGCCGGCCGTGTCAATGGGTCTCGAATCTTACGGGCAACCTCCTTTGCCCCGATATCCATCTCAGTAGTGAGTGTTGGCATTGGATTAGCCTAGGTCCAAACATAACCCAATCTCGACATTGCTTGGGTTAGAATTGATGCATAACTACGCCCAAAGCGTAGGTTAAGTCAAACGCTAGAACCTGTAATTATTGGGAAAAAAAATATGAGAATATATTGGGATTACCATATAATTTCTAGATATAACCTAGGTGATAAATTAACATATCGAGATTACCACATCATTTTGGTTCATTCGAGCCGGGTTTGCAGCCAATCCTCGCAAAATCATCTCTCATGTCCGTACTATTAGTCGTCATCAGTAAAGAGGAGAATGTGGGAAAAGTGTACCCAATTTCTTCAAGCTTCGTACACATCCCATGACAAAGATATTTTTGTGCAACCGACGGCTCGTCCGTTGGTGTTTTCATTCTAGCCTCCGAGATTTGTATGGTGCTTCGTGTTCTCCACCTCGGGCATATGGAAAAGGTAATTCGACTTTGGATTTGTCAATCCAATTGACTATGAAGATCATGATAGTGTTGGACGTCCACTTGCTGAAACCCCAAAGTACGAGAGACGGTGTTTAAGCCAAGTGATTTGGTCAATTGGTTGCAATACAATTAAAATTCATATAAATGGTAAATATACATGTACAAATATATTTGAAAAATTAATTATACAAATACTTACTATTATTGGAACATTTTCCGCTATGGTGGGCAAACGTCTTCCATCGGGGTCAAATGCCCCCGGGACGTTACATGGCCCACGAAACCTATGACTCCGGGGGTGGAAGATTACATCCATCCATCTAACAAAAATATATAAAAATTATTTTTAATCTTTTTGCAACATAACTACTACTATAACATTATATAGCACAACATTTATTATTACATAAAAATAATATCAATATATATAAAGAAATAATAACAAATTAATAATAATATACCGGTGGTGGAGGCGGCGGTGGGGTGGCCGGGAAGTGGCGTGCCGCCGTGGGAGGCCGCCGGCGGGGTGGCCGGTGGTGGCGGTGGCGGGTGGCGGGTGGCCGGGCTATTTGGCGTCGCCGAGGTGGCGGGCGGCGGCGGGGTGGCGCGGGCGGTGGCGGTGGCGGGCGGCGCACGCGTGTCTCTTGGTGAGTGTTTGTGCGTGGGCGAGTGGCATGCCGAGCGAGGTTTTTTTATATATATTTCACTTCTTCGCCGAGAGCTAGATCTAGGAGGCCGTCGACAACGTAGACATTTGCCGAGAGCTCACCGACAACTATATCGGCAAAGCACGCCTTTTTAAAATACTTTCAACAAAAAATCGGGCCCATGTGTCCCCTTATTCCCCTAGAGGTTACTACCGCTGAGCGTTTCCTGCAAGACTCTCGGCAAAATGGGGCTTTGCCGAGAATCAAAACCAGCTCTCGGCAAATCCATTTTTTTATTTTTGATTTTGCCATCACATCCTTTTTTTACCTTAGATACAGTACATGGAGGCCTTGTTCAAGTTTGCAATTTTTTAAAACATTTTACTATATTTCATGATTTTTCATGTATTATTTGAATTTCTTTTCAAAACTCAAATTTGAACTGCTTGTGACTCGAATTATGAATCTAAATGATTGGAAAAAATGGTATACATGCTTGTGAGTCTATCTTTAGGCCTAATCCAGGTCCACGCCCTAAAATTCAAACATCTTGTGCGCCAAACATGTCCACTCACTTGTGGGTGAATCATTTTTAAATTCTATAAAATGAAAATTAGAATCATGAAATTTGACGAGTCACTGTGATATCGCATGTGTACGCTCTGGTAAAATTTGGAAAGGTTTATAGAGACCAGATTGAAAAATATCCTTCATCTAAATATAATTTTCATAGATCCTTTCTCTCGTCCAAAACACAAAAATATTTAATCACAATAAATTATCAACTCTGATTTTCATGCTATTATGTGTTGTTAGTACATTTAAATATCAAGTTAGATGACTTTCTTTGACTGCATATAATTTTTTTGTGTGGGTTTTTCCTATGTCCACTCCGCTTCTTGTCTCGTCAAACACAAGCAGCGAGCATTCTAAAACACGCGCACAACTAGCAAGCCAGCAACCACTCTAGCCCCTGCGGCTCTGCCCTGTAGGCCGTCGTTGACTCCCCATTTAATTTCTGTACTGCCATGTGCTTATAGGCAACAAAAACTACGAAAACAATGCATGTGTGTCCAACCTCCAAATTTTGGGCTCTTCCTGTTCTATCATTCCTAGGCTGCTCGGCAGCCTCCAATCGAAAATACGGAACTGCCGCTTGCTTTTTACATGTTGGTGCGACCACCGGATGCGTTGGCAGCGTTGCTCGTCTGTATTGCGGTGTATCCGATCACAAATCATTCGTCTCGGCCATACTCCCATTTTTAGCCGGTGATAGGCACCAACACGTACAACAAGCGACTCTGTTGTTGGTTCTCTGAATATAATAGTTGTGTTTGATATGTATACTAAATAATACGTACACTTACGTGCGTAGTGCGCTCAACCCTGATACTGACACGAAAAACATATTCAGACTATATATAAGCGCTACACCCTGCGGCAATGGCATCGTCCTGAACATCTGGTGAACGACGGATCAAACGCCTGCTCTGATCGGTCACTCACCCGGCTGTTAGCTGCTCCGTGCTCTCTGCATAATGGCTTCGCGTACGGCACTGCTCGTCGGCGCCACCATGGCCGTCGTCGTGGTGGTCGCTCTGCTCCCGACAACCGCGTCGTCGGCGGTCTACAGGGTCGGTAACGACTCCGGCTGGAGCCTAGGGGTGGACTACAACACCTGGGCCAGCGACAAGGAATTCCATAAAGGCGATATTCTCGGTACGTCGCTACGCGTTGAACAACGATGAATGTACGCTTGCGATTCACCGACTGATTACGCGTATGGTACGGATCGCGATTCTTGGCAGAGTTCGTTTACTCGAAGGGCTCCCACAACGTCGTGTTGGTGGACGCGACGGGCTACGAGACGTGCACCGCCGTGCCCAGCGATGCGCGGATGCTGACCTCCGGGGCGGACCGCGTGGAGCTTGGCGACGCAGCAGGGCACTTCTTTTTCATCTGCACCTTCGAGGGCCACTGCGAGTCAGGCATGAAGCTCCGCATCGACATCCCGTTGTCACTGCTACTGAAATGAACTTCCATAGCGTTTTTTTTTTTTTTTTGTTTTCCGTGGCGGTTTTGAAACCGCAACGCAAGCCTAAAGTTACGTTAATCGATTAACCGTAACGGCTGGTTTTTCCGTGCTGCCGCCATGGTTAATAAATTAACTATGGCGGTTTTTGTTATTTAACCGCTACGATTAATTAATTTAAGATTAATAAAAAAATAAATCGTAAATATTATAAAATTATAAATTATGATGTACACTACATATTAAATAATAAAAAACAGAATATTTACACAAATCTTAAACATACATCACATTTTGTCATTCAAGTCACATGTTTTCACGTTCAAGCACTTAGTTTAAAAAGTTAATTATAAGCTGACCGGTGACCATCCTAAACTTAATCGATCGTTCGAGTTTGTCTAATCATCAAAAGGGCCACCCCACCTATAGTCGCTCATGTCTAACTGATTCCTCCGGTCCGTAGTTCCCATAAACCTTCGTCTATAGCAAGTCGGCTCTCGGGTCGAGAAGAAGTGGCCGCTAGGTAGCGCAACGTCGTCGATGACGGCCCTACAGATGTTGCCAACCAAATCCTTGAACGTAAGGTCCTTGTCGGTGTCTTTCATCCACCAATTTTTGGTGGTTCTCTTCTTCACTCACGCCCGGTACTACGGTACACATCACTGCGCCTCATAGCGACAAGTATAGAAACCACACGAGGGATGTGCTGCTTGGTCGCTTTAGGCAATTGCATGCACGATATATGTATTTAAAATAGTTAGAATATTATGAGAGCATTCAATATGGATGAGCAAACGAGAGTAATTAATGCTACCCTACCACCGACCTTGAGATTCAATCTAAGCCGCCCAACCAAGTCGGTTTGATCCAAGGCGAGATTCATTTCACCAAGCCTATATAAGCAAAGGGCAGGGCACCCCCTCGAAACCTTAATTCATTAGTTAGAATTCAATATTGATTAGAGAGGGATATCCTAATATAAGGAACTCTCTCTTCTCAATATAGATCTACGGATTAGACTTCTCAATGTAATAGATTAGATCTAGTTGAGAGTTAGGGAGAGCGGAAGGCCCTGCTCAAGTTCAAGAGTCTTCGAGTTATGGTATGTCTTTGTATCTTCACTCTACAAGACTTATACTTTATTATATTTATCTTTTTCTGTTTACTTTTATGTCTTTCATTCATGGTTAGTATTAAAACGATAGAACCGTGAATAGCTTCCTGGCCAGGAACCCTATCCACGTTGTCCAGAAATTTTACTGCGGTTAGATCTTGCATTAGAGAGTCCTAATTTACTTAATCGGATTTTACCCCTCGGCTTCTGATGAGAATGGGCTTCTTCTTCTAGCTTCTCGTTAGAATCCGGTTGGACAAATATATAGTCAGCTTCGCTCCGAGTCCATATGCTTCCCACCCAACCCTCCTAATCCATCCGTAAAAAATAAAAACGCTCGCTCTTTCCTCGTCCTCCCGAGTCCCGACGCCCGAAGGGGCGACGGCGGCGGCGCCCTGGGTAGCGCCATCCCGCCGCCCCTCCTCCTCCTCCTCCTCCTGTGCCTCTCCTCCTCCACCGCCGCCCTCCCCTCTACTCACGGCCCTTCTCTCTCGCGCCGGTGAGGGTGACAGCCGTCCACGCCGGCTCCTGCGCCGGTTCGGCGTCTGGCTGTGGGGGCCGAGCAGTCGCCGTCCCTGGTTGCGCCGCCGCCGGGTGGCCCTGCTCGTGTTCGCTGGTGCGTCTTCCCAGCACATCGACCTCGAAGGACAGCCCCTGGCCTGCTCGGGTTGCCCTAGGGTTTGGTGGCTCATCGGCGCGGACGGGACGATAGAGCACCCAGGTATGCTGGCCCCTTTGTGTCCCTTTTTGCTGCACCAATCTAAGCTATTTGGCTATCTGTAACCGGATGTGCTCTAATTGCAAGTTTTAAGTTTAAATGTAATTATGCTTATGAATTTTGAGTATACTATTTCAGTTTCCTTGACATGTCGATTACATTTACATAGACATTTTGGTGCCACCTTTTTCAATTAATTCCAAATCAACTAAATCGATGGATGTGCACTTTATTATTAGATATTCGGCCAAACTCCATAGCTAGGTACATGAGAGATACAGGCCACTAAATTCTTGTTCATGATTGTTATGTTTTCAGACTAAGTGATGGTTAAGTTTGCACCTGTTATTTTGGTATGCATCTTTTATTAAAATCTAAATTGCAAAGCTTTGCTTCTAAGTTTCTTTCCTGTAGACATTACTGCCATTCCTTTTCGAATGGATAATCTTTTGGGGAGAACTCATGAGTGTAAAAGATTCTAAAATAAGAGTTGAAGTCTTGTCATTTGTCAGCATCTTTAATTAACCACGTGCTATTTGAGAACACAATGACATCCGTTAATCTTTAATATTAAAAATTACTTTGCAGGTTTATGATCAAGCAAGAAATGCAGTTGCTCTTGCCCTTAGCCCAGTTGTTCGGGCTCTGGTTGATCCGGATGGTGCATTGCAGCAAGTTCGGGACTTGGATGATGTAAGTATCCCTTGCTTTTATTTCATTCATTAGGAGTGTGCATCTAGGGCATTCATTTGCAGTATTCAGTATCTTTTCAAAGTTTGTTTCATTCTAATTCACTGATAACTAAACTTTTTCTCAATTTATTTTTGTTTCTCAAACACTTACAATTTAATTTTGACCTGTTTCAGATAAGTTTCAATGACTGGTTCATGTCCAAAGGTGGTACTCGGGAGAGCCTCACAAGAATGTGGGATCCTGTTGCTTACGCTTTGGGTTTCATTGACTGTGACAATATCAGTGCACGTTGCATGCTTACTATTTTCACCTTGTTTGCCACAAAGACAGGCATCCTTGTTACGCATGCTAAAGGGTTCACCTCATGTTTACTTAAGTGGCCCAATAAAGAAATAGACAGGGGTGGTAGGTATGGTGACAGCTCTGTTCAGCTAAAGGGCGCCTAGACGGCGCCTAGGGCGCCCCTAAATTTGTAGGCGACGGGGTCCCGCCCTGGCCTAGGGGGTAGGCGGGCCCCTAAGGGCGGCGGCTCGTCGGCCGGGCGGCCGGGGGTGGAGGCGCGTCCGGCGGAGGAGGTCGCCGGTGGGGAGGAGGAGCTGCGGGCGGGGCGGCGCCGCGACGGGCTAGTGCGGGCGGCGGAGGCGCGGGCGCAGCTGGCGGAGGCTGGCGCGGCGTGGCGGCGGCGCGCGGCGCGTCTTGCTGGCGGCGGCGGGCGAAGCGAGAGGCGGCGGGCGAGGAGAGATGCGAGACAGAGAGGGGAGAGAGGATGCGGGAGAGGGTTATGTGGAGAGTTGGGCCTTCAAATGGGCCTTTTTCCCCTTTCTTCCCATGTCACCAGCCCTGATTTCCTTTTTTTTTTTTCTTTTTCTTTGAAGTATTTGTGCATGTATTCTGCTAAAAAGGTATTTGTGCATGTATTAATCATCGCCTAGCAAAACGCCTTGAACCGCCTAGGCTTCGCCTAGGCTCGCCTAAACTCTAGGCTTTGGGTCACCGCCTAGATTCCGCCCTAGCGCCCTAGCCGAACATAGGGTGACAGAGACCAAGTTTTTCTTGTGAAATTTATACTTTGCTGCTGTAGAATTGATTGCTTACATTGGATGACATCCTATCCTTCAGGTTTCACTTAAGGTGGGGATGCAAAGAGGTTCTCTATGATAAATCACCTGATGGAGAGACCTATGTTAAAGGCCTTCTCCTCACCAAGGTAAGCTTTCTTAGCAGTGTATCACTGCTCTGCTTTGCACGATTATGTAATCTTAACTGTTCTTTATATTTTCATTACTAAAATTTCACTCATTTGGTCATTTTTAGGCTACAAGTAGGTTAGATGGTGTTCCTGTTGTCACTGTTCAGCTTCGCTACAATGGATGGGTCACTGAACTTCAAGATTTGGAGAGATCAAGGTAGCTGAAGTATCCAGTGTTTTTATTAGTAATTTTGTTACTTATTGATTTAGATCTGACAAATTGAAAATGCACACCCATAATGTAAGCTTCGATGAAGATTGCTTCTCTCTCAACATTTTTTTTTTTGTGCAAATGCAAATTGCATTCCTCCATGCCTGCCCATTGATATTTATTCTTATATTTGATGTAGACAACTCCAAAAGGCGGTTGGGTTGGATAACCTTCTGTACACTGCAGATGCGGACTTTACCTGTTTTCCACACCTTGCTCTCTCATCTCCTGCTGATTACTACATTGAAGGACAAGGTTCCCTGATCCAGTAAGTCTACTTTTTCTTTTCAAGTATCAAATTGATTTCTCGCTCTGCAAATGTCTTCATCTTCCGCGCTTATTTCATCTGCAGAGCTGTGCTGACTCCTGGCGATCCATACATGCCATTGCCAAATGAGGAGATCATTAGTAAGGTTCAAAAGCAGGTAGGTTTAAATAGCTTCTGTTTTGGTCAGATTTCTGCTATTCCTTTACACAGAACTAAGAAAGACCTCATTCAGAGCACTTATGTAAGGGGTGATTTTTCTGCTTATGCTGTTTTTATTTTCTTCCAAAACTCATTGCAGTAACAAAAGCATATATATGATTTCCACAGGTTGTAGAATTGTCCCCATCTTCCCGGGGTTTGGAAGTTACATGGTCCAGTGTGGTAAGGATTGGACAATCGTTGTACCGCGAGGCTCCTGGAAATGACCCATTCAGACCTGATTAGAAGACGCCCATTAAAAACTTCTTCCTCTCTGGATCTTACACAAAACAGGTATTGTACACCGAAAACATTGACCAAGTTGCAGCCATCAACAGAAATCAATAACTCAGAAAACCATCAGATAATGTTGGAACACCGTGTATTTATTTTAATCAATGGCTCAGATAACCATTTCAATTTCAATTTATGGTGTCTGAATACCTTGGAATTTTTTTTGCTCCTATGTTGCGACTTGCAAACATCTCCAGGACATTGTAAATGAAGCATTAGATAAATTGATCTTGTTTTTGCTGCACGTACAGGACTACATCGACAGCATGGAAGGCGCAACTCTCTCTGGCCGGCGAACAGCCGGACTGAATCCGCCGCCTTGCGGCAGCGTCGACGACGTGCTCGCCGTGCTCCAAGGCGATTACCGGCGCGCCTACTTCCTGTTTGTCAATTGCCTGGCTACATATATACAGAAAATAGGTAATATGTACACATTGCTTACGCAGAAGCCGAACCATTGGTGACACCTTACCTAAATATAATGTGTGTCCTTTCTTCTAATATATATTATATATGTTTCCCAAATATTTAGCTTTTATTTATTTTTCCCTTTGTTGTATGTAGGTCCGAAACATCTGGAAGGTTTGGGTGTTGCTTTGCACCTGAGTCTCCAACATTTGGTTAGTGTTTTTCGTGCCTTCTCTCATGCTTATTTTTAGTCTTGTGTGTGCTATTGTCGTCTTAGATGTCTTCTCACCTGCAGCTGTCTAATTTTTGGTTTATGTTTAATGAGCGTGTGTATACTTCTAGAAGTGAATTTCTCTGAAATGATTTCAACATCATCTCGGTGTCCTATTTTTTTAATTCTCTTCATTCTATCTAAGGTGCTAAATTCATTACAACAATAACAACAACAACATAGCCTTTAGTCCCAAGCTAGTAGTTATTATACTTTGTATAGGATCTCCACTGCATCGAGTGCTCTAGTTATTCGGTTAGCTAGAGTAGTAGTTAATAGTGTAGACATGGTGTCTAGACTAGAGGTTACTTGAGATTGCACCCGATCCCACGAGATAGTTTGTGGTAGCCCTGTGGTGCAGCCCTGATGGTCGACGTATTCCACCACGTTCCGGTTGGTGTTTGTAGGACTTTAGTCAGAGCTTCCTAGCCCCCTTCTCATCCCTTTTTTTGTGGTTAGTGTTACGATGTCCCAAAGTGTTATTGTGTGATTGCTATATCTATCCATACTTCAGTTACCTTAGAACCAAAGTATTAGAGAATTAATTAGAAACCTTTGTCTCTCCCGTTGTCCTTTTGATTAGATAAGTTATTCATTTATCATAGTACTCTTTTAGTCATTATTAGTAAATTACTTTTATGCTTTAGTATTCATAGTCTTGTTTATATATCATTTATCATTTACTCCACTTTAGTCTAGTTGGTTTGCTAAGTTAGTAGATACAAGATTGTGAGTTATTAGAATTCTTTAGCCAAAGTTTCCTCGTGGATACGATACCCTAGAATACTCCCTAGGGAAAAGCTACATTAATGTTCTGTGCGCTTGCAGAATCTTCTTATTCTTATAGCACTTAACACACATCAACATAGGCCATCCTCGTCGTCATCTCCGGTCAATCCGCACCGCCACCTCTAGTCGTTGTCGTTGACCTCAACAATGTCCTCTTCGGAGCGCGGCAACCTACTCGCCCGGCGTGCCGAGAGATCGTGAGACGAGAGAAGGAGCCGTCGTGCGTGGCGAGGAGAGGTGGAAAAGAGATAGGGTTAGGGTTGGTCACCCTGCGGGGGCGCAACTGCTTATATAGTTGTCCCAATCCAATGGGCGAAAGGCAACAATCAGATGGAGGGGGGAGGGGATCAATGGCTGTCACGCCGCAACCGCGTCGTGCTTGGGTTGGCACTTTGTGGGCCGAAATGGCGGCCCAGGCACGACAGCGTGGCGGGGACGCGCCAGGCATGGGCATGATGATGGCTGGGTTAGGCCGTGTCCGTGCCGCCCATAGTGTTCGGGCTAGATGGAAATTTATATTGAGCAAACTTGAATTGCGGGGAGTTTGTGATGGTGGTCAAGCTCCATGCAACAAAATTCTTGTGTTCAGAAGAGAAAGCCTTTGTTGTAGTAGAGACTTACATATTTCAATAACAAGCCCAGATTCAACAAAGTTCTGCAGGACAAAAGGGGGATTAAGATTTCGATTTGTGGAGCTCTGGACTTCAAACTTTTCAGTGCCTTCTCTACACGCTTCTTTCGTTTTAATCTACCACTTAGTTGTGTTCCAGAGTTCCAGTAGTATTTAATTTTCTGAGACGTGAGCACGTCTCCGTATTTCATCATGCATCATTTGGCACCTCTAGATATGGTCATTGAAGCTAGAAGATTGTTCGGGCACCAGACTTTGAGGGAATTAATGATAACGGCTTGGTGGATCATTTGGAAAACCAGGAATAGTATCATCTTTGATAATGGCAACAAAAACTTCAATTAGTGGAAGAGAGCGTTTAAAGAGGAACTTGGCTTGGTCTGTATCAACGCCAACTCAGTAAAAGGTCCCAATTAGCAGTATGGACAGATCAATTCTCCTAATAACTAGGTTTTTTTTTTTTTTGAGCTTTATAGCCTTGTAATTTTTATCCCCATCTGTTGTAACCCCACCTGTTCCCCCCGTCCTCCTGTACAGTGTTGTATTTCTGTTTGTCTATCACTTTTATGGAGCTCTGACTTGGAACCTCTGCTGAATTTTCAAAAAAAAAAAAATCATCATGGCAAGGGAGTCCTGATTGCTATTTTTGTAATGAAAATGAAACTATTCAGCATTTGTTCTTCCATTGTAACATTTCTAAGGTTGTCTGGGCAACTTTTGCTACTTGCTTTTGGTGCTTCTGATATCCCATCAAATCTGGAGCAATGTTGGCTCTGGTGTGAAAAAGTGGTTACCTCATAGTAAACCTTTTCATACTCTTGGTATTGCTGCGATTGTGTGGGCAATTTGGAAAGCAAGAAACTCTGTGTGCTTTGAAGGAAAAACTGTTAAAAATCCAATATCAATCATTTGTCATATTGGAGCTTTAATCAAATATTGGGCAGGTTTCTATTCAGAGGAAGAAGAGAAGGAGATCGCCTCGGGCATTGATTCTGTTCTCCAATTTGCTGTTGATCTACTGTGCAAGAAGCCAAAGACTGATGCCAAGATGCTGGACCAAGGAGGCGGGAGCTCCAAAGACTGAGAAGGTCAAAGACGTGAAAGCTGACGCGTGTGGAAGATCCTTGATATTCTGCTGAAAGTCTGCTAGTACTCGTTCAAACTGTCCTAGTTGTGGTTACTGCCCCTGTTGGTTGTCATTTATCTTGATACTCTGTATTGCGACGACCTTCGTATGGTCGCTTCGCCTGAAGTCTTTCTATCGTTGCAGCGTTAAACTCTTGCGGCTCGTCTTAGCTGATCGTTAAGTTTAGCCTGATCCCCTGGATGCTTGTCTTTTGCTTCTCTGTTCTCCTCTGTAATAACAATGTATTTCCGTTACATGTAATGGAAATGGGGTGCCCTCGGTTCTAAAAAAAAAAAATCCAATTTTATTCAGACACTGCGCTAGGTCAGCGATTCACCCGAATCTACGAGCCTAGCTACGCCGGCACAAATGCAGACGCAGGTGAACTCAAAGAAAGGAGGATCCGGCTGCGTTGTGCTCCTCCCCTGGCCACCCGTCGACGCATGCCGCTAGTTGCAGTTGCCACGCCGATGCAATTCGCGACCTCCGATCTCTCGTTTCGCACGCTGGTTCTCCTGGGTTCGAGGCCACCACGTGCTTCCTGTCGACGGCTGCGGTAGACACCCGCTGCGCCGCGTTTTTACGAGAAGGTTTCTTTAGGACCGCGTCCGTCGACGGTGGATTGCATATTTCTCGGTTACGCCATGGGGGGCATTTCGCCGGAGGCACGCCGCTGCATCGCCAACGCGCACCGAAGCTTCATCGACGCAGAGGCGCCATAAAAGGGCGCGAGCCCCGGGCCGGCATTGCTTGCGCGAATCCAAGCTTGGGAATAGAATCACATGCCCCTGATCAATGCGCGCGCTGCCTGAGAGCTTCAAACTTTGAGCTCAAGTTGGCCGACCCATGGCACGCGATCTAGCACACGAGACACGTGCGCGCGTACGTGGAGGTTGACCAAACTAAACTAGTACTACGACCCACGAGGCTGATCGATCGATCCCGGCCCAGCGCTCTGCTATAAAACGAGCGTGGCGACGTCGATCAGCTCACAGCAAATCCACAGCTAGTAACTTGCAAGAGTCCAGTAGATTAGATACGTAGCAAACCATGATGTCGCCGCACAGGCACAGCAGCAGTTCTCCAGTGTTCCCGTTGCTCGTGCTCTCACTGCTGCTGCTGTCACCTCCGGGGGCAGTACTCGCCGCCGATGGCCACCCGCCGTCGAAGCCCATCGTGACCCCCATCACCAAGGATTCCACCAACCTCTACACCATCCCTGTCCTGAACGGCGCGCCGCTGGTACTGGACCTTGCCGGCCCGCTGGTCTGGTCCACGTGCCCAGCGTCGCAGGCCGCGAAACCCTGCGATCCCAAAGTGTGCAGGGTCGCCAGGCGGAGCCATCCAGCTGGGTGCGGGAACGGCCAGCAGCAGCCGGGGTCCCCCGACGGGCACTCAACCTGCACCGCGTACCCGTACAACCCGGCCAGCGGCCAGTGTGACGCCGGGACCGTCACTTCCGCGCGGCTGTCCGCCAACGCCACCGACGGCTCGACCCCGCTGTTCCCGGTGTCCTTCTCCGTCTACGAGGTCTGCGCGCCCGGCGGGCTCCTGGGGTCGCTCCCTTCCGGCGCCGCCGGCGTCGCAGGGTTGTCCAGGGACCCGCTGTCGCTGCCGTCTCAGGTGGCGTCCAGGCTCAAGGTGGCCCGGCAGTTCGCGCTCTGCCTCCCCGGGGTGGCCATCTTCGGCGGCGGCCCGTTCCACCTCCAGGGGTATCCACCGGTGGACATCGCCGAACGGCTCCGCCAGAACCCCGTGCCGCTCCTCAAGAACCGCAAGAACGGCGCCTACTACATCCGCCTCCACGGCATCGCCGTCAACCAGGCGCAGGTTCCCGTCGCGCCGGGCGCCTTCGACCTCGACGCCCACCACGGCACGGGCGGCGTCACCTTCAGCACCGTCACGCCCTACACGACGCTCCGGCACGACATCTTCAACGCGCTGGCCACAGCATTCGACGCGGTCACCAGCGGCATCCCACGCCGGAAGCCCATCTCGCCCTTCCCGATGTGCTTCGACGCCTCCGCGTTCAGCTCCACCCGGCTCGGCCCCGGGGTGGCCAACATCGACCTGATGCTCGACAACGGGAGGAACTGGACAATCCCCGGTGCCAGCTCGCTGGTGCAGGTGAACGAAGGCACGCTGTGTCTGGCGTTCCTGCAAATGATGGGGTCCGAGGCCGGGGTGCCCGGCTCGCCGGCGGTCATCATCGGCAGCTACCAGATGGAGAACAACCTGGTGCAGTTCGACCTGGAGAAGCAGACAGTCGGTATTAGCGGGCTGCTCTTCGGGATTCGCACCACCTGCGGCAACTTCAACTTCAGCAAGGGGAGCACGTAGAAGCAGCACGCACACAAACGGCCAGCAACCTTTTGATTTGCATCCATATGATTATGATCGTAGGAGTCCAGCGCCACACGTGCGCCGCCGCCGTTTAGTTTTTCTGTGTTCACTTGTCAGTTATTTCTGTGTACTGTCATGTTAGCAGAGGAAATAAAATTGTTTCAGCTCCTCAGTGAGTTGAGATATGTTGCGTGCAATATCTGATATACTATTTTGTTTCCCTCGATACTCTCTCTCTCTCTCTCTCTCTCTCTCTCTCTCTCTCTCTCTCTCTCTCTGATAAAGCTTTTTTTATTGTCGTCCAAGCTTAATCCTAAGTGGTCAATACTTTTAATTTTGACCATTAGTTCTTTAAAATCGGTACAGTTTAATATTATAAGATTTATGTATTTAGATTCATCATGCGAAATGCTTTCATAATATATATTGATGGTCAAAAGTAGAAATGATCAAAATTGGGTGTGAACATATTCTGAAAAAAAAAAGAGACTATTATTGGAACTAAGTTTATAGAGTTGGTGCCTATATCTCTACAACACTTTGTTGCTGACTCTGTCATACCCTGCCATGCGATCCCCTCCCTCCCACCGCTGATACCTTCCATGCAATCACGCACAAAAAAAGGAAACAATCTTTCCTTAAAAAGGGAAACAAATGAGCGAGACACTACGACCATAACCATGGAAATAAATTTCCTAGAAACAAACTTTCCTAAAGGAAAGGAAACAATCTTTCCTTAAAAAAAGAAAACAAATGAGCCCGACATTGCGACCCTAACCTCCCCTCGGGATCACACACGACGAAACGCCGTCCTCACCATTGATCCCTCGCCTCAGCCCGGTGACATCGATAGCGGCGACCACCGGCAACCAACCGCGCCTGCGGATCGGCGTTGGCTCCCTTCACTAGCCCGGCGGTATCGATGGCGGCGATCGGCAAGTTTCTCTCTCCCAGCGGATCGACAGAAATGGATATTGTTCTTGTCGACATACAATATTATTTTAGCCGTATCACAAAAAAATCTATTATATTAGAGTTGGTGAGCTTGTGACGCCACACTCTCTGTGACTCTGTTAATTTCATACACTTTGCCTTTGACTCAAATATCACTTTAACGTCAGTTTCACGATATTGTTATCATATCGTGCGATCCAAGGTTTTGGGATCCGTTTTGGAAAAAAATTCGGTCCCAACCGAAATGGACGAAATTCGGGAAAATTCGGATGAAATTCGGACTCAATTCGGTGAATTTTTGGAATATGATGCATATATTTCGTTTGAGAGCTCACGAAATGGGCCAATTTCACCGAAATTCGGATTCTTTCGGTCGAATCCCAGAACCGTGGTGCGATCTTTGTGTTTGTATAAAAGTTTTGTTGTTCAGTAGTAATGACATCAATTTCATTGTTATCTCATATCGTGCGATCTGTTTGTTAGTATAGAAGTTTTGTTATCCGTAACAACGCACGGGCGTGCTACCTAGTATGTATAGAAACTACAAAAGAGACCAAATCGCACTTTATGGCCAAAAAGAAAACTTAACAAAGCTTTAACAAACTCTACGCCTCTACGACAAATGTATCTGATCATCAAGGTTACATTCACCCTATAAAATCCTTAGTTCTCACGAATATCCTTTGGGGTGATATATGCTTTATTGCGCATCTTTAGGGACTAAACGTTGTGGCCACATTCTTTTGACTACCAATGTGGTAGTCCACTACAAAAACACATACTCCATAAGCACTTGTGTTGTTCAGTCACCAAAATCCCAAATCACCAAATTGTGTCCTAGATTCGTTCAAACAGGTATTGAATGTTTGGTTTAACCAAGTGTTCGATCACTCTTAAAACCAGTCGTGTGGCACAAGTCCCGTCAACGGTAATCATGTTTTGTGAAATAGGGGACTTGTGATCAACGGTAATCATGTTTTGTGAAATAGAGGGGACTTGTGCCACACGACTGAGTGATCATGCTAGTCTTAGCATGATCATCCAAGGAGATCAACGAACCTATTGAAATTTTCATGCGAGGAGCCGCCCTCACCGACGCACCTGCAAGCAGCATCCTTCAGCATCCGTGCCCTGTCTGCGATCCCCTCGTCACCGGCTACTTGGTTCACCTTGCTGCTCACCTCCTCCTTGGACACGACGCCATCCTCGCCGGACGACACCGCCAAGCCGGTCCTCCAGATGTCGCATATGTAGCTCCGGTTCGCAAACTGGTCGACAAAGTATGGCCAGCACAGGAAGCGCGCGCCGTTCCTCACCCCTTCCATGGTCGAGTTCCACCCGCAGTGCGACACGAAGCACGCCACTGCACGGTGCGCCAGGACCTTCTGCTGGGCGCACCAGCTGACCACCATGCCCCTGCCGGCGACGCGGCCCTGGAACTCGTCGAACCACGTCTTGACCAGGCCGGCGCCGGTCGTGAAGTCCGGTCGCACCACCCAGAGGAAGGGCCTGCCGGTGAGCTCCAGCCCCAGCGCGAGCTCCTCCAACTGCCGCGGGTTGAAGATGGCGAAGCTGCCGAACGCGACGTACACGACCGAGCCGTCGGGCTGCGCGTCCAGCCACCGCAGGCATCCCGTGTCCTCGGGCAGCAGCTGCCCCACGGGCTTCCGCAGCTCCGCGTCGGCGAACAGCGGGCCGATGGGCAGGGATGCCGGGGAGCGATTCGAACGCCGCGGCCTCGGCGTCGCGGAACGAATTGCACACGATGATCTCCGCGTGGCTGCGGGCCGCCTGGGTGTTCCGGGTCACCAGCTGGTAGGCGACTTCCTGCCCTGCCACGTCGCCGTCGATGCTCCACGGCATCTGCGATGGGCAGAGCGGCGGTATCCCCGGGGCGAGCTCGAACAAACCGTGACGCTTTGGGAAGCCTGCGTTTTTACACAGATCGATGTTTAGCGCTTCAACATTTTCACCAGATGCACTTTGACTTTTCTGTAAATTTTTCCCTTGGAATATACGTACCCTTATCGTCGAAGTAGCCCTCCTCTATCAGTTGTGGGACCTTCAACAGCGTCCATAGGCACGCCGCGGAGCCGGGAAAGACGGCGGCCACCCGGACGCCGAGGTTGCAGGCAGCCTCGAAGCACATGCCCATGTTCACGTCCCCGACGAGCCACTTGACCTTGGTCTCCCTGATGAGCCGCTCCACGTAGCCCGGCACGCGCCGCGACAGCCCGTCCAGGAACCTGCTGAGGTCCCTGCGGTCGTCGCCGTCGGCCAGCCCATCTGGGACGGAGACCAGTCGGATCCCGTCCAATTGCGCGCTGCCGCCTCCGGCCGGCAACCGCAGGGCGTCGAGCACGAGGGCGTGGATGGGCTCGGTGGTGACGAAGGTAACCTGGAAGCCGCGGTCGACGAGGCGGTGCGATAGCTCCATGAGCGGCGTGACGTGGCCCTGCGCCGGGAACGGCAGGACCATGACGTGAGGGTGAGGCGCCGCCGCAGTGGCCGTGCCCATGGCCATCGGTTGCTGCCTCGCTCTCGCTCTAAACTTCCTCTGCCGGAGCTGTTGGCTGTGCAGGTACGCCGATCGGCCGATATGTGTTTTTTCTTTGGAGTGTAGCGTGAGTGCGTGACAACACGATCGCAGGATTAAAAAACATGATTTTTACTAGCCACGCCACAACGTTATTATCGATGCTGAAAAACATATTCTAGGAGAACTGACAGCGATTCCAAAAACCATTCGACCACACACAGACACAGGTGCGTTTATTTTTTTTTGGGCCAACTGGACCACCTCACTCTAGGTGTGCAACCTGATCAGGTGTGTTGTTTGACGTCTCGAACACGTGGGTGGGCGTGATGTTGGCTTCCGCAGCACCTACCCCCACACCAGGCTCCAGGACGGACAGCGAGCAGAGCACTGCACACGGCGAGCTGGGCGGCCGCCGGCCGACCCAGCTTGCTGCTTGTCAGCTACCGCGCGTGCCACTAGACTAGCAGAGGCAGAGCTCCGCTCCCCGATCAGGTCGTGAGACGGCGAGAGTTTTCATGTTTAGAGTCATTAAAGCAGTGCTTAAAACACTATATGATCTTAGAAGATTGAACCCAATTAAGAAATTTAAAGATACATCATCTTTTATAAGATGGAGTAATCTGGGGGAGTATGGTTTAAAAGACCTAACTCAAGATAGACCAATTAGGGGAGCAATGTAACACAAAAAAAATTGTTTTGAGGAGAACGGGTACATGCTACATGCTCTTATAGCACCAACGGTGTCAAACAATATAGTGTCAACATCTGTTGTTAGTTCTCCTATGCCGACAAATAATGAGAATTTAGAACCTGTCCTTTAGGACCCCTTAGAACATAATGTCGAGCAAGAGGAAGAACAACACCAGCACCATGAGGCGACAAATAATGAGGGTCATAGAAGGTCGCAAAGAACTAGAAGATCGGCTATATTAGATGATTATGAAGTTTATCAAACCAAAAGAATTTCAAATAGAGGGTGATCCCACCTTGTTTGAATAAGGCCATCAAAAACACCCACTCATTGAAGTGGTTAGTTACCATGCCAGAATGAGATGAAATTTCTAATGGAGTCAAACCATTAGGCCATTATGGGTCTACAAGATGAGATGTGACTCCAGAATGAGAGGATATTTCTAATGGAGCCAAAACAGTAAGTAAGCTACATATAGGTCTACAAGGTGAAATGTGACTCCAAAGGGAAATGTGTAAAGAGCATGACTAATAATGAAAGGATTTATACAAAGAGGATGAGTATGCTACAATAAGTGTTAGTGGCACATTACAATTCAGAATTACATCAGATGGATGTATAGACAACATTCCTCAACGAGGATAAGTATGCGTTGGTTGCATATGGGATAACATAAGAAGAAATCCATTTATGGATTGATATAAGACACCAAACGGTGGCATCTAAGGTTTGATGAAATAATAAGAAAGTTTGAGTTAAAGAGAAGGAGAGGACAGTTGTATTAATACATAGTTAAGGAATGGGAAATTCATTTCCTAGTCTTGTATGTAGATAACATCTTGCTTATCAGTAGTGATGTTAACCTACTGTAAGTTTCTTGTACTCAAGATTCAATAAGAATGATCTTTGTGAAATGTCACTTGTTCAAGCAATTAGAACTCACCGAGATAAGAAAGGGGTATTAGAACTACCGCAAAAGCATACCTAGAAAAGATTGTAAAGAAATAAGGTATGCGTGCGAGAAGACCTATGCCTGTTTTCATGGTCAAGGGTAAGAATTTTAGTGTTACTAGAATCAATAAGAAATAAGATCAAATGAAGATGGTACCATATGCTTTAGCTGTTGGAAGCTTAATGAATGCATAAGTATGAGATTACCCTGACTCAATTCAAGTATCCAGATTGTTTTGGCAAAGACCACTCCAACTATAGATCACTGGAATGGAGTTATGAGTGTTTGTCTCATGCTAAAGAAAGAAAGAACAAATACTCTCAAATAGATGAGGGTACATAGACTAAGTAATGACGAGTTGTGCAACAAATCCACAATTGTTGCTAACACTTGATGTTGGAGTTTATTGTGGAAAAGCTCAAATGAAACAATTTTAGTATCATTAGCAATGCAAAGTTATGATATAGCATGTCATGAGGCTAAAGGACATGCAAGAGGTTAATGTAACCTGTACCGGAGTTGATGATGGTTGACAACAACAACAACCATATATTTAATCTTAAGACAATAAGTCAAGCGTGCTGCCAAACACATTGACACCAAGTTATATATGTTGAAAAGGAGTAGTCCGAGAATCATTTGAACATAAAAGGACCAAGTAAGTTCTTGCGGATCCGCTTACAAAGGCTTACCACCCCTGTGTATTGAGAGAATGCACAATCGACATGGGTTCATGAAAAGCCAATGATTTTTGGACAATTAGGGCCCGATTAAGACTTTATTTCGACTCGAGAGAGCTGTATTGTAGCTATCAAATCTAATGGCAATTTGGATGTGACTATGAGGCACGCTCTACGCATTGATCTATAATGGAATAGAGTGAAAGTGTTTAAGATTAGAGATAAAATGTAAGGTGAGATCAAGGGGGGAATGTTAGTTTGATCTCCACCATCTTGGCCCAACGGTCATGAATGGACCCTGATCTCGTGTCCTGATCGGAGACACCCAGCCCAATACAAGGCTGGTGGACCCCTGTCGCATAGTGCCTATAAGAGGAGATGGGGGGCACATGCTAAGGTTACGAGGTTCGACAGCAGCCGCCACTCCCCACTGTGCTAACCCTAGACCGATCGAGAGGGAAGCCCCACCGGCGTCCTCACCGCATCCTGCGACCACGATGTCTACGCCGCGCGGGCGGACTTCACTACCACCACGACGTCAACGTCGGCCCCGACTTCCTCATCCCAAGCCCAAAGGTATGGTTATCCACTCTCCACTCTCCACTCTTCTCCCTCTCTCCCTTCAACTCTTTGTATCATGATCTATGTTGTTTACACCGATTGAGAAGAACACCCTTCTAGATATGCACCTAGCCGATCCCCTAATTCTAACACTGAGGAGTTTGGCAAAACCTCGAACAAGGGGTGTGTGAGTTCATAGCCTCGGAAGGGAGTGAATAACAACATGGTGGTGGGCAGTGGAGGTGTGACGATGGATGTGAACGGGGTGGAGTCCTCGGACGAGTCGATGGCAGCGCGGCTCGGGGTCACGGGTCGACGACAGTACCGCGGCGGCCGGGATCCTTCACTTTGGCTTGGCGGACCGCACGATGGGCGAAAAGCGTCTCGCAAAGGGCATCTCGCCGCCCGGCTCCCACGCGGTGGACCAACAACGGCTCGTGTGCAAGGTGCCCCTACGGTGGCTCACGCAGCGCGATCGGGCTGCAGCTTCGCTTCGGGCGTCGGCGGCGGCGCTCGGGACATCTGGCTGCGGCTCCCGGAGCAATCCATTCTCTTGCGCATCTTTCTGCGTCGATTTTGCCTATCGTCACACTGGATCTGCTCGATCTGGCACTTCCCGGAGACGAGGCATACAACGCATCGTGGGGTCGTCGTTTTCTCCTCATGCCACGAGCCGCTACCGTCGTCTCACCAGACGACGGGGGTGGGCTGTCTACTCATGGTTGGGGTGTTTTTTGCAAGATGTACATGCCCTAACCACGACACCACAAAGGGAATCTGGGCGTGACCGCGAAGGTGCGATCGCCAGCTGGCGAGGGTGGGGCAGGTTGACGTCTACCGAGGGACGTGGCCACCTCCGGTTACCTCTCCTTCAACGCCTCCGACAACTCCCTCCTATGCGCGGCCCCCTCCCTTCGGTGAGGCATTTGCGGCGAAGCCCTGCCCCAGTGCGGCGGACCCTCCTCCTCGCCACTACCTCTCAGCCTGGCCGGCGGTGCGGCGGCCCTCCTTCCCACCACCACCTCTCAGCTTGGCTGCCCATCCCCGGTGCGGCATGCCACCTCACCTCCCCGCCCAGTCCTGAAGCTCGGCTTGGAGCGAGGAAGAAGAAGAAGAAGATGTGGTTGAAATGTTCACGCCAGTGAGGTGCTGGATGAAATGCCAATGAGGCGAGAAAGAAGAAGGTGCGGTGGTAAATTTACCTGATTCCTGATGCAGGGTAACCATACACAAGCAAACAAAGACCTTCCCACCCCAGCTTGGGCCGGCAAACAAACAGGGATCTAATTGGATCTTACAGAGATCTGAACGTCGATCTGTAGTTTCTTAGCTTATTGAATCTAATACAGAGATCTATAGTTTCCATTTTTCTATAAAATATTGCGTAGCTAATCATAATACTGCTCAAACCTGTTGGGACATTTCTGCAAAAGATAGAAGAATCAACAACAAATTTCAGTAGCATTTAAGTTGCCTCAAGGTAATAACTCACAAGATAAAGAAATAGACAATCAAATGACAGTTCAAGCATAACTCACGAGATTAGAATTCAGCGATCATATTTTCTTCGGATTCCCCATTGTTAGGATGTTGTAGAAGATGTCGAGGGACATTCTGCACTTGAAGGGCATATTTGTTTCTTCCCAGAACCAAGAGGATTGAGAGGGGATAAATCCCCTATAAGTCAAAATCCTTCTCAATCTCCTTCAACCCCTTTGATTTTAATAACAACCAAACAAGACCGAAGGGGTTTGCAGTGTACACAACTAAGCTGTGGGATAGCTAGATTAGTGGCAATTTGAGGGTTTCCAATTGGTCTTTTCATTTTTTCAGGTTTGGAATGGCAAAAGAACAAACCTTGAAAATAATCTTCTTTCGGCCTAAACTCTTTCAATCTTGGCTTTGCCAGGCCTAGAGGTAACAGGAGAAAGGTAAGTGTCCTTTTGAATAGCCAAAAGTATTTGCCGGTAACTTACATGTCTTCTGGCACCTTGGGATCACGAGCTCACATCACTTGATAAGCTTTTTTTTTAGACAAAAAGCCAGGATCCGGAACCATGCCGGGATCCAATCTTTCGCTCTGATTTCCTCAAAGAGAGGGGTTCACTGCTGCCATTGTACAACCCAGCGTTTTGTGCTGTTTGAGGCCATGAATCCTCCAGGAAAATATTCCAGGGAGGAGAATAGGGGAAGGGGGAAATTGTTGTGCAGCCTTAATCTGAAACTATATAATCGATCGAAATTCCAAAATGATGGTTATTTTGGTGTCAGAAATCGGGGTGGTTCTGGTCAGTCCATCTCAAATGTAACGTTACTCCATTCTGCTGATTAAATTCGCTCTCTGGCCACTGGCCTGAATCAGTTTTTTAGAAATTATACTACTTCTTGTTACTGGCAGAATTTAGACAATATATACAGGCTACAACTTGAATACTGCCAGATCTGCGATACAGTTCAACATGACTTGTTCTTTAGCAGCCGCCATGCAAAGAGTTCCATAAAACTAGTCCACTCTCGGCTCTCGCTGAATAAGGCTACTTTGGTTGGTTGGCATGCCTAAATTCTCCCACTCCAAAGGAACAGATCATAGGAGACCAAACATTTCAGACGACTGAACTTCCACAAGTGCATAGGCAAAACAATGCCGTGCCAAGTTCAGAGTATAGTTGGGCAAAACTTCAAACAATTGCACCGCGAGTGATTGCTCGTCCTTCTTTGATACTTTTGCTGCTAACATCAGTAATGAGCTCATGTGAAAGGGACGTCTCAGTCTCAGCAGTGGCATGCCCTCCCGCTCGGAACGAGTACACGTTTACAGTTACAGGGGTCGTGCGCTCAGCTTCTGCTGTCTGCGTGTTGCCGAGTTGCATGAAATAGCTGTAGCCTCTGCAGATTTTAGAACCATATTAGGCATGATGTTCTGTTTCCGTCAACTGCCATTCTCTCTGACTCCACAAACTGCGTTTGTCCAAAGCTATCTTGCACAGTACAGTGCAGTTTCGACAGTCTTTCGTGACGCCAAAACCAGCAGCCTGATTCGTTGAATCATTAGCGCCATGGCTATCACACAACATTTTGCATTACTTGAGGCCATGAATCCTCCAGGAAAATATTCCAGGGAAAAGAAAGGTGAAATCCAATCTAGATTGTTCAACAGCCTTAACTTGAAAATTTATCGGTGTTGTATGAAAACTATTCATTCTTAGTATAAACACGCGCAAGGCTTTTGCGTGATTGAGAAAAAAAAAACCTGAAAAATTATAATTGATCGAAACTCCAAAATGTCGGTAATCTTCATGATAAGAGCCTGTTCGGCTGGCTGTCTGGCAGGCTGATGCTGTGAGAGAAAGTATGGCTTTGGCTGATGCCGTGAGAGAGAGAAAAATCGCTGGACCTGGTGACTGATAAAATAAAGTGCTGAACAGGGCCTATCCCAAGTCTAATGTTCCACTAATTGAATTCGCTTTTTGTGGCTAGCATCAATTTTCTCAGGAACTGCTACTCCTAGTTGCTGGTAGAATTCAGGATATTTTTTTTAATACGGTTAAAAATTTCTGTTTCTGTGAAATTAAAATGATTTATGTGAAACTTCTGTTCGAAGCATGTGGAATTCCTACCTTCAAAACAAGCAGACGTTACATATGGTACAGTTCACACGACTTGTTCTTTAGCGCCGTGCAAAGATTGGCATATGGATAGCGCTAGTCCACTCTAGGTGATGCAAGGCATGACGCATCTGCGTGGATGTGGATGAGTTCGCCTTCAAATTCAGCCACAGGCTATATATAATATATATGCATCTCCTGACCCACAGGAAGTGGCGCCGTTGCAATCGACACGACCTCTGAATCTGATACTGATTGTGCAGCCCAGAGCTCACGATCGCCCTGCAGCCAGCCAGCAGCCATTTGCCAGCACATCCTCCTCCTCCATCCATGGCGGCGTCTCCCCATCGGCCTTGTGTAATGATGCTGCCGTTCGCCGCGCAGGGCCATGTCATGCCACTCATGGAGCTCTCCCACCGGCTCGTCGAGCACGGCTTCGAGGTCGTCTTCGTGAACACCGACTTCAACCATGCTCGCATCCTCACGGCCCTTGCAGGAGCGGCGCCTGCCGCCGGGATCGACCTGATCTCCTTCCCGGATGGCATGGGCCCAGACGGCGACCGCACGGACATCGGTAAGGTGCTCGACGGCTTGCCGGCAGCGATGCTCGGCGGCATCGAGGAGACGATCAGGTCCAGGAACATCAGGTGGGTGGTGGCCGACGTGTCCATGAGCTTTGTCCTTGAGCTAGTCCCCAAGGTGGGCGTGCGTGTCGCCTTGTTCTCCACTTTCTCCGCCGCCATCTTCGCTCTGAGAATGCACCTTCCCAAGATGATAGAGGATGGCATCATCGACGAGACGGGTAAGAGCAAAATCACCTTGTTATATGAATATAAAGATCAGGAAAATGATGATGGTTCTACGTTCGCAGGGGAATGTGAAAAGGAACGAGAGGATCCAGCTGAACCCCAAGATGCCGGCGATCGACGCCTCCAAGCTTCCCTGGATCACCCTTGGCAAGAGCCCTGAGTCACGCAGAGCCATGATCCAGAGCACGATCGCGACCAACCTGACACTAGCCCTCGCCGACACTATCATCTGCAACACTTTCCAGGAGATCGAGTCAGTGGCGCTGGCACACCTCCCCATACCAGCGGTCGCCATCGGCCCGCTGGAGGCGCCCAAGTCGTCGTCAGCCGGCCATTTCTGGGCGCAAGACGAGACCTGCCTCCGCTGGCTCGACGCGCAGGCTCCCGGCTCGGTCGTCTACGTGGCGTTCGGGAGCCTCACGGTGTTCGACGCAGAACGGCTCCAGGGAGCTGGCCGACGGCCTGGCGCTCACGGGGCGGCCGTTCCTGTGGGTTGTCCGGCCGAACTTCGCCGACGGTGTCGGCGAGGGCTGGCTCGACGGGTTCCGGCGCCGCGTTGGAGACAAGGGGCTCGTCGTAGGCTGGGCTCCCCAGCAGCGCGTGCTCTCGCACCCCTCGGTGGCGTGCTTCGTGACGCACTGCGGGTGGAACTCGACCATGGAAGCGGTGCGGCACGGCGTCCCGCTCCTGTGCTGGCCCTACTTCGCTGACCAGTTCCTGAACCAGAGCTACATCTGCGACCTGTGGGGCGTTGGGTTGAAGATGTGCGCCGACGGGAGGGGCATTGTCACCAAGGAGGAGATCAGGGACAAGGTGGCGCGGCTGCTTGGAGACGAGGAGATCAAGGCGAAGACGGTGGCCTTGAAGAGCGCGGCGTGCGCCAGCGTCGCGGATGGAGGGTCCTCGCACCAGGATTTGCTCAAGTTGGTGAATCTGCTAAGAGAAAATTAGTCTTCATGTCAGAAATGTTTCAGAGTTCAGAGGTCAGGCGCTTATATATTCATCGGAGCCGTTAGAAAAATAAAGAGTTAAATGCACTGTAGCCCCGCGAACTTTGCATGGTTGTGTCAAATAGGTCCATGAACTCAAAAACCGTGACACTTGCCCCCCAAACTTGCAAACCCGTTCGCTCACAGGGCCCAAAGGCGGTTTTCTAGACCACGTGGCAGCCTCTGGTAGGCCGTGCATGGCACTGTTTGCGGCGCTGACGTCAGCGATGATGTCAGCACTTCTTTTTAATTTATAAAATTAATATCTTTTTATTCGGAGCTCCAAATATAGCAAATAATATATCAATTTTGATCGTCTCGACGAGCTCTTTGCAATGGTGTACTCCGTTTTATTATTTGAGATAATTTTATTTCATGAAAAAATAAATATTTCTACAAAATCTCCCGAGTGCGAGCTGAAGTGTGCGGAATTACGTCGTCGTCGTCGTCCGGGCCGGCGGGCCATCATTCGCTGCGGGCACCTGTCAAGGTCTCATTTGGTGCCGAGCACCCATGGATCGCCGGGCACTCGTGCGGCACGATCAGATGGCCTTACTTTTCGCTAACCCACCCGCCGGGCCGCCGCAAGATTCTTGGTGCCTGGCGGCGGCGGCGGCAGCAGCAGCAAGCAGGAGCTTTCGGAGGAGAACACGCGAACGCAGGGGCTCTTACGACAGCGACGGACACGTTGGCGTTTTGGGATGTGGGCAACAATTTTATGGTGGTGAAAAGGCTGCCACTGCATGCTAGTGTGGTTGATGATCGAAGTCATAGTGGATCGGGTAATCTAGTAACGCAAGTAGTAGTATAATACAGGCTCGTGCGCTCGTGCAACGTTGTAGAAACGGACGTGGCCTTGCTAGGCGCCAGGCCTAGCAAAATAATGCTCTTTGCAATTTTATTTCATGAAAAAAATACAATATAAATATTTCTACAAAATAAATATTTCTACAAAATAATGCTGAGGGCGGCGTGGCCTTGGCCTCCAGCATCGCGAAGGAGAAGGGCGGCGTGGCCTTGGCCTCCTGCACCGTCCCTGAACTGGAGCGGGGTTGAACTCGTGGCGTCTGAGCCCTGTGGCACGACGACGTCGTCCATGTGCGTGCGATAGAACACGTTGTCCATGTGCGCAGCATTATTTTGTAGAAATATTTAATTTTTATGAAATAAAATTATCTCAAATAATAAAACGGAGTATACCATTGCAAAAGAGCTCGTCGAGACGATCAAAATTGATATATTATTGCTATATTTGGAGCTCGAATAAAAAAGATATTAATTTTATAAATTAAAAAGAAGTTGCTGACATCATCGCCGACGTCAAGACCGCTGCTGATGTGCCATGCACGGCCTACCAGAGGCTGCCACGTGGCCTAGAAAACCGCCTTAGACACCTGGAGTGAACGGGTTTGCAAGTTTGGGGGGCCAGATGTCTGGTTTTCAAGTTTATGGACCTATTTGACACGGTAAATGTAAAGTTCGAGGGGGTTACAGTGCATTTAACTCAAAAATAAAACTGGATGATTGTTTCAAAATAAAAAATGGATGTGCAAACATGTTACGTGGACCATGTCTCATCGTGTTGTTTTCGGCAATGCAACAATAAAATAAAAAGATTCGTCCCGTTTTAAACTGTATCACTAGAGCCGAGAGAGAGAGAGAGCGCAATGCACAATATGGAGCAAAGGACCATGTCCTGAAAGCGACAACCGATAACATCTCTTAATCGGGCTAAGTGCCATGACAAGTTCCAGACAAGAAACCAATAGCTAGATTGATTTACGACTGGCCGAATCCTCAATGCCTAGCATTTATATATTTTATACCAACCAACCAAACACTACTAGTACCAGAAATGCAATTTGTTCATATACAAATATAATGCATTTGATAACTTCCATATCGAGTATGGTAAAGCTAATATCGACACAAAAGAGGGTATATCACTCAGAAATCCGCCGAGATTGTCTTCTTCATGCTTTCAACCGTTGAGCCTCCTGACCCCGTCTCGCCCCTTGGCGACGGCGGCGGCGCACCTCCAGTCCCCGGCCCGATCTCCCTGCTCGGCACCTCCCCCTCCAATCCAACAGCAGAACCCAGTTCCCCACCTCCTGATCTATCATTCCATGGGTGCAGCTCGGCTCCCAGCCCGCCGGGGCCCCTTGCAGCCTCGTTGGCCACCTTCCCGGCGCCCATGGAGTTTCGCCGCCGTCCTTGGCCGCGGTCGCCGACGCCGGGCGCCTAAGCGTGCTCGGGTGCCGCGGTGGAGCACATGGATGCGCTCGGCGGGGATGGGCGCTTGTGCGCCCGTCTCGCCTCGTCGCCCGGCCGTCCGGTCCGGGCGCCATCAGCGTGCGCCCGGAGTGGAGGCGGCGTCGGACTCCACCGCCTTTCCCTCGTCGCGCGCACGCGGGACCGCTGGGTGCCTGCGGGCCGTGGTGGCGACCCGCCCAGCACCCAGCGCCATGGGTTCCCGGCCTGCCTGCGCGTCGTCGTCGTCGGGGGCCCCCATTGACGGCCTCGTCGACCCGTCGGCGCAGCGGAGGGGAAGTGTGCCTCTGCCTCCCTCCTTCGTGATGCTGGTGGCGTGCTTGTGGGGATGCAGGGGACTGCTGCCCCCCTGCCCGCACCACCGTCATCCTCGTTGACGAGGTCCGGCCTCCACTCGCTCGCGCCGCCTGTGGAGGTAGCCACCCAACAGAGTTGCGTGGCCGTCGTCGATGTCGAAGAGGGCGAATTTCGCCGATGAGGATGGCGCGCCCAACACTAGCACGACCTCCTACGGTTTTGTGCCTCTCCGCCGAGGCGCGCCCTTTCTTCCCCTCCCTCCTGTTAGCGGGACCAAGGGGCCCGGGTCGACCTACCCACGTCGGCGCTCCCGACGACGAGCTCGAGGAGCTCCCCCCCGCCGCTAGCTTCCGCATCCTACACCGCCAGATGGCCATGGGGCACCGTTGCTCCTCCGCGTCCCCTGTCCCACCTTCCGCGGGCGGGACGGGGTCGCCGCCGCCGGGGGGCTCCTCGTCGGTGGACCACCAAGCGCCCGGTGTCAGAACCGTCATGGCTACACAAGGTGGGGCTGCGGGTCCAAAGACACGGAGCTCCCAACGCGACGATCGCCACCCCCGTCTCACCCATGCCTACTAGGGTCGAGCTCACCGGCCGTGGAGCACCGGGCGCGGCAATGGCCTTGGCGGGAAGAAGAACCGCCGCGGCTCACCGCCGCGGCAGGGAGATGGCGACCTCGATGGGCTCGCCGCCGCCAACCGGTCGCGGCACGGCGCGTCGCGATCGTGGCGACCCTCGGGCCCACGATCAACGCGTCCCGTCCACGGCGCCTTGGTCCACGGGCGTCTTGGCGGTCGCATGGCGGCGGCGCACCCGGTCCACTGCGGCCCGGGCCCCACCGCCGTGCCTCCCCCGGACCATCTCGGATGGCGGGAGGTCCTCCCTCGCGGCGGCCTCGGCCATCGGCCACCGTCGCCCACGCCGTCCTCGGCCCGTTCGCCGGGGGCTTGTTGGGCGTTGCTTCAAGTGCCTCTCAGCCGACCATGTCAGCGTCGCTGCACCTCCCGTCGCGATGCTCTTGTTGCCACCGCGGGGGCATCGGGCGCGTCGCCGCCGCCCTTGGGCCTCCGTCGGCTGATTCGACAACCACGTTATGCAGGATGACTAGGTCGGCCGGCCGTCGTCATCGACAACCTTGACGCCAGTCGCCCCCGCCACGGCCGGCGGTCCCCCGGACCCACCGTGTCACCTCGCCCCCTCCGCCGCGGGGAGGAGCCTCTGTCGGAGGTGGCTCCTTCGATTGGAGATGCGTTGGTATGGGCCTCGGCCGGTGGCTTTGTGTGGCCTCCCCCACTCACGCCGGTGACGCCCGAGGCTACATGGTGCCCCCTCTGTTCGGGCGGACCCGATGCTCGATGAGCTTGCGGCCTTCCTTCTTTGTGCGCCCGCCTTCCTCTTTGGCGGTCCCGGCGGTTATGGCGGCCCCCTCGTCGCCGCCATGCATGGAGCATGACAGCCTGTTCTTTGTATTTGGGTCACCGGTGGCTGTTGGGGCGGCCGTCACCGGGGGGGCTTCGTCGACGCCTCCCGTTGCGGTCCTGCTGCTGCGGAGGCGACTCCGCCGCCTTGGTGCCCGTTCCGACACCGAGGTGGCGAGGGGCATGCCTGCCGGGGATGTGTCTTCGTGGGCGTGGCCGAGGCCATCCGTGACCCTCGCGTCCGTCGTCGGAAATCGAGGCCATGATGCGTGTGCCACTCGCCCACGCCCGCTTATCAAATCAGGACGCGTTTGCGCCGGGCGCACCCGACCTCCAACCACTCCGTGCGTCGGGCAGGCGTGTGCGGGCGTCGCGGGCGGCAATGCAACCCTCCAAGCCCGGGCGTTACTACTATCGCGAAAGCCGGGCGTTCCGTGCAACAGGGTGAGGCCCGGCGGCCGTTGAGGAGACACCGAGGGGCGTCTTGGGCGTGGTTCCCAATCTAAGCGTCGTCGTTTGGCGGCTGGCTGGGCGGCACCTCCTTCGACCTCTCCGCCATGGATCTCAACACCGAGGGCCTGGAAGAGGAGGCCCTGATCTAGTGCGATTGGGGTCGGACATATGTTGCGCTTTCGCCCAAATGTAATCTTTGCTTTTTTGTATCCAGTAGTTCTTAGGTCTCGATTCGGTAATTGTGGTTACCGTCTCGTCTTGTTTGTTTGAACTTTTTTTCCTCCTTAATGAAATACGCCTTGGCGTGGTCTTCTAAAAAAAAGATTGTCTTCTTCAATTTCAGGGAGGGTGTAGGTAAGGGAATATTACCACTGGTCCCCTTGCTTGTACAAAATCCTGTCCCAGTAACAGTAAGCCTGGTTTGGTGGCAAAACTTAGTTGTCAGTTGTCACGAATTTGGTAGCCTAGCCTCCACAAATAGACACGAGACAACTCGACAATCGACATGGCTGGAAATTCATCGATATGAACCATTTGTCAAATAAGAAACCGACAGGCAAGCAGACGAGCACCACTGGATCCTTGTGGATGTGAGATCTGATCATCTGATGCAGAAAGACGAGCACCCATGGATTCTTGCTGATGTCTGAAGCGGCTGCACCCGGCGGATAGTCATATCATGCACCTCGACCTCTCTCTTATCGATATATTCCACAGGAGCAGCAAGCAGCCAACAGCAGCAGACTCTGAGCTGACATTGCAACTCACGGACACTCTCGGTGCCGCCGTATACCACCACAGCGCACACACGCTACCTGCTTACAAGCCTCCATGGCCGCGGCTCCTCCTCCTCCTCCCCGGCCTCGTGTCATGGTGCTGCCCTTCCCTGCCCAGGGTCATATCATGCCGCTCATGGAGCTGTCCCACCGCCTCGTCGACCATGGCTTCGAGGTCGACTTCGTGAACACGGACTTCAACCACGCCCGCATCCTCACAGCCTTGGCGGCAGGCGGAGAGGCCGGGGCAGCTGTCCATGCCGGCATCCACTTGGTCTCTTTCCCAGACGGCATGGAGCCCGACGGCGACCGCGCAGACATCGTTGCGCTGGCACAGGGCTTGTCGGCTTCGATGCTCGGCCACCTTGAAGAGCTGATCAGAGCTCACAAGACAAGGTGGGTGGTGGCTGATGTCTCCATGAGCTGGGTGCTGGACCTGGCCGGCACGGTGGGGGTGCGCGTCGCCTTCTTCGTGACCTATTCGGCCGCCACCTTCGCGCTGAGGATGCTTATTCCCAAGCTGGTAGAGGATGGCATCATTGACGAAAATGGTAAGAGCAAACGACCAAACCCAATTTTCTTTGTCATCTGTACTCTCCAGACTCCATATCAGAATTCTTCATGCTGTCCATGGGTGTTTCCGTGCGCAGCGGAGGTGAAGAGAAATGAGAGGATCAAGCTGAGCCCCAGCACAGCAGCCATCGACGCCGCCGACATCCCCTGGGTTAGGTTTCGATACCCCATGATAAAAGGCATAGCGAAGTCCAACTCAAAGTTCGAGCTCGCTGACACCATTGTCTGCAACACGTTCCATGCGATCGAGTCCGAAGCGCTGGTGCTCCTCCCCAAGGTGCCACTAGCCATCGGCCCCCTTGAGGCGCCATCGTCGAACTCAGCCAGCCAGCTGTGGCCTGAAGAACCGGCCTGCCTCGCCTGGCTCGACACCCAGGCCCCCGGATCAGTTGTCTATGTGGCATTCGGGAGCTTTACGGTCTTCGACACTGCAAGGCTCCAGGAGTTCGCCGACGGGCTGGCGCTCACCGGACGCCCGTTCCTGTGGGTGGTCCGGCCGAACTTTGCCAACGGCGTCGATGAAGGCTGGCTCGACCAGTTCACACGATGTATTGGAGACAAGGGCCTAGTCGTCGGCTGGGCTCCCCAACAGCAGGTGCTCTCGCACCCTGCGGTAGCATGCTTCATCTCCCACTGTGGATGGAACTCGACCATGGAAGGGGTGCGTCACGGCGTCCCGTTTCTGTGTTGTCCATACTTTGCCGACCAGTTCTTGAACCAGAACTACATCTGCGACGTGTGGGGCACGGGCTTGAGGATTGACGCTGATGACGAACGGGGCATCTTCACCAAGGAGGAGATCAGGGACAAGGTCGACCAGCTGCTCGGCGATGATGGGATTAGAGCCAGGGCACTGTCTTTGAAGAGAGCAGCGTGCGAGAGTACCGCAAGTGGAGGGCCCTCGCATCAGGATCTGCTCAAGTTTGTAAACCTGCTGAGAGAACAATAATCTTCAGCTTGTCATTCAAAGGTTATTTGGTTAGATAAATATTGTCTGCAGGACTGCAGAGTCGCATTCAAAGTTGGGTAGACAGACATGGAGAAAAAGATCCAAAGTCTTTGTTACTAGCCAATGCATTGTCAGTTTGTCACCTCATGGGCCACATACTGAAAGTGAAACCTAGCTAAGATACTGCCTTTTGTATATATCAATCTGGATTTTTTTTAAAAACAATCTTAGGTGGGCAAAATGCCTATGGAAGTTGCAAAGTATAACAGATTACAAAATTAAGCAGAGGAATGCTGAATGCCTTCTCACGAGCCACCAAAACTGAGCCAACAGAATGCAGAGTTCACCAGACTACCACGAATGTTCATGAATCAGACTCACTGTCTCAAATAACTAATTATTAGGTAAGGAATTACACAGCATAGTAGAGTCAGGCTTACCGAAAATAATGGAGATGCTCCATCAGACCAGGCCATGACATGACAGTGAAGTAATTTCCAAGACAATCTGTATTATTTCAGCAGAGTATGCAAATCAGCATGAGCTCTCTCCACAAGTAAATCAACACTAATAAAAAACAACAATAAGAAAAAGTTTATGTACAGAATGTAATGGTTAACCATGGTTGTGATTACCTTTTGGACATAATGGGGTATTTTGATGTACTTGTGGAGGGTCGCTTATTTTCATCATTAGCAAGAATTGTAATTTCCTTTATATGGAGGGTCAATATATTTGAACCACTGGAACCTAGTTAAACTTTTTATGCATAATGGATAGGCACAACCTAAACTAGTAGAAGAGTTCAACAGCAGCCATCTCAGCCACGTGCATGTAAGCGAATATATGTGGTTATTTTGTTTGCCCAGCAAGATAGAGAAAACAAAAACTATGGACTGAATGATTGTGAAGATGACCTTTTCTTTGGAAAAGGTAGACCAATATTCAGCATGCTACAAATTTGCTGATGTATGGTCTGATGCAACAACCATGATTTTGGCAACCTTTATATGCAAGTATCAAAGAGGGGGGATCCTCTCATGCGAACTTGCTGAGGCTTGTGATTTTTTTTTTAACAAAAAAAGATCCGGTTACCTGGCTTTTATTGACACTAAAGAGTTAGCAATAGCATGCAACAATGATTACATGCGTGAAAAGCGTTCCTTACCGCAGCCTAGGCTGCAAAGGTTTTAGGATATTAGAAATTGATTACTCGCTACCGGTTTGGGCAACTATTGGGGACTCTAGAGTTGTCTCCCCACTAAGGACCGGCTGCACTTATTTAGATCTTGCTAATGATCCCAGGCTTGTGAATTTGGTACAAGAAGGATGATGTTCCAGAATTTAGACTCCATTTCCATATACAGTTTAGTGCAATATTGCAGAGTTTGGTTCTGTGATTAATTGCTTGCTTTGCCAGTATCTATATATGTGTAACTCATAAAGTGTGCGTGCTATTCTGCAGGAATTCCACAGATGGTGGAGTTGTTGATATGTTTAATTAGCATAATAGCAATTCTTTAAAAAAAATGGACACCACGAAAGGCATTGGGATGCCTCAGTGTCATAGCCAATTCATGGGAGTAAACATTGGAGGCAGACAAGCCATGGAAAAGCTCTAGGTGTTCAGACATTATTCTAGATGGTGAAGGGGCCCACTGCTAGTTACTGGAAGGTTGTGTTTCTCCCAGAACTCTCCCAGAACGGGCTCTTTCCAAATTTCATTACCGAAGCAGCGAACTTACAAAAATTGAACCAAGTTACCAAGTGTGTTTGAATCAATAAAGAGTACTGCAAACTACAAAGAACGCAACACACAGGTTTGGTCCACAAAGTTCACCCAAAATAGTTACTGAAAGTGACACTGAAAAAACAACTTGGTAAACTGCGATGCTTAAGTTAAATCTCTAGATTAGCGCACGCTAGAGCGACTATGTACAGCTGTAGAGCGTACCTGCATGCTCGCTGCCGGTGACCCGATAGGTTTTCGATGGAATGCCGAACCCCGATGACAGACGACACAGACAGGGGGCAGCGCCATCCCACGCAGGTCGTTGGGTCACGAGATCCTCACCGTTCCGACCACCGCCGTGCTGTCCGCGGCGGCGGCGTGCTCACCGCCAGCCATGCCTGCCCCATCGGCCATCCATCCTGATCCTGTCTCAACTGCATCCATGGATGTGTTGGTGAATGATGCAGTGTTGCTGTGCCTGTTGGCAGGCACCCGTAACCGTCCCAAGGCCCAAGCCATATATACAAGTTCAACTCGGTCCGTCGAGCGAGCGTGGAGTTTGAGCCAGGATGGACTTCTATTAGATTTGGGGCTCTATGCGGCCTGGTCGGATGTCTGTGACTCTGGTGGATGTCTCTGATGGTTGTTATTTGATTTGAGACACTCGGCACTAACGAATCCCAGGATTTACAATTCGGTGGATGATGACGGGGCAATACAGGAATTCTATGGGCAATTGTGGTTCATCCCTGGTGAGAACCATGATTCCAATTCAGAGTCAGGTAGGAGGAGAGTTAGGGTTGGAGATGGAGGGAGACGAGTGCGAGATCTAGTCTGGATTCGCAAGGATTTGTGGGAGCGGAGAGAGTTTGGGAGTGGTGATTGCTATCCAGTTCATGGCGTGATCGCTGGACGAAGCCACCAGTCCCCCTCAGATTTGCCGAAGGCGTCTGGGGCAAAGGAGTTAGAGATCCATTTGCAACAAAAGTGAAGGCTGGCGATGGCTGGAAGGGGAAGAGGTCGTCCTCCAAGGTCGAGAAGCCCGGAAGAGGAATGGAGGGACTGGAATGGAGGAGGTTGGCAGCAGGGGCCATACTACCCTCACCCTCCGATGGGGCCGCCGCCTATGGGACCTCTGCCCATGGGACAGCCGCCGTTCATGGCACCGCCACCGCAAGGTCCGTTTGGATACTACCCTTACCCCCAACATGAGTTTCCCCATCCACCTCCTTACAATCGGGGACAACAGTTCAAGCAAGGAGGAAGACCTAGGGGGATGCAGCAGTCTTTCAGAGCAAAGCAGGGACAATATCAACAACAAGGCAGTCAGAAGAGTGGTGAAGTTCAACAACCAGTGAAGATTCAGAACACTCAAAGCAAGGAATATCTAAATTCCCAGGACAGTCAAGCTAAGCAGGAAGAGAAGAAGTATGAGGCTAGCTCTAGTGGTGGTAACAAAAACATTAATGTCATGTGTTACAACTGTGGTGATGCTGGTCATTTCAGCAATGATTGCAAGAAACCCAAAGTGTGTTTTATCTGCTTCAGGAAAGAACATCAATCTGAGAATTGCCCTAGGTGGAAGGAACCAATCCTGGAAGCTCAGTACTTAGGGAGTGCTAACAAAGGTCTAGGGTTCTTCCATGTGGATGTCAGAGAAAAAGAAAACAGGTTCAAATTATGGAAGGGATATGATAATTGTGCTATCTTTACAGTTGAGTCAGGGGAATTAGGCCAGAGTGAAATCATCTCATATCTTCAGAGAGTGTTTGATCCTAACTGGCCATGCGTACTGAAAGAACTTGATGAGTACAGATATCTAGTAAGGTTTCCCCCTGACAGAAGAGTAGAGAGCTTTGTGATAGATGATGCAACATATTTCTATCTAAATGATGGTGGTGTCTTAGCTTCTCTCAGAGTGTGGAATGGAGACATAATACCAGTGGCTAAGTTGGAAGAAGTGTGGGTTCAGATAAGCAATATCCCTCCAAAGTGGTGTGATTGGGAAACACTGAGACAAATTTCTTCAACTCTGGGAAGGCTGGTTAGTGTGGATTGGCAATCTTTGTTTGGGAGCTTTTTTGCAATGGTTAGGGTCAGAATCAAATGCAGAGACCAGTCAAGATTCCTTTTCAAAGGATTATGGAAATGGATGATGAAATCTACATGATCAACTTCAAAGTGGAAGGAAGAACTCAAGAAAATGAAGGTGAAAATGGAAATGATGATGATAATGATCATGGTAAAGATAATCAGGATGAGGATCTAGAGGATGATGATCTTCTAGGAGAAGAGGAGGATGGTAGAGATATGGATAAGTCTAAGAAAAATTCGATCTTTGGTAAAAGTTTTGGTAAGAACAACCAAGATGGAGGTGGGTCTGGTTCTCAGAAAGGATACTCTACACCTAAAGGGAGCAAGACTGTTAAAAGCTTATTCAGCTCATTTATAGAAGTGGAACATGAAACTGCAACAAATGGTCAGGTAGAGAGTCATTGCTTAAATCTGCTGAAGGCAATGAAAATAGATGATGAACAGGATAGGGAGGAGGAGGAGATGGAGTATCAGATGAATGATGACAATGAATTGATGAACCTACCGGAAGAATGGATGTACAATATACATGATGTGGACAAGCTCGGTGGTATTCAGACTGACACAGTGGAGGTAGAGGAAGCAATGATAGTCAAGGCTGATTCTGATACAACAGATAAACAAGAACCCGTGCAAGATGTGGTCAATGGAAGTGAAGACACAGTGGTCAGTAACAAACCACATGAAGGGGTAGAGAAAGAGAAAAAGAAAAATCAGAAATGGGGTCCTATTCTGGTGGAGAGAAAAAGCAAAAAGGCTGCCTCAAGATGGAAGACCGGTGCTAGAAAATTTGAAAGAGCTGAAGAAGAAAAATAACCTTGAGGTTCCTAAAGGTAAAAAACAAATCCCCTCTTTAAATTCCTGTACTCTAATGGATATTGCTAGCAAAGTAGGTATTGACATTGGTAAGTCGAGATAGATTGGATAAAAGTAGTTTAAGTGATGTAGTTCATTTAGTTGATCGGAGGCATCAAGATTTCCTTAAGATGAATAATAGTGTGTGTCAAATGGTAGGAATTTGGAGGGGATGTCCTCTAGTAGCAACATTGAGAGTGATAGAAGTAGCTTTCAGACCAATAGTCAAAGTGTTGGAGAAATAGAATCCACTGGTGTTTTACAAGTAGATAAGATAGTAGATATAGAAAAAGGTGAACAGGGGGACTACCCTGGAACACCTAGAGGTAGTGAGATCAGGCTCTAGCAGAAGAGCTAGAAGAGAAGACCTGGACTAAAGTAGCTAAAAAGGAAAAAAAATCAAAAAAGGAAAATTAAATGATAGGTCTTTTTTTGGAATATTAGGGGTCTAAACAAAATTGGAAGAGTACACTGCTTTAATTAGCGAGGATTAGTAGTACACATCTTGACATTGTAGGTGTTATAGAAACAAAGAAACAAGATTTTACTTTAGGTTTTCTTAGGACTATAGCTGGCAACACACCATTTGAATGGTGTTGGTTGCCTGCAAAAAAGGCAGGAGGTATCTTGATTGGTTTTAATAAGGATAAGTATCAGACAAATGTAATTGATAATTGCGAGTACTCTTTGAGTTTGATGTTGGTGACTCTAAGTCACGGTTTTTCTTTGGAAACTCATTGTAGTTTATGGATCTCCTTATGAATCAGGGAAGTTAAGTTTTATAGAAGAGTTACATTCTGTTATGTCAATATGGCAAGGACCTACAATGGTTGTAGGTGATTTTAATTTAGTTAGAGGTGCCTCGATAAGAGTAACATGGTGTTTAGTCATAAATGGGCGAGAACTTTTCAATATTTGGATAAATAGATAGGCTCTTTTTAGAACTTAGTCCAAGTAATATTAAGTACACTTGGACTAATAATCAATCCCCTCCTATATTAGCCAAGATTGATAGAGTTTTTGTGAATAATGATTGGGAAAGGGCTTTTCCTCTAGCTAGAGTAAAGGGTCTTGAAAAACTCCTAGTGATCATAATCCTTTGATGATAGATTTCGGGGATAATATTTTTGTTGTGTAAGAAACAGTTCAAGTTTGAGAAATGGTGGATGGCTAAAGAGAGCTTTCATAGAGTAGTTGAAAAAGCTTGGGATCAACCTTTCCAACCAAAGACTAGTCTTGATTTATGGCAATTTAGGATTAGAACTTTAAGGAGATCTACTAGGGGATGGGCTGCTAATGAGATAGCTGCCATGAATAAAGCTAAGGTGGAGTTGGCTTTAGAGTATAATGACTTAGATAGAGAATTGGAATCTAGACCTTTAACGGATGAAGAGCTAAAAAAGGATGAATCGGGTTTCCAAAAAGTTAGATGAGATTTGGGCTCTAGAGGAGATCAAAGCTAGACAAAGATCTAGGGATAGAAATATTTTAGAGGGGGATAGAAATACGACTTATTTTCATCTTTGTGGCTAACCAAAGGAGAAGGAAGAAAAGAATAGAGGTTTTAGATGGTCCTAATGGCCCGGTGGATGATCAAAAAGGGATGCTTGAGATTGCGATTAATTTTTATAAAAATCTCTTTGCTAAGGAAGAAAGAATTAATGCTAGATTAGCTAGTAATTTTGGGATAGTGAGGATTTGGTGACTCTTGAGGAAAATAACTTTCTTACTCAACCTTTTTAGAAGGAGATTAAAGAAGTAGTGTTTAGTTGTTACTCGGAAGGAGCTCACGGCCTGATGGGGTGTCTTTTATGTTCTATCAAAGATATTGGGAGATAATTAAGGATGATTTAGTAGCCATGTTCAATGATTTTCATACAGGAAACCTAGATCTTGAGAGACTTAACTATGCTTTAATTACTTTAATTCCTAAAGAGGAAGGAGCCACCTCTATGAAAAAATTCAGACCCATTAGCCTTATCAATTGCAGTTTCAAAACATTTTCCAAAGCCTTGACTACGAGATTAGGGAAGGTGATAGATAGATTAGTGTTGCCTCATCAGAGTGCTTTTTATACAAGGTAGGTTTATCTTGGAGAGTGTTGTGATTGCTCATGAACTAATTCATAGCATTGACAAAGAAAAAGAACCTGGGGTAGTGATTAAACTAGATTATGAGAAGGCTTATGATAGGGTTAGTTGGGATTTCTGTTTGAGATCTTAGAAACTAGAGGGTTTAGTCCTTGTTGGATCAATTGGATTAAGAAATTAGTAATAGGAGGCTCAGTTGGGATTGTGATTAATGGTGAAGAGAGTAGTTTCTTCAAAGCGAGGAAAGGGGTTAAGGCAAGGGGATCCAATTTCCCCCTTACATTCAACTTAGTAGGTGATGTTTTAACTAGGATGCTCATTAAAGGTGCAAATAATGGACTTATTTGTGGTTTAGGAACTAGATTTAGGTCTGGAGGTGTCATCTCATTACAATATGCGATGACACCATTCTTTTCGATGTTGACCACGATCACCTTTCAAATATAAAAGGGGCATTCTAGTTTGTTTTGAACAAGTATGCGGGATGAGGATAAATTTCCATAAAAGTGAAGTGATCCCTATGAATGTTCTTGAAGAGGAAGCGAAGACCATAGCTAGTATTTTTGATTGTCCTTTAGGGAGTTTCCCTATCAAATACTTAGGAATCCCTCTACATTTTGAAAACACGAAAAGAGAGGATCTTCAACCTTTAGTAGATAAGCTGTTAAAAAGAATTGCGGGGTAGAGAGGCAATTTGTTGTCTCATGCAGGGAAGATTGTCCTAGTAAGATCTTGTTTAAGTAGTATTCCAGTGTACTTGTTGTCTTTTATAAAATTTCCTAAGTGGGCAATTAGAATAATCACCACTCATTTAGCAAATTGCTTGTGGAATGACAAAAATGGAAAGCATAAATTTCATCTAGTTAATTGAGACAACATCTCTATGCTAAAAGGAGTATGGTGGTTTAGGTATTCCAAATCTTAGAGATCTAAATCTCTGTCTTTTAGCTTCTGGATTAAGAGGTATAATAGGGTAAAGACAAGTTATGGAGACAAATTATAGAGCAAAAATATGATACTCAAAATCCAAATATTTTACGTACCTCTAATCAGGGAGCTTCACAATTCATGAAAGGGGTCTTGTGGGCTGCTAAGGCAGCAAAGTTAGGCCATAGGTGGAAGGTAGGAAATGGTAAAAGCATCAAGTTTTGGGAAGACAACTGGTTGGTGGGTCTAATCACGGCTTATCTGATATTGGGATATTTATGTTCTAGTGAATGAAAAAATTGGGACAATAGCGAGAACTCGGGATGGTGAGAATTTAAAATGTACATTTAGAAGATGTGTGGATCGAGAGACTGTTGGATAAATGGAATGAGGTGGTACAATTAGCATCTACTCTTGAGTTGACTGAGGATGATGACTATTTGATTTGGCAATTTAATTCCAATGGTGAATACTCCTCACAATCCTTATATAAAATAGTAAACTTTAGAGGTATTTTCCCTGTACATGTTCCTGCTGTATGGAAGTTGAAAGTACCACCAAGGGTACAGATTTTTCCTCAGTTCTTGTCTAAAAACAAAGCATTAACCGAGAGACAATCTTAATATCGAGTAAAGGTAGAAGATGACTCTTGTATTTTCTGTCTTTGAAAAAAGAGTCAGCTAACCATTTATTCTTTTGAGTGTGTGCTAGCTAAACAACTTTGGATTCATATGTCTGAGATTTGTGGTAGAAATGTAGGATCAGATTTTCTATCAATTGGGCAAATGTGGTTAAGTAATAAGAGATTTGTAGTTGACAATGCACTTTGTCTTCTTTGCCCAATGGGGGCTTTGGAAAGCGAGGTGTGCCATGTGTTTGCAGGGTACAGTCTGGTTAAGTGTCAAAACCCTGCTGATGGAGACTGTTATTATGGCTCAATCTTGGAGTATACTATGCCCACAAGCTGTGAAACAAGAATTCCTGGCAAAAATTTCCAAGATGAAGTTGGTGGCCTCAAGACCAGCAAGGATACATGGATGACAAGTATCAAGGATCCTTGGGATATGTACATGTTCAGGACCGCATATGGGGGACCGATGGGACGAGTTCCTGATGAAGTGAAGACAAAACTGAATGATCCGATGAATGATGGCCCTGTCAACCAAGGAATGAAATCGTTTCGTTTGGAGAATAAGTATCTGGTTGAGTAGTCGATCTTAGTTGTAGTTGCTTTATTTCAGCTAGTTGAAGAACTTTGTTTGTTGCTAGCCTGTATGCTAGTGCCTGGTATCTGATACTGAGACTCTGAATTTGTTGGTCGGGTGTGTCCCACCCCAAGGCTGTAACGTACACGCTATTGTCTTTTGGTTAATTCTAAAAGGCAGGGGCAATGGCCCTCAAATTCTAAAAAAATCCCGGGATTTTGGCGTTATGCATTAAGTGGTAGCGGCGTTCGTCGGCGACGGGCGCTATGGTGACTTCGAGAATCTCCAGATCTGCCACCCAAGGTCTTCGGTGTCTTCGTAGGGGTAGGGTTTGCGTCGCGTATGTTCGTAGGGGTGAGTGTGCGTGCGTGTTGTGAGTGTCTACGTTGTCTTGTGTAATTCTAAAAAATTCCATTGGCCGAAGTTTCAAAAAAAAAAAAAAAAACGAACCCAACAACTTGCTCTTTTAAGTACACTAGAAAATTCTTTGGGTCCTCTAGCGAACAGCAAGCAGTTCTCGATACGACGATACCCGTCCACCAGCAACGCATCCTGTACGAACTCGACGGGCGGCGGGGCAGATGCCAACGGTCGATCGGCCGGCACGAGTAAAATTGAGCCAACAACCCCAATCGGCAGCCACGACGTTGTTGGAAAGTCAAATGTGGGGGGCGTGTGATGGTTCGTTTGGAAACAGCCCAGAGGCACGAAGAGCCATGATAAAGGGCGCGATCAAGAGCAACGCAATGTTTGCGCTCGCTGACACCATTATCTGCAACACATTCCATGTTATCGAGTCCGAGGCGCTGGCCATCGGGCCCCTCGAGGCGCCGACGTCAAACTCAGCCAGCCAGCTCTGGACCGAAGACCCGGCCTGCCTCGCCTGGCTCGACGCCCAGGCACCCGGATCAGCTCAGCTGTCGTGGCATTCGGGGCTTTACGGTCTTCGACACTGCAAGGCTCAGGAGCTCGCCGACGGGCTGGCTCTCACCAGACGCCCGTTCCTGTGGGTGGTTCGGCCGAACTTGGCCAACGGCGTCGATGAAGGCTGGCTGGACCGGTTCAGATGCCGCGTCGGTGACAAGGGGCTAGTCGTCGGCTGGGCTCCCCAGCAGCGCGTGCTTTCGCACCCTTCGGTGGCATGCTTCATCTCGCACTGCGGATGGAACTCGACCATGGAAGGGGTGCGTCACGGCGTCCCGTTTCTGTGTTGTCCATACTTTGCCGACCAGTTCTTGAACCAGAACTACATCTGCGACGTGTGGGGCACGGGCTTGAGGATTGACGCTGATGACGAACGGGGCATCTTCACCAAGGGAGGAGATCAGGGACAAGGTCGACCAGCTGCTCGGCGATGATGGGATTAGAGCCAGGGCACTGTCTTTGAAGAGCAGCGTGCGAGAGTACCGCAAGTGGAGGGCCCTCGCATCAGGATCTGCTCAAGTTTGTAAACCTGCTGAGAGAACAATAATCTTCAGCTTGTCATTCAAAGGTTATTTGGTTAGATAAATATTGTCTGCAGGACTGCAGAGTCGCATTCAAAGTTGGGTAGACAGACATGGAGAAAAAGATCCAAAGTCTTTGTTACTAGCCAATGCATTGTCAGTTTGTCACCTCATGGGCCACATACTGAAAGTGAAACCTAGCTAAGATACTGCCTTTTTGTATATATCAATCTGGATTTTTTTTAAAAACAATCTTAGGTGGGCAAAATGCCTATGGAAGTTGCAAAGTATAACAGATTACAAAATTAAGCAGAGGAATGCTGAATGCCTTCTCACGAGCCACCAAAACTGGGCCAACAGAATGCAGAGTTCACCAGACTACCACGAATGTTCATGAATCAGACTCACTGTCTCAAATAACTAATTATTAGGTAAGGAATTACACAGCATAGTAGAGTCAGGCTTACCGAAAATAATGGAGATGCTCCATCAGACCAGGCCATGACATGACAGTGAAGTAATTTCCAAGACAATCTGTATTATTTCAGCAGAGTATGCAAATCAGCAATGAGCTCTCTCCACAAGTAAATCAACACTAATAAAAAACAACAATAAGAAAAAGTTTATGTACAGAATGTAATGGTTAACCATGGTTGTGATTACCTTTTGGACATAATGGGGTATTTTGATGTACTTGTGGAGGGTCGCTTATTTTCATCATTAGCAAGAATTGTAATTTCCTTTATATGGAGGGTCAATATATTTGAACACCACTGGAACCTAGTTAAACTTTTTATGCATAATGGATAGGCACAACCTAAACTAGTAGAAGAGTTCAACAGCAGCCATCTCAGCCACGTGCATGTAAGCGAATATATGTGGTTATTTTGTTTGCCCAGCAAGATAGAAAACAAAAAACTATGGACTGAATGATTGTGAAGATGACCTTTTTCTTTGGAAAAGGTAGACCAATATTCAGCATGCTACAAATTTGCTGATGTATGGTCTGATGCAACAACCATGATTTTGGCAACCTTTATATGCAAGTATCAGAGAGGGGGGATCCTCTCATGCGAACTTGCTGAGGCTTGTGATTTTTTAACAAAAAAGATCCGGTTACCTGGCTTTTATTGACACTAAAGAGTTAGCAATAGCATGCAACAATGATTACATGCGTGAAAAGCGTTCCTTACCGCAGCCTAGGCTGCAAAGGTTTTAGGATATTAGAAATTGATTACTCGCTACCGGTTTGGGCAACTATTGGGGACTCTAGAGTTGTCTCCCCCACTAAGGACCGGCTGCACTTATTTAGATCTTGCTAATGATCCCAGGCTTGTGAATTTGGTACAAGAAGGATGATGTTCCAGAATTTAGACTCCATTTCCATATACAGTTTAGTGCAATATTGCAGAGTTTGGTTCTGTGATTAATTGCTTGCTTTGCCAGTATCTATATATGTGTAACTCATAAAGTGTGCGTGCTATTCTGCAGGAATTCCACAGATGGTGGAGTTGTTGATATGTTTAATTAGCATAATAGCAATTCTTTAAACAAAATGGACACCACGAAAGGCATTGGGATGCCTCAGTGTCATAGCCAATTCATGGGAGTAAACATTGGAGGCAGACAAGCCATGGAAAAGCTCTAGGTGTTCAGACATTATTCTAGATGGTGAAGGGGCCCACTGCTAGTTACTGGAAGGTTGTGTTTCTCCCAGAACTCTCCCAGAACGGGCTCTTTCCAAATTTCATTACCGAAGCAGCGAACTTACAAAAATTGAACCAAGTTACCAAGTGTGTTTGAATCAATAAAGAGTACTGCAAACTACAAAGAACGCAACACACAGGTTTGGTCCACAAAGTTCACCCAAAATAGTTACTGAAAGTGACACTGAAAAAACAACTTGGTAAACTGCGATGCTTAAGTTAAATCTCTAGATTAGCGCATGCTAGAGCGACTATGTACAGCCGTAGAGCGTACCTGCGTGCTCGCTGCCGGTGACCCGATAGGTTTTCGATGGAATGCCGAACCCCAATGACAGACGACACAGACAGGGGGCAGCGCCATCCCACGCAGGTCGTTGGGTCACGAGATCCTCACCGTTCCGACCACCGCCGTGCTGTCCGCGGCGGCGGCGTGCTCACCGCCAGCCATGCCTGCCCCATCGGCCCATCCTGATCCTGTCTCAACTGCATCCATGGATGTGTTGGTGAATGATGCAGTGTTGCTGTGCTTGTTGGCAGGCACCCGTAACCGTCCCAAGGCCCAAGCCATATATACAAGTTCAACTCGGTCCGTCGAGCGAGCGTGGATGGTTCGATATGGACTGGGCCCGGGGTATAAGAAGGAAGTTTGGGCCAGGATGGACTTCTATTAGATTTGGGGCTCTATGCGGCCTGGTCGGATGTCTGTGACTCTGGTGGATGTCTCTGATGGTTGTTATTTGATTTGAGACGCTCGGCACTAACGAATCGGGATTTTATCGGCGTTATGCGTTAAGTGGTAGCGGCGTTAAAATTCGACGGCGAGGCGCCTATGGTGACTTCGGGAATCTCAGGATCTGCCCGGCTGCCCTTCGGAGGTCTTCGTAGGGGTAGGGTTTGCGTCGCACGTATGTTCATAAGGGTGAGTGTGCGTGCGTGTTGTGAGTGTCTACGTTATACTGTGTAATTTTAAAAAATTCCATTGGCCGAAGTTTCAAAAAAAACGAACCCAACAACTTGCTCTTTTAAGTACACTAGAAAATTCATTGGGTCCTCTAGCGAACAGCAAGCAGTTCTCGATACGACGATACCCGTCCACCAGCAACGCATCCTGTACGAACTCGACGGGCGGCGGGGCAGATGCCAACGGTCGATCGGCCGGCACGAGTAAAGAATTGAGCCAACAACCCCGATCGGCAGCCACGACGTTGTTGGAAAGTCAAATGTGGGGGCGTGTGATGGTTCGTTTGGAAACAGCCCAGAGGCACGAAGAGCCATGATAAAGGGCGCGATCAAGAGCAACGCAATGTTTGCGCTCGCTGACACCATTATCTGCAACACATTCCATGTTATCGAGTCCGAGGCGCTGGCCATCGGGCCCCTCGAGCGCCGACGTCAAACTCAGCCAGCCAGCTCTGGGCCGAAGACCCGGCCTGCCTCGCCTGGCTCGACGCCCAGGCACCCGGATCAGCTCAGCTGTCGTGGCATTCGGGAGCTTTACGGTCTTCGACACTGCAAGGCTCCATGCAAGGCTCCAGGAGCTCGCCGACGGGCTGGCTCTCACCAGACGCCCGTTCCTGTGGGTGGTTCGGCCGAACTTGGCCAACGGCGTCGATGAAGGCTGGCTGGACCGGTTCAGATGCCGCGTCGGTGACAAGGGGCTAGTCGTCGGCTGGGCTCCCCAGCAGCGCGTGCTTTCGCACCCTTCGGTGGCATGCTTCATCTCGCACTGCGGATGGAACTCGACCATGGAAGGGGTGCGTCACGGCGTCCCGTTTCTGTGTTGTCCATACTTTGCCGACCAGTTCTTGAACTAGAACTACATCTGCGACGTATGGGGCACGGGCTTGAGGATTGACGCTGACGACGAACGGGGCATCTTCACCAAGGAGGAGATCAGGGACAAGGTCGACCAGCTGCTCGGCGATGATGGGATCAGAGCCAGGGCACTGTCTTTGAAAGAGAGCAGCTTGCGAGAGTACCGCAAGTGGAGGGCCCTCGCATCAGGATCTGCTCAAGTTTGTAAACCTGCTGAGAGAACAATAGTCTTCAGCTTGTCATTCAAAGGTCATTTGGTTAGATAAATATTGTCTGCAGGACTGCAGAGTCGCATTCAAAGTTGGATAGACAGACATGGAGAAAAAGATCCGAAGTCTTTGTTACTAGCGAATGCATTGTCAGTTTGTCACCTCATGGGCCACATACTGAAAGTGAAACCTAGCTTCATCTTAAGATACTGCCTTTTGTATATATCAATCTGGATTTTTTTTTTTAAAAAAACAATCTTAGGTGGGCAAAATGCCTATGGAAGTTGCAAAGTATAACAGATTACAAAATTAACCAGAGGAATGCTGAATGCCTTCTGACGAGCCACGAAAACTGAGCCAACAGAACGCAGAGTTCACCAGACTACCACGAATGTTCATTTATCAGACTCACTATCTCAAATAACTAATTATTAGGTAAGGAATTACACAGCATAGTAGATTCAGGCTTACCGAAAATAATGGAGATGCTCCATCAAACCAGGCCATAACATGACATTGAAGTAATTTCCAAGACAATCTGTACTATTTCAGCAGAGTATGCAAATCAGCATCAGCTCTCTCCACAAGTAGATCAACACTAATAAAAATCAAAAATAAGAAAAAGTTTATGTACATAATGTAATGGTTAACCATGGTTGTGATTAATTTTGGACATAATGGGGTATTTTTGATGTACTTGTGGAGGGTCGCTTATTTTGATCATTAGCAAGGATTGTAATTTCCTTTATATGGAGGGTCAATATATTTGAACCACAGGAACCTAGTTAAACATTTTATGCATAATGGATAGGCACAACCTAAACTAGTAGAAGAGTTCAACAGCAGGCATCTCAGCCACGTGCATATAAGCCAATATATGTGGTTTATTTTGTTTGCCCAGCAAGATAGAGAAAACAAAGGGGTCAACTATGGACTGAATGATTGTGAAGATGACCTTTTCTTTGGAAAATTTGGAAAAGGTAGACCTATATTCAGCAGGCTACAAATTTGCTGATGTATGGTCTGATGCAACAACCATGATTTTGGCAACCTTATATGCAAGTATCAGAGAGGAGGATCTCTCATGCGAACTTGCTGAGGCTTGTGATTTTTTTTTTTTAAAAAAGATCCGGTTACTGGCTTTGATTGACACTAAAGAGTTAGCATGCAACAATGATTACATGCGCGAAAAGCGCTTCCTTACCGCAGCCTAGGCTGCAAGGTTTTAGGATATTAGAAACTGATTACTCGCTACCGGTTTGGGCAACTATTGGGGACTCTAGAGTTGTCTCCCCACTAAGGATCGGCTGCACTTATTTAGATCTTGCTAATGATCCCAGGCTTGTGAATTTGGTACAAGAAGGATGATGTTCCAGAATTTAGACTCCATTTCCACATATAGTTTAGTGCCATATTGCAGAGTTTGGTTCTGTGATTAATTGCTTGCTTTTGCCAGTATCTATATATGTGTAACTCATAAAGTGTGCATGCTATTCTGTAGGAATTCTACAGATGGTGGAATCGTTGATATGTTTAATTAACATAATAATAGCAATTCGTAAAAAAAAAAAAAGGACACTACGAAGTCATAGCCAATTCATGGGAGTAAACATTAGAGGCAGACAAGGCATGGAAAAGCTCTAGGTGTTCAGACATTATTCTAGATGGTGAAGGGGCCCACTGCTAGTTACTGGAAGATTGTGTTTCTCCCAGAACGGGCTCTTCCCAAATTTCATTGTCGAAGCAGCAAACTTACAAAATTGAACCAAGTTACCAAGTGTGTTTGAATCAATAAAGAGTACTGCAAACTACAAAGAACACAACACACAGTTTTGCTCGACAAAGTTCACCCAAACTAGTTACTGAAAGTGATACTGAAACAGCAACTTGGTAAACTGCGATGGTTAAGTCAAATCTCCAGATTAGCGCATGCTAGAGTGACTAGGTACAGCCGTAGAGCGTACCTGCGTGCTCGCTGCCGGTGAACGAGAGGTATTTGATGGAATGCCGAACCCCGATGACAGACGACACACAGACAGGGGGCAGCGCCATCACGCAGGTCGTTGGGTCACGAGATCCTCAACGTTCCGACCACCGCCGTGCTGTCCGCGGCGGCGGCGGCGGCGTCGTGCTCACCGCCTGCTATGCCTGCCTCATCGGCCCATCCTGATCCTGTCTCAACTGCATCCATGGATGTATCGGTGAAGGAAAAAGTCCACAAAAAACTATTACGAAGTTCACTTTTCCTCCCTATTTCCAAAACCAGGACAAATCACCTCCCTCAACTTTTCAAATCATGCATTTTACCTCCGCCGGGCGGTTTTGAAGTGTGGTTTTAGCTACAGTAACCACGGGTTTTTGCTACAGCGTCCGTGGTTTTGCAACATATATAGGTGCCTTTGTCTTTTTTTTTTTTTTTTAAATTAGGTTGAATCTTTGAAAAATCATAGTAAATCATAGAAAGATCATAAAATGAAAAATTCAGTTTTGTTGGACTCCACATGAGTAGATCTACATAGTAAATATATAATATAATATGCTTTAGTATAAAGTTTTTTTTTTCTACGAAGGTTTTGTCTTTTTTCTTTTTTATTTATTTGGCTGAATATTTGAAAAATCATAGTAAATCACAGAAAAATCATAAAATAGAAAATCTAATTTTGTTAGACTCCACATGAGTAGATCTACATAGTGAATATATAATATGATATGCTTTAGTACAAAAGTTCTACACAGTGAATATATAATTAGTGAAATAATTCGTAGCTGCAACTTCTATAATTATTTTGTTGAACTAAAGTATACCATATTATATATTCTTTGTGTAGATCTACTCATGTGGAGTCTAACAAAATTGGATTTTTATTTTATGATTTTTTATGATTTACTATGATTTTCAAAGATTCAACCGGAATTTTTTAAAAAAGAAAGGCACCTGGACTGTAGCAAAAACCACGAGACGCTATAGCAAAACCCGCGGTTACTGTAGCAAAACCGCCTTCAAAAACCGCCCGAGGGAGGTAAAATGCGTAGTTTGAAAAAAGTTGAGGAAGGTGATTTGTGGGTTTTTAGAGTTGAGGGAGGAAAAGTGAACTTACAGTGATAGTTGGGGAGGGAATGTGAACTTTTTCCATCGGTGAATGGTGCAGGGTGTTGCTGTGCCTGTTGGCAGGCACCCGTAACCGTCCCAAGGCCCAAGCCATATATACAAGTTCAACTCGGTCCGTCGAGCGTGGATGGTTCGATATGGACTGGGCCCGGGGTATAAGAAGGAAGTTTGGGCCAGGATGGGCTTCTATTAGATTTGGGGCTTTGTGCTGCCTGGTCGGATGTCTGTGACTCTGGAGGATGTCTCTGATGATTTGAGACACTAAAAAAAAAAAAAACGAACCCAACAACTTGCTCTTTTTAAGTACAGTAGAAAATTCATTGGGTCCTCTAGCGAACAACAAGCGGTTCTCGATACTCATCCACCAGCAACGCATCCTGTACGTGCCCAAGCTCCAGCGCCATGCATGTGGCGGCGACCGCGGCGGAGCCATGCCTCGCCAGGCGGGGCAGGTGGAGATGCGCGGGCACCGTCGGTCGGCCAGTTGGTGGCAACCCAATACCCAAGTGCGCTGCGCAACTCGACGGGCGGGCGGCAGATGCCAACGGTCGATCGGCCGGCACGAGTAAAGAGGTGAGCCAACAACCCCGATCGGCAGCGCCACGACGTTGTTGGAAAGTCAAAATCCTCGCGTGGGGGTGTGGGATGGATGAGGTGTTCATGGAGGGGTCTATCCAGCTCACGTCCGGCCGGCGTCCCGCGCGAGTCGCGACGCTCGCCACCGAGTTCCCCGAGTATAGTGCCCTTCCCGGATCGCTGGATCGGAGCCGTGGCGGCGGCTGCGAGGCAGCTTCCGACGGGCAGCCTGCCAGCGTCGGGCCGTGCGCTCGTTGCTGCCCCTGGCCAGGCCTCTGAGGCTGCTGCTCACTTCCTTTGCTTCAGATCTTTCGAAAAAAAAAACTTGCTTTGCTTCTCATCTCAGAAAAACACGTTCTGTTCAATTCTTGGTATATACGTAAATCCAGTCTGTGCATTATTTGCATGCAGAGCGAACTGGAGATGGATGAAAATAAAGTCAGCATGCATCGTGCCCAGGCAGCACGCAATGACGCAAGAGGGCACACAACCATCAGTTTGACTATGGTTATGTGCCCTCTTACGGTTGACCAATATCCAGCTGGAGCCACGACGAGGCCAAGGGGGTTACCGCGACGCGAGATCGAGTCTTTTAGGGTTAGTGGTATATATTGGTGTTTTATCTCCTCTCCGGCGACAGTGAAGGGTGAAATCGTCTTCTCCATTACGGCTCCATTGAAAATGAGGGAGACAACTTCGGCTCAACATCTTCGACATGAAGACCAGTGGCGAAAATTTGAAAAAATTTTAGGTGAAATGAAACAAAGGTCATGTTAATTTGCATGAAGATTTAATGGTGATTTTTTGTTTTGCTCTGATGAATTAACCTTGATTATCGAATTTTAGGTGGGGCTTGAGCCCCACGCCGCCCTATGCTGCCTTCGTCACTGATGACGACAATGCATCAAAGAGGAGATGATGTTGCCGCCATGGAATAATTTTTCCCGGTCCCTTTTCCGATTTGTTGTGGTTAGATCCGGCCACTATGAAGGACTTGGGAGAATAATTTCCAGATGAGTCTTCCCCACTCTTCGGAGACATAAAAAAGAGAGACACCAGAAAGATCTTGAGTTTGACCTACATTAATGTTGGCCGTCATTCGTTGGCCATTTGTTCTCTGGACCGTCTTTTTGTTGCGGAGTGTTTGCATATGTGGTCATTTACACTTTAAAGCATCTAACATGTTAGGTTTTGCTACCATATATTGTAATTTTTTATTCACAACCGTGAAATTTTTTATAATCCAAAGTGTTTGTACTTGTTGTATATAGCTACCATATATAATATAATTTTTGTTTCAGCCTGACAAAAAACCAAAAAAAAAAAAAAGACCAGACCGTGTAGGCCACACCAAATTTATGACAGCTCGGCAATACAGGACCACCCATGTGGCGTTTTAGAATATGCTAATCATTCAAAGTATCGATATCCACACAGGAGCAGCAAGCATCCAACAGCAGATTCTGAGCTCTGAGCTCTGACAATATACCAAACCAGCACACACACACGCTACTTGCTAGCAGCGTCCATGTCCATGTCCGCCGCGGATGCTCCCCGGCCTCGTGTCATGGTGCTACCCTTCCCTGCCCAGGGTCATATCACGCCGCTCATGGAGCTGTCCCACCGCCTCGTCGATCATGGCTTCGAGGTCGACTTCGTGAACACACGGACTTCAACCACGCCCGTATCCTAACGTCCTTGGCGGCAGGCGGAGAGACCGGGGCAGCTGTCCATGCCGGGATCCACCAGGTCTCTTTCCCGGACGGCATGGAGCCCGACGGCGATCGCGCAGACATCGTTGCCCTGGCTCAGAGCTTGCCGGCGGCTATGCTCGGCCGCCTTGAAGAGCTGATCAGAGCTCACAAGACAAAGTGGGTGGTGGCTGATGTCGCCATGAACTGGGTGCTGGACCTGGCCGGCACGGTGGCGGGTGGGCGTGCGCGTTGCCTTCTTCGTGACCTATTCGGCCGCCACCTTCGCGCTGAGGATGCTTATTCCCAAGCTGGTAGAGGATGGCATCATTGACGAAAATGGTAAGAGCAAATGACCAAACCCAATTTCTTTGTCATCTGTACTCTCCAGACTCCATATCAGAAATCTTCATGTTGGCCATGGGTGTTTCCGTGCGCAGCGGAGGTGAAGAGGAATGAGAGGATCAAGCTGAGCCCCAGCACACGAGGTGAAGAGGAATGAGAGGATCAAGCTGAGCCCCAGCACACCAGCCATCGACGCCGCTGACATCCCCTGGGTTAGGTTTCAAAGCCCCATAATAAAAAGCATAGCGAAATCCAACTCAAAGTTCGAGCTCGCTGACACCATTGTCTGCAACACGTTCCATGCGATCGAGTCTGAGGCGCTGGCGCTCCTCCCCAAGGTGCCACTAGCCATCGGCCCCCTTGAGGCGCCGTCGTCGAACTCAGCCAGCCAACTCTGGCCTGAAGAACCGGCCTGCCTCGCCTGGCTCGACACCCAGGCCCCCGGATCAGTTGTCTATGTGGCATTCGGGAGCTTTACGGTCTTCGACACTGCAAGGCTCAGGAGTTCGCCGACGGGCTGGCGCTCACCGGACGCCCGTTCCTGTGGGTGGTCCGGCCGAACTTTGCCAATGGCGTCGATGAAGGCTGGCTTGACCAGTTCAGACGACGTATTGGAGACAAGGGCCTAGTCGTCGGCTGGGCTCCCCAACAGCGGGTGCTCTCGCACCCTGCGGTGGCATGCTTCATCTCCCACTGCGGATGGAACTCGACCATGGAAGGGGTGCGTCACGGCGTCCCGTTTCTGTGTTGTCCAAACTTTGCCGATCAGTTCTTGAACCAGAACTACATCTGCGACGTGTGGGGCACGGGCTTGAGGATTGACGCTGACGACGAACGGGGCATCTTCACCAAGGAGGAGATCAGGGACAAGGTGGACCAGCTGCTCGGCGATGATGGGATCAGAGCCAGGGCACTGTCTTTGAAGAAAGCAGCGTGCGAGAGTACAGCAAGTGGAGGGTCCTCGCATCAGCATCTGCTCAAGTTTGTAAACCTGCTGAGAGAACAATAATCTTCAGCTTGTCATTCAAAGGTCATTTAATTGGTTAGATAAATATTGTCTGCAGGACTGCAGAGTCGCATTCAAAGTTGGGTAGACAGACATGGAGAAAAAAAGATCCAACGTCGTTGTTGCTAGCAAATGCATTGTCAATTTGTCACCTCATGGGCGACATACTTAAAGTGACACCTTGCTACATCTTAAGATACTGCCTTTTGTATATATCAATCTGGATTTTTTAAAAAAAAAACAATCTTAGGTGGGCAAAATGCCTATGGATGTTGCAAAGTAAAAGATTACAAAATTAAGCAGAGGAATGCTGAATGCCTTCTGACGAGCCACCAAAACTGAGCCAACAGAATGCAGAGTTCACCAGACTACCACGAATGCTCATGATTCGGACTCACTATCTCAAATAACTATTTATTAGGTAAGGAATTACACAGCATAGTAGAGTCAGGCTTACCGAAAATAATGGAGATGCTCCATCAGACCAGGCCATGACATGACATTGAAGTAATTTCCAAGACAATCTGTACTATTTCAGCAGAGTATGCAAATCAGCATGAGCTCTCTCCACAAGTAGATCAACACTAATAAAAATCAAAAATAAGAAAAAGTTTATGTACAGAATGTAATGGTTAACCATGGTTGTGGTTACCTTTTGGACGTAATGGGGTATTTTGATGTACTTGTGGAGGGTCGCTTATTTTGATCATTAGCAAGAATGTAATTTACTTTATATGGAGGGTCAATATCTTTGAACCACTGGAACCTAGTGAAACTTTTTATGCATAATGGATAGGCACAACCAAAACTAGTAGAAGAGTTCAACAGCAGGCATCTCGGCCACATGCATATAAGGGAATATATGTGGTTATTTTGTTTGCCCAGCAAGATAGGGAAAACAAAGGGGTCAACTATGGACTGAATGATTGTGAGGATGACCTTTTCTTTGGAAAAGGTAGACCTATATTCAGCAGGCTACAAATTTGCTGATGTATGGTCTGATGCAACAACCTTGATTTTGGCAACCTTTATATGCAAGTATCAGAGATGGAGGATCCTCTCATGCGAACTTGCTGAGGCTTTTTTTTTTTTTAAAAAAAAAAAAGATCCGGTTACCTGGCTTTGATTGACACTAAAGAGTTAGCATGCAGCAATGATTACATGCGCGAAAAGCGCTCCTTACCGCAGCCTAGGCTGCAAAGGTTTTAGGATATTAGAAACTGATTACTCGCTACCGGTTTGGGCGACTATTGGGGACTCTAGAGTTGTCTCCCCCACTAAGGACCGGCTGCACTTATTTAGATCTTGCTAATGATCCCAGGCTTGTGAATTTGGTACAAGAAGGATGATGTTCCAGAATTTAGACTCCATCCACATGCAGTTTAGTGCAATATTGCAGAGTTTGGTTCTGTGATTAATTACTTGCTTTGCCAGTATCTATATATGTGTAACTCATAAAGTGTGCATGCTATTCTGCAGGAATTCCACAGATGGTGGAGTTGTTGATATGTTTAATTAACATAATAGCAATTAAAAAAACACAGAATGGACACCAAAAAGGCATTGGGATGCCTCAGTGTCATAGCCAATTCATGGGAGTAAACATTGGAGGCAGACAAGCCATGGAAAGCTCTTGAAAAGCTCTAGGTGTTCAGACATTATTCTAGATGGTGAAGATTATTGTGTTTCTCCCAGAACGGGCTCTTCCCAAAAAAATTTTTGACTGAAGGGCTCTTCCCAAATTTCATTGCCGAAGCAGCAAACTTGCAAAATTGAACCAAGTTACCAAGTGTGTTTGAATCAATAAAGAGTACTGCAAACTACAAAGAACGCAACACACAGGTTTGCAAGACAAAGTTCACCCAAACTAGTTACTGAAAGTGACACTGAAACAGCAACTTGGTAAGCTGCGATGGTTAAGTCAAATCTCCAGATTAGCGCATGCTAGAGCGACTAGGTACAGCCGTAGAGCGTACCTGCGTGCTCGCTGCCGGTGAACGAGAGGTGTTTGATGGAATGCCGAACCCCGATGAAAGACGACACAGACAGGGGGCAGCGCCATCCCACGCAGGGTCACGAGATTCTCACCGTTCCGACCACCGCCGTGCTGTCCGCGGCGGCGGCAGCGGCGGCGGCGGCGTGCTCACCGCCTGCCATGCCTGGCCCATCGGCCCATCCTGATCCTGTCTCAACTGCAACCATGGATGTGTCGGTGAATGATGCAGGGTGTTGGGAACTGGGCAGGTAACCGTCCCAAGGCCCAAGCCATATATACAAGTTCAACTCGGTCCGTCGAGCGTGGATGGTTCGATATGGACTGGGCCCGGGGTATAACCGTATAAGAACGAAGTTTGGGCCAGGATGGGCTTCTATTAGATTTGGGGCTCTGTGCGGCCTGGTCGGATGTCTGTGACTCTGGAGGATGTCTCTGATGCTTGTAACTTGTTATTTGATTTGAGGCATTCGGCACTAACGAATTCCATTGGCCGAAGTTTCAAAAAAAAAAAAAAAAAAAAGGAGGCCGAACCCAACAACTTGCTCTTTTAAGTACAGTAGAAAATTCATTGGGTCCTCTAGCGAACAGCAAGCAGTTCTCGATACCCGTCCACCAGCAACGCATCCTGTACGAACTCGACGGGCGGCGGGGCAGATGCCAACGGTCGATCGGCCGGCACGAGTAAAGAATTGAGCCAACAACCCCGATCGGCAGCCACGACGTTTTTGGAAAGTCAAATGTGGGGGTGTGTGGGATGGTCCGTTTGGAAACAGCCCAGAGGCACGAAGAGCCATGATAAAGGGCGCGATCAAGAGCAATGCAATGTTTGCGCTCGCTGACACCATTGTCTGCAACACATTCCATGTTATCGAGTCCGAGGCGCTGGCCCTCCTCCCTAAGACGGCACTGGCCATCGGCCCCCTCGAGGCGCCGACGTTAAACTCAGCCAGCCAGCTCTGGACCGAAGACCCGGCCTGCCTCGCCTGGCTCGACGCCCAGGCACCCGGATCAGTTGTTTATGTGGCATTCGGGAGCTTTACGGTCTTCGACACTGCAAGGCTCCAGGAGCTCGCCGACGGGCTGGCTCTCACCGGACGCCCGTTCTTGTGGGTGGTTCGGCCGAACTTCGCCAACGGCGTCGATGAAGGCTGGCTGGACCGGTTCAGATGCCGTGTTGGTGACAAGGGGCGTCTTCACCAAGGAGGAGATCAGAGACAAGGTCGACCAGCTGCTGGGATCAGAGCGAGGGCACTGTGCCACTGTCTTTGAAGAGAGCAGTGCGAGAGTATCGCAGGTGGTGGGTCCTCACATCAGGATCTGCTCAAGTTTGTAAACCTGCTGAGAGAACAATAGTATTAGCTTGTCAGAAATGTTTTTGTCAATCAGAGGTCATTTGGTGCAGAGTCACATTCAAAGTTGGATACACAGACATTGAGAAAAATATCCTACATCGGTGTTACTAGCGAATGCATTGTCAGCTTCATGGGACACGTACTAAAAGTGACACCTACCTACATGTTAATAAATTTGCCTTTTGTACATATCAATCTGGAAAGTTTTTTAAACAGGTGTGCAAAGTGCCTATGGAAGTTGCAAAGAATAAGGAATTACTAAATTATTAAGCAGAGGATGCTGAGTGCCTGGGGCCGAGACACCAAAACTTCTTGCTAGTGGCTTTGGAAAAATAGATACAGTTTTACCTAAAATAATGGAGATGTTCCATGATACCAAGCCATGTCATTGAAGTTATTTCCAAGACAAAATCTGACTGTTACCATTTCAGCAGAGTATGCAAATCAAAATGGGCTTTTTCCACAAGTAGATTGTCATGGGGGCAGGCAGCCGCCTAGGGAAGAATATTAGTGTGAAAGGTCCAATATAGTGTGAATGGTCCAATATAGTGTGAATGGTCCAGGTAGTGTGAAAGGTCCAGTGGATTCAATGGCAGCTATAGCTGGCGCTCAGCCCTTCAACTTCTCTAGCCTCCTCAATAACTCTCTTCTCTTCCCTAGGCATCTAGCTGCCATTGAATCCACTGGACCTTTCACACTACCTGGACAATTCACACTATATTGGACCATTCACACTATATTGGACCATTCACACTAATATTCTTCCCTAGGCGGCTGCCTGCCCCCCAAGACATAGATGAACACTAAACGTCGAAAACAAGAAAAAGTTTTTGAACAGAATGTAATATGTTAACCATGCCTGCTCCTTTGAACTTTGAAGTTATAGACAATATCCAAGAAATAGCAGCTCCAAAAACAATCTTTTATTTCAGACGAATTACCATGTCATCACCTTTTAGTTGGTCAAATTCCAAGGAGAATTGTAATTTCCTTTTTACAGAGTTCAGCAGCAACAGGCATCTCAGCCATGTGCACGTAAGTGAATGTCTTTGGACCCACTTGAATGTAGTGAAACTTTTTTATGCATAAATACATCAGACAACCAAAACTAGAAAGTTCAGCAGCAGGCATCTCAGCCATGTGCACATAAGTGAATGTATGGCGGTTATTTTGCTTGCCCGGCAAGATAGAGAAAACAAAGTCGTCAACTCTGGACTGAATGATTGTGAAGATAACCTTTTTCTTAAAAAAAAAAATTCGGACCCATTCCCAAAAAAAAAACGGAACAGAATGTAATATGTTAACCATGATTGTGGTTAACTTTTGGACATAATGGGATTTCAGAAATATGTTGGTTTAACTTTGAAGTTAGAGCCAATATCCAAGAAGTTTCTAAAATATTCTTATTTTTCAGATGAATTACCATGTCATCACCTTAGTTGGTGAAATTCCTAGGAAGAATTGTAATTTCCCTTTTAAGGAGGTCCAGTATCTTTGAACCCATTGGAATCTAGTGAAACATTTTATGCACATAATGGATAGGCACAACCAAAATTAGTAGAAGAGATCAGCAGCGGCATCTCAGCCACGTGCATATAAGTGAATATATGGCAGTATTTTGCTTGCCCGGCAAGATAGAGAAAACAAAGAGGTCAACTATGGACTGAATGGTTGTGAAGATAACCTTTTCTTTGGAAAAGGAAGACCAATATCCAGCAGGCTACAAATTTGCTGATGTATGGTCTGATGCAACAACCATGATTTTAGTGCCCTTTATATGCACACCCGATGGACCAATCTGGTTACACCCACCCACAAGGAAGCATTGACCCCACAAACTGTTTATAGCCACAACAGAAACAACCTTCATGGCTTCTGCTGCTCCTAAACCTCATGTCATGGTGCTACCCCTCCCTGCACAAGGTCATGTCATTCCACTCATGGAGTTGTCCCATAGGCTAGTTGACTACGGATTCAAGATTGACTTCATAAACACTGAGTTCAACCACGATCGTATCTTCAAGTCCATGCAAAACAAAGGAGCAATCCCTGAGGGTTTACACATGCTCTCAATTCCAGATGGTATGGACCCTGATGATGATCACACAGACATTGGTAAGATGGTCGGGGGCTTATCGGCTGCCATGCTCAGCCCCCTTGAGGAGATGATCAGAAGCAAGAAGATAAAATGGGTGATAGCAGATGTGTCTATGAGCTGGGTGCTAGAATTGACAGATACAGTGGGAGTACGTATTGCTTTGTTCTCAACTTACTCAGCATCTGTGTTTGCACTAAGGATGAAACTGCCCAAACTGATTGAGGATGGTATTATTGATGAAAGCGGTAAGAAATATTCAAATCATCTATAGCATAAATTATTCGATACTGTCATGTTCCTCTTTACATCCTATGTCCTAATGACCAATGCAAGACCATTGAATTTAATACAGGGAATGTGAAAGTGCATGAGATGATCCAACTGACGCCACCCATTGATTCAGCTGAGATCCCCTGGGTCAGCCTGGGCAGCAACCCAGAAAGACGCAGAGTGAACATACAGAAGGTCATTAGGACTAACCGATTGATAGTGCTTGCTGAGGCCATCATCTGCAACACATTCAGAGAAGTAGAACCTGAAGCATTGGCTGTCCTCCCCAATGCATTACCCGTAGGTCCACTGGTAGTGCCGACGTCAAAGCCGACTGGTCAGTTTTTGTCTGAAGACCTGACCTGCCTCACCTGGCTTGACACACAAGCCCCAGGCTCTGTCATATATGTGGCATTTGGGAGCTCTACTATCTTTGACGCGACAAGATTCCATGAACTCGCCAATGGACTTGTGTTATCTGGCTGGCCGTTCATATGGGTGGTTCGGCCAAACTTCACCAAAGAAATCGATGAGGATTGGTTCAACCAGTTCAAGCAAAGTGTCAATGGAAAGGGACAGATCGTTACTTGGGCTCCCCAGCAAAGGGTACTGTCACACCCCTCTGTCGCTTGTTTCATGACACACTGTGGGTGGAACTCAACGATGGAAGCTGTGCTGCATGGTGTCCCGTTCTTGTGCTGCCCCTACTTTGCTGACCAGTTCTGCAACCAGAGCTACGTGTGCAATGTGTGGAAGACAGGCCTGAAGCTTTGTTCCAATGAGCAAGGGGTCGTCACAAGGGAGGAGATCAAGGAAAAGGTTGTGCAGCTGCTGAGCGATGAGGAAATCAAGGCGAGGGCAGTTATGTGGAAGAACATGGCATCTGCAAGCATCAGAGAGGGAGGATCTTCTCATGCCAACTTGCTCAGGCTTGTGAATTTGCTACAAGAAGGATGATGTACCAGGATTTAGACTCAGTTTTCCACATACAGTTTAGTGCAACATTGCAGAGTATGGTTCTGTGATTAATCGTTTGCTATGTCAGTATTCTATATCTATATATGTGTAACCCATAAAGTCCTTGTTTCAATAAATTGGAGGGAACCAGTCCAGTCCAATAAAATGCATTCATCCTGTGCATGCTATTCAATAGAAGTTTTTGATATGTTCAATTAACATGGTATAAAAAATGAAACAGAATGAACACCATGACAGGTATTGGGACAGCAGTGTCACATAGCCAATTCGTACAGTAAGCCGGTAGAAGATTGTTTTTGTGTCCCAGAACGGGTTCGTCCCAAATGAAGCAACGAACTTACAAAACTGAACCAATTTACCAAGTGCATTTGAACCAATAAAAAACTAGGAGTATTAAAAAACTACAAATACTGAACACACAGGGTTGCTCGACAAGTTCACCCAAACTAGTTACTAAAAGTAACACTGAAAATACCAACCTGGTAAACTGCGATGTTCACGTCAAATCTCGAGATTATTAATGCAGCAGCGCATGCTAGAGCCGTAGAGCGTACCTGTGTTCTCGGTGCCGGTGCGCGTATCTGATGGATGAATGCCGAACCGCGATGACAGACACAGACAGGGGGGCAGCGCCATCCCAAGTCATGGGTCACGACTCACGAGATCCTTACCGTTCCGACCACCGGCGTGCGGCCCGCGGCGGCGTGCTCACCGCCCCATCGGCCCAACCTGTCTCGACTGCATCCGCGGTCGGCGGATGACGCAGCCGGGCGGGGTGGTGTTCGCCCCGCACGCCGGCGCCGCTCCGGCGCCGCACCGTCGTGCGGGGATGATTCGATATCGGTTCGGCCCATGGTATGGGAAGGGAAGTTTGGGCCAGGTTGGGCTTCTATTAGATTCGGGGCTCTGTGCGGCCTGGTCAATGGTCATTACGGACCGGAAAAAAATTTATCACGAAAGTTCACTTTTCCTCCCTCAACATCAAACCGGACAAATCATCTCCCTCAACTTTTCAAACCATGCAAATTAGTTTTGAGCGTGGGCGTTCGGTAAATACCGAACCGATCGGTTCGGTTCAAGATCACGGTTCGAGAAATCGGTACCCGATCGGTTCCTAAAAAATTCGGTACCGAGGGATTTCGGTTTCGGTAAATTCGGTTCGGTTTTGGTATTTCCCCTTTACGAACTGCTCACAAAGAAGATGTAATATCATGTTTTAAAACTAATTTTGACATGATTTCTTTAGATAATAATGGTACAAAATACAAATGCATATAAAAGTCCACATAACTATAAGTGTTAGTGCCAAAAATATATAATATAATAGTCTATAATAGTATAATTAATAATATAACAACACTTAAACTTGTCACATTTCGGGTAACCGGTAAGTTCGGTAAATTCGGTAAAAATTCGGTTCGGTTTTTGGTATTAACCTCGGTAAATTCGGTTCCTCGGACCACAGAACCGAGCAGGGAACAATTATTCGGTTTCGGTACTATTCGGTTCGGTTCTCGGTTTTTCGGTTCGGTTTCGATTTTGTGCCACAAATGAGTTTTGAGGGCGGTATTGGTACAAAAAAAAAAAAAAATCTGTTGAATCTTTGAAAAATCATAGTAAATCACAAAAAAAATCATAAAATGAAAAATCCAATCTTGTTGGACTTCACATGATTAGATCTTTGAATATATAATATGTTATGCTTTAGTCCAAAAACATAATTATAAAAGTTGTAGCTACGAATTATTTCAATAAATTACACAAAAGTATAGATCTAAAGCTACAATAAAAATTTTGTCTTGAAGCATACCATATTATATATTCACTGTGTAAACATGCACATGTAAAGTATAAAAAATAGATTTTCTATTTTATTATTTTTCTGTGATTTATTATGATTTTTTAAAGATTTAGCCAAATAAATATATAAAAAAGACAAAACCTTCATAGCAAAAACTTTGTACTAAATCATATCATATTATATATTCAATGTGTAGATCTAACCATGTGGAGTCTAACAAAATTGGATTTTTCATTTTATGATTTCTCTGTGATTTACTATGATTTTTTAAATATTCAACCGGAATTTTTTGAAAAAAAAGGAAAAGGCAAAACCGCCGTTCTTTGTAGCAATACCACCCTCAAAACCGCTCGAGGGAGGTAATTTGTATGGTTTGAAAAGTTGAGGGAGGTGATTTGTCCGGTTTTGGCGTTGAGGGAGGAAAAGTGAACTTTCGTAATAGTTGGGGAGGAAATTCAGACTTTTTCCTTACGGACTCACGGTCCAAGGACGTTTGGAGGATGTCTACGGCCTGCTAGTGGGTTTTAAACCCGCCCCAACCCATATTTTAAAACCCTAACTACCCCGCCCCAACCCGAAGTCCCCCGGAAGATGATATATGACTTATACGCCGATAATGACCATAGAGCCCCAACCCGCAACCCAACCCGCCTCAACCCGAAGTCACGACGGAAGATGATATATGACTTATACGCCGATATATGACCATAGAGCCCCAACCCGTCCCAACCCCGTTTGTGTCGTCAACCCAACCCGCTCAACCCGTCACGTAAGAAGATGATATATGACTTATACGCCGATATATGACCATAGAGCCCCAACCCGTCCCAACCCGTTTGTGTCGTCAACCCAACCCACCCCAACCCGTTTTCACACGGTGTCACCCGTTTCCACCCATCCAATAAGTACCGTATTAAAACCCGCCCCAAAATACCCGTTCAACCCCGCCCCATTAGCAGGCCTATCTCTAATGCTTGGCAATGGTCATTACGGCCTGGTCAATGCACCTATTTTTTTTTTTTTTTTTTTTTTGCGAAAATTGCACCAACTGACACGCTTGCTCATCTGACGGAACCGAACCCAACAGCAACAGCAATCAGTTGTCGATCCCTCTACCCGTCGTCCACCGGCAGATGCATGTGGCGGCGACCGCGGCGGAGCCATGCCTGCCTCCCGATGCCTGCCTCCCGCGGGGTGGGGGCAGGTGGAGATGCGCGGGCATCGTCGGTCGGCCAGTCGGTGGCAATGCAACCGGGTGCCCGGGCCGGGCAGATGCGGTCCATCGGCACGGCAGTTCGGCACGGCACCCGTAAAGAATTGGAAAAGACGCGTCGATCGGCAGCCAGAGCCAGCCCGGCAGGCGCCGGCGACGCACGTTGTTGGATGGAAAGTCAAAAATCCTCGCGTGCGGTGTGGGAATGGGGATGGATGATGTCATGATGAGGTGTTCCTGGGTTCGTTCCGTGCTCCTCCCTCCTGCCCGGCTCGATTCCCTTCCCCGTGCACGCACGCGCACGAGCGGCGTCCTGTTGGTGGCTGGACCCCATCGATTCGTCCATCGGCCAGCTCACGCGGCGACGCCACACGGCACGCCCATCGCCCACGCAGGCCGGGCGCTCTCGTCGCCGTTGCTGTCGCGCTCCCGTCAAAGGGGTCGGCCGTCTCGGACGTGACGTGATCGTGGGCTGGAGGCTTCAGGAGGCGCCGATCGTGAGGTATAGTGCCGTACTGCCGTGCCCGGATCACCGGATCGCCGGATGGGAGCGGCGGCTGCGAGGCAGCTTCCGACGGCCAGCCTACGCGCTGCCTGCGCCCTGGCCTGTGAGAGGCTGCTGCTCACTCACTTGCTTTGCTTCACATCTCAGCACATGCACAAAAACAAGTCCCGCTCAGATCATGGCGCTACTGGACTGTTGTTCCGGCCTATTCATCTCATCTAATCATGCTGTGCACGTAGGTACACATGCTCGCCTAACCTTCTTGTCGTTGCGAGGTCTGGTGCCCGGTACCCGACAATTACTTGTTCCTTTTTTATAAGCACAAATTACTCGGTTCTTGGCTACATCCAAGGTCATGTGATTCAGAAAACCCTTTTCAAACAGCAAAATACTCAACTAATTTCGTAGACCTTATACAATACTGTAGCAAAGGAATTGGATACGCCGCGTGGTGCGGGTCCTTGAGCAACATATAGCAAGGAATAATAAGACAAGTTTTAGTGCGGTGCAGCTCTCTACTGAAGGCCAACGACAGTTCAGCGTGTGGCATGGCAGCCGTACGTACCACGCGTTCCGTTCGGCGTCGGTGGTGCAAACAAATCGCGTTCCGCGCTCCAGCAACTTCGACGACGTCTCTCTCCTTCGCTGTTGCAAACATGCAATACACCGCGAAGGCGGGCCCCGAAAAAAAAACAAAAAAAGGACCTACCCTTTTGCAGCTAGCATGATGCTCCCCTTCCATCTCTGCCGGGATGGCCCGGGGGTAGGTGAGCCTTTCGCACAGCACGCCCACATGTTGACGAGCAACCTGGTAACGTGCCCAAAGCGGGCACACACCATGTTCGCCATCATATTGGGGCCAGGAAGAAAAGAGAAAAACACAAGAGCGAGCGAGCGAGCAGCCTCGGCTGTCGGTTGATGCGTCATGCCATCCATGTCTGCTCGACGGCCGGCTCCCCAGTTTGGCCTGGGCTGGCCTAACCGATTTGTGCGTTGGACGAATGAATCGACGATCGACGACGGCCGCTCGCGCCTAACTCTGCCGAACCGGAGGCCAACGAGAAGACTTTGCTGGATTCGCACGACAGCTACGCGAACCGCACGGCTGTTGATGGATTAGTGGCTCCGGCCGTGCATCTCGGCTCCAGTCACGGCAGCCGGCAGGTCGTCGTCGTCGTCGTCGTCGTCCGGTCCATTCTGGTTTTAGAAAATGTGGCAGGCTGCTGCGGTCTTCTTGATTGCCCCGGCCGGGTGTGCACGCATTCCCAAACATTCTGGTCCCAGGAGACTTAGGAGACTAGAATCGTAGTCCTATAAAATGATATTTACAATAGATGAGTCAGAGTTTGGTGTAACGGTGTGTTCAGTTCAGCTCCGACCTCTGAAACGATGCGGTGTGTTTGTGTTCACTCAACTCGGCGGCATCCAGCTCAGGCATTCCCGACAGCAGCCGGCGATCTTTTGCTGCTAGCCTGCTACCACGATCCATCCTTCGTGCGTGCACCGACGGACATCCCCCAACACTGACACACATGGAGATGGAGAGTCCGTTTGGTCCACTGGCAACTCCTGCACTCGACTTTGATCTGTGCAATGCTTCTCTGTTTCACAAGAAGCATATGTTTCGCGTGGGTTTCTCTGTTTCAGGCCCCCCATTTTTGTTTTTAGAGGCCTTTCATTCATTCACGATGTGACCGTGCTTGTTTCTTCTGGTTCTGGCGATCGTTACAGTTTGGTAGGAGGCGGGCGCCACACCCCGTGCTTGTTTCTTCAAGGCGATCGGGAACGCTTTTAACGCGGGGGACCTTTTTACGTGGGTGAACAGTTACCACTGGATTCATAGGGCCAATGTAGCATGGTTAATTTACCATGCCTAGTTCAGATATGTACCGTGCTAAAGACCTCAATGTCTATGAATGAAGATGGCAGTACATGTTATGTTTAGGATTATAAAAAAAGACTTGCCGAGGGCTAAGACAATCCTCGAACATTCAACTTAAGATGGAATGAATTTTTTCTACGCATGAAAAAAATGAACATTTGTCCTGATGACTTCTTCCCTGATCTGCAAAAAACATCAAATCCCATGTAACATGCAAACAACATTTTCATTGTTTTAGCCCCACCCCAACCCCCGACACTGTTGTTGATGTGAGACTGGAGCCATTCTTAGACATATGCATTGGCGTAGGATAGATCACAAGATTTCTTTTAACGTCGTGCAATTTCTTGCCCTCACCAGTGCAATAGTGAGAAAGTTATGGTTAACCAATAATTTAGCGATTTTTTAGAGTATAGTTTACCGAAACCCTAGAGCTCGAACAATCTTTTTTTCGTCCTTGTGAAAATCGCTACAAACAGCATGGGTGATGACACTATACCACAGCCCACAAGTAAAGCAATACACGCACATGCGTGATTTTGTAAAAAAAAAAAAAACGTCACTTGGGGGTCACTAGAAATGTTGACTTAACGTCGGAAGTTTGGATGTTAAAGATTGCTAACAAACTATCCATCGTTATATCTTGTTTTGGCGATACACTATCCGATGTTAATCCTATTTTGCTTTAACATCGGATGGTCTTTTGTTATATTGAACTTTAACTACCCACCACACTTCCTGCCTACCTTTTAACGTGGACTCACTTGTCCGAAAAATTATGGAGGTTGCCATTCCAATTCCAACCCCCCAAGCGCCCAACCCATTTCCTCTAACGCTAAGTGCACAACCTAAAATCTATAAACCCCGCTCCCTCTCCCCTGGCGCAGACAGACCCAACCGCCACCCACTCTAATCAAAGAAAAAAAAGTGTTGCCTCCTGCATATGCGTCCATGCGAGCAGCCACTGCCACTGCCCTCGACCCGGCCGCCCTCACTGGTGCCCCCATGCCTCCTTTTGCGCAACCAACTCAGCTTCGCTCCTCCCAGGTGCGACCTCGGCGCAGCTGCTCCCCATCGGCGACGGCGACCACAACTCGAGTGTGGTGCCATGGTGTTTTTTCGTCTATAAAGTTTATAAACTTGAGGGCCACTTAAATTTGCTACTAAGGGAAACCAAGGAGGAACCGGAGAAGTATAAATGGTAGCCCTAGAAACATTTTATATCTCATTTGATAGAGTTTTTAATAAGGAAATAGTTAGTAGAGTTAAAAAAAAAGTTAGTAGATATTAGCAGAAAATGTTTCCACTGCTGGCTCACCCACGGATCATACCAAAATCGATCATGCAATTATATACTTCAAACTAAGCACAAGTTATATTTGACGTTTGATGAGGTGGCAGGATTTTTTCTGTGTGTGTATCAAAAACATGTAAAAGGGTTTCCTCCGCTTTTGTATTACCAAGACCATCCAAAGTTTTTAACATAAAACAACCTAACAAACAATTCTGGCTAAAACAACAACATGCTACAGTAGACAACATGCTAGAAATGGCCGAGGCCGAAGGCAGAGCACCCAATCGATCCGACTTAGGCTTATAATGTTTGATTTTATAATGCACGGTTTTCACCAATATTACGACGCAGAAGATCTATAGATCTTGTATGTGATGATTCAAAAAAAAAAACTTTTTGTGGTGTTCAAGTACCTTCTTTAGCAAATATCTTTTTAACTGTACGCAACCAAAAAAAAATTGACGCTCTAAAAAAGGTAATTACTCCTCTTTTCTCTCCGTTTTAGCCCGTAAATAAACTGAAACCAGATCAAATCTGGAGGAGAAACTGCGAAAGCCGGCTGAGGTTGACGTGCTCCGGATCCCCGTCAGGCCATCACATCAAGCAACCGGTAATGCAGAGATCTCACTTCTCCCCTCCTCATCACTTGCTGCTCCGATCCTTAGTCCGTACTCGTCGTCGCTCCCTCGTGCTCCCCCTGCCTGTAGGTGGTTGCCATGGCCTGATTGCGTTTCTTGGTCTCGCGTGAGAACCACTCAAAGTCGGAATCACCAGCTTTCCTTGGGTTGGTTGGTTGCCTCCGTGGCGGTTGCAACCGATTTCGGGTGGGGCGCGCGATGGTACTGGCGGGTCTGCGTGCCTTTTCCTCCGCTTCACTCCATTGTCGGCGGATTCCTGCGTAAACTATTGTTGAGGAGGAGCTCAGAGCTCCGATGCAATCATGCACATCTGGTGTTCGTTGAAATGTCTCTTTGGCAGGCTCTTCGCGTTTCCTATCGTTGGTGTGATCCCTGCTGCTGATGTTGGTACTGGTGGTGGGGTTTCAAAAAAAAAATGGCCTAAAAATTGTCATCTATTTTTGTTGTCTTGTGTTTTATTTAGGACGATGTCCTAGGTCTTGGTGAAAGTGATGTGTATAATGCAAATTATTTTTATAAATTACAAAATGTTTTAAAATTTATTTAGTTAATATTTTTGTGAATATATTTTTTTTGGGTCTGTGAGATGTGCCGACTCGTACTAGGTACAATTTCTGTATCAGTTAAGCGAGAGACAGGGCCATTTGTTGACTTGGTAGCTTCAACATGTGCCCATCCATGACTTAGAACTGTGGAAATTATTGAACTTTCTCACTAGAGTCTTTTCGTAAATAGTAAGCTTAATGAAGGAAAAAGAACGATGGAGTCTTTGTCAATCTACTGTTAGCATTAATCAAATGACAGTGACTGCAGGCTAAGAAAGTTCTCCCTTTTTCCTGCTTACACTCCGTCTCTGCTGCATAAAGAACGTCTCTCCAATTTTTTTCCTTTAACTTTTTTTTTTTGAACTTTTTTTTTTCCCATTAACTTTTAAGTAGCTGGCATCAACGCTGGAGTTTCGTTTCAGTAGATCCGACGGCTGTTTCACCAGCAAACAAAAACACACGTTTTCTTTGGCGGAGCTGTAATCACTCTGGCAGAAGCATCAGCGTCAGCTTCCTGGATCTGACTATGTCCAGGCTATGAAAATTTCTACTGCCTGGGCTCCGTTGATCCGGCCTGCATTTTTGACGTCTCTTTCACCGATGCTGTAACTTTGGCGTCCTCGATTGGTACTGGTTCCATATTATATGGTTCAGAACCCAATTATTCGTTTGTTGCCTGTAGTTGACCGTGGATTAAATTACTTCAACTCTTTGCTTATTCTCCAGACCATGTTCCTTGACTTGCTTCCAGTTCATGGGCTAACATGTACACAGCACCCATCTTGCCTGAACTCACTACTCTCTCTTTGTGCACTGAACAGAGAGAAGAGCCAGATCTGATCAGAGAGTAATCAGACTGCTCAGTTACACCAAAACTGCTCAATCAGCAACTGATGAAAAAAAATAAAAAAAGGGAGAAGCTTTATCAGCACCTTTTGTTTATGCATCTTATGGTGCTTGAGAATAATTTTCTTTTTCTGTGAGGAAGGAGGAGGTTGAGGGCATAGATGGCAATGGTTAGGTGGAGTGTATGGACTCATGTGAGAGAGCTTTTTGATTAATGCAAGTTTGGTGGCAGGAGTGGCATGCATGAGCAGCAACAGCACTCGTTGTCTCCTCTCCTGGTTTCTGACCAGCCTTGACGCGGTTTTTTTTAACTTTCCACGGGACACGGCACGGTTAATTTTTGAAGGGGAGGGGTAGATCTGATTCGGGGGGTTTGCGTGGCTGGGTATTTAAGGACTCGTGGCCTCGCCTCTCCTCTGCACACACCCAGCCAGCGTTCTCTCCTCTCCCACGCATCGCGCCAAGGCAGAGAGAGATCGCCGATCGCCGCCCCCTCGTCTCTTCGTCGCTGGTGCGGGTGCCCGAGAGAGATCTCGCTGCAGTTCGTCGAGATCTGGTGAGACTCGCACCCTGATCCCACGCGGTTACTACTCTGATTTTGCGTTTCTGATCATTGCTGCTAGTTGAGGATCGTGATTTCATTCTGCGGTTAGTTGTTCCTCCACGGACTTCGTTCTGCTGCAACTGCAAGCGGTTGTCTCCTCGAGGGAGTTCGCTCTCTGAGGAAGACGCTGTCTTCAGATCTGGCAGTTTCGTGGTTTGGATCTGATAGGAGTTACGGTTATGCGTTGTAGTGGATGAAGAGGGGATTTGCGCTCTGTTTTCCTCTGCTCCCCTGTTGGATCAGAGTTTCAGATCTTTCTGGCTGATGTTCGCAGTTTTAAACACCGTGTCGGTGCTCATATACAAGTAAATTTCATTTCATTTTAGAATTTCGCTGGCCATGGATCTGTATCCTGCCCTTCACTCTGTTTAGGTGGTGTTTGTGTTAGCAGTTTATAGCGGCAGTGCACGTAATGAGAAAGGGATCACAGGTATCTGGTGGTTTAATGGTGGTTACTTAATATGTCTGGTTTGTCTGAGGAAAGGTTTTAGAAACCATTAATTTCAGATGTATTTGGTGAAGAGGAGTTATATGGGGCCAACCCAACCTTGATCAGCAGAAAACCTGAGATGTGCTGTGCCTAATATATGAGATCTGAATGTGTCCTAACACTTCCACCCAAAACAAACCTTTTTAGATGTGGTTTGACCTGGTTGGTAGATGTTGCCAATTGCTATACCTAGTATATCCGAACTCCTATTTATTCAGTTCAGTTAAGTAACCTTCTCAGAACATGTTTAGCTATGCTCTGTTATTTCAGTCTTGCACTAGTAGTGTTGTGTTCAGGATCTGGTGCTTTAGCTTGTGAATTCTGATTGCTTGTGTAACTTGGTTGACGAGTCTCATCTGTCAGATAATCAGGTTGTGTGTTGTACTTTCCAATCAACTCATGAAGCAACTCTTGCAATTACAGGTCACAGATCTATCTGACAAGATGGTGAAGATCTGCTGCATCGGTGCTGGCTATGTCGGTGGCCCGACCATGGCCGTCATTGCCCTCAAGTGCCCAGACATTGAGGTCGTCGTTGTTGACATCTCCAAGCCCCGCATTGAGGCCTGGAACAGCGAGACCCTCCCCATCTACGAGCCTGGTCTCGATGATGTTGTGAAGCAGTGCAGGGGCAAGAACCTCTTCTTCAGCACTGATGTTGAGAAGCACGTCGCTGAGGCTGACATTATCTTCGTCTCGGTGAACACCCCCACCAAGACCCGTGGGCTTGGAGCTGGCAAGGCTGCTGACCTCACCTACTGGGAGAGCGCTGCTCGCATGATCGCTGATGTCTCCAAGTCTGACAAGATTGTTGTTGAGAAGTCCACTGTCCCTGTCAAGACTGCTGAGGCTATTGAGAAGATCTTGACCCACAACAGCAAGGGCATCAACTACCAGATCCTTTCCAACCCAGAGTTCCTTGCTGAGGGCACTGCTATTGAGGACCTGTTCAAGCCTGACAGAGTGCTCATTGGTGGCCGGGAGACCCCTGAGGGCAGGAAGGCCGTCCAGGCTCTCAAGGAGGTGTATGCTCACTGGGTTCCCGAGGACAGGATCCTCACCACCAACCTGTGGTCTGCTGAGCTCTCCAAGCTCGCTGCCAACGCGTTCTTGGCACAGAGGATCTCCTCTGTGAACGCCATCTCCGCCCTCTGCGAGGCCACTGGTGCCAATGTGACTGAGGTGGCTTACGCCGTGGGCAAGGACACCAGGATTGGCCCCAAGTTCCTGAACGCCAGTGTTGGGTTCGGTGGCTCTTGCTTCCAGAAGGACATCCTGAACCTGGTGTACATCTGCGAGTGCAACGGCCTGCCCGAGGTGGCCAACTACTGGAAGCAGGTGATCAAGATCAACGACTACCAGAAGAGCAGGTTCGTCAACCGCGTCGTGTCCTCCATGTTCAACACCGTCGCCGGCAAGAAGATCGCTGTCCTCGGCTTCGCCTTCAAGAAGGACACCGGTGACACCAGGGAGACCCCGGCCATTGATGTCTGCAAGGGCCTGTTGGGTGACAAGGCCCAGATCAGCATCTACGACCCCCAGGTGACTGAGGACCAGATCCAGCGGGACCTGGCCATGAACAAGTTCGACTGGGACCACCCGATGCACCTGCAGCCAACGAGCCCCTCGGCCGTGAAGCAGGTGAGCTGCGTGTGGGACGCGTACGAGGCCACCAAGGGTGCCCACGGGCTGTGCATCCTGACCGAGTGGGACGAGTTCAAGACCCTGGACTACCAGAAGATCTTCGACAACATGCAGAAGCCTGCCTTCGTCTTCGACGGCCGCAACATCGTCGACGCCGAGAAGCTGAGGGAGATCGGCTTCATCGTCTACTCCATCGGCAAGCCGCTCGACGCCTGGCTCAAGGACATGCCCGCGGTCGCTTAATTCCCCATCATCCGAGGAGCTCCATGGATTGGATTCGGGGGAACGAAGAGGAACTGGTTGACCATTCTTTATTACAGTTTGTTTTTGCAGGCTACGCTACGATTTTCTCTCGTGTCAGGCATAAAAGTAAAAGTTGGACGGCGCTGCTAGTATTCCCTGTTTGGTGTATTTTCATGTTGGAGGACGTCTGTGTAGATGTAAAAATCCTCAGGCTCTTGTGCTCTGCCTGAGGAAATTTCCTTGTACGGTTGTACCCTGGACCTCTGCTATAGCCGGTTGATTCTTCAATTGTATTCCTAAAAGTTAAAGTTACTACACGATCGATATGTTTTTTTTTGCAGAATAACAATACTTGTCTCAAGTTTCATCCTTTTATATTTCCTATTCCTAAAAATGTGCTGTGAACGAAATGCCTGCAGGTAGCATAAGGCACTAGTAGCATAGTGCATTATCTTCTTTGATGAAGGTGTAATCTCTGTTTCCTATCACATCAACGGTGAACTATCCACGTGTGCCTATGAGCTTGGCTTCGTACCAAAATTTGTCTTAAAGAGTTTTTCTTTTCACCATAGGTCACATTAGTCTATTATATTCTGGTAAAAGTTGAACAAGCCCCATTCACTAATTTGATGACCCTAGTTGTAACATGCCAGTTTTTACTTGGCTACGGCGTGGTAAGTAGGTGAACACCTATCATCACCATTCAGATGTCACATGCATAAACTGCCTCTAAAACCAATGGACGCTCGTCCTCGTGTCAGGTGATCTGTACAACTCTACAAGCATCGGATTTGTGAGTAAAAATAAGGTTGCAGTGCAGCAGCCCTGCAAGTAGCAACGAATTTGGCTCCTCATTTGTGTGCGGTACGCACGCTTTCAAAACCATAAAGCAAGAATTTGGCTCCTCATTTTCATAAACATTTTCACCGGCCCCACCAATTTACGCGGCTCTGTTTTTATACCATTGACCTATTGTCCTGCTTATATATATTCTCACTCCTACAAAATTTTAAGCGGCTTACAATTTGGAAGGATTGATTGAAAAAGGTTAATGTCAATATTACTTTACAACTCAGTTTTGTGTGCATGAAAACTCCGGCAAGGAAAAAGAAAACTACTCTACACCAAACTAAAAATCTGTACAAACTCGAATAAGTACTTCCTCCATTCCAAATTGTAATCCCCGGCTGATGCTATTTTGTTGTGAGAGAAAAATATTATACCATGCACGATAAACCGGGCCAACAAATTCTAAAGAACAACCAAAGGTTGCGCAAGTCGACAATGCCCTGTTCTTTTGAACTTATCAACCCGATTTAGGCATTGTACAATGTCTTTCTTTCAAAAAAAAAAAAAAAATCAGAAACCATCATCCAAACAGCTCGATGCATTGTTTGTGTGATCCATACTAGGGTGGATCCAACGGTGGGGCTAGCCGGGAGTGGCCTCGAGAATCCTACTAAACTCTGGTCCTAGGCAATGAAATAAAGCTCCTCCCCATTTTATGTGAAAGAAAGATAGAGAGCAATATAATGATGTAAACATTTATACTAAAGTTGTGATATTTTTTTTTTATGATTTTTTTTACTAAGGCCTATTAGGTTGTATTCAGTTTGATATCAATCCACATATATTGGGGTGGATCGAGATGTAGTAATTTAAGTTAAGTTTCACTCTAATCTATCCTAATACATGTGGGTTGGTGTCAAGCTGAATACATACCAACAAAGCCTAAGCAAAGAAATGTTGTAGATCTATGAAAATTTTGTTATAGCTTTGAGAGAAAACCATTCTAGCTTTGAAATGAAATTATTGTTCTAGCTTTGCATGAAAAAATGTTTTAGCTTCAGAAATCACAGGAAAAAAAAAAAAAATCGACATAATCCGCTTGACGCAACGCAACGTCCCGTGCAATTTGTTGTCAAAGAAAAAAAAAACCGTGCCGTGCAATTCCAAAGGCCGGTGGTGCGCCTTGGTCGCGTGAAGAATCCAAACCGCAAAGAACAGAGAGGTGCCGAAGCGCATGGGTAACGCGGCACCGGCCCGTTTATTATAGCCGAGGCAGCGCTGAGTCGTGCGTCTCCTGGACCTGGTCGAGCGACGATTCGGCCTGCCTGCAGCCTGCTGGTGTAACGTGGGGAACAGCCGGATCCTCCGAGGACAAACCCGTGCCATATGCCGATTCCGCCGTGTCATCAGTGGACTTGCAATTGCAGACGCTGTGTCGACGACGACCGGGCACTGTATGCATCCGTCCGGCATGCCATGTGTACGCCTTCATGCGCCGACGAGTACAAGTACGAAGAATCGAAGATAGTACACCTTGGTCGTGAAAAGTGGAGCGGCATAGGCATTGTTTTTGCAAGTCAGCGGTCGCTTCAAATATATCTTCTATTATTGTGTACGAGTAGTAATTAGTATAATACATATATACTACTACTAGTGGATACCCTCTTGTTCCACAAAAAAAATATCATTCTCATTTCTCTTAAACATTTTACATTTTAACTATATACAAATATTAATATTTTTATACAAATTTTTTTATACAAATAGTGTCATTAGATAGATAGTTAAAATATTTTTTCACAATAAATTGATTTAGAGATACCGTGTTATTAATAATATAATTAAATTAAGAAATTTTGATGAGCACAACACATATATTTTCATACTACTATAATATAACTCTTCTTATGCGATGGAGAAGTATATAAGGAATAAAGAGTACGCCAGCAGTCAAGCAGGCCAGGTCAAGCGAGCCAAGTGGCGCACCAATGGTGACCGGCACTTGCCCCGCGTCAGTCACCGCCGGAGACGGCAGGGGGGGGGGACAGGACAGATGAGATGGACAGTGGAGCAGATAGCTTCCGCGAACTTTCCCACCGACGAGTAGTTCCTGACATCATGCATTCGTCCACCTCCGGTTCACACTTTCTTTTGGCACAACTGCAACTGCAGAAGCCAGCCGGCGAGCACCACCACCACCACCGAAAAACAGAGAACCATCACGATCCATCAGCGACACGACGGGCACGATCGAGAAGCATACTAGGCGTAGCGCCACCGCCGTTGCCGGCTTTGCATTGCCGCGGACGAGAGAAGAAGCGGTAGGATCGGATCGGATACGCATGCAATGGGCCAATTCGCGGACGTCCTTTTCTGTAGGACAGGGCCAGGCTACTAAAGGCCTCTGGGCCTCCCCACTCTGCATCCATGCATGTGAACTCGGGGACACCAGCACGTAGAGTGGCAGTGGCAGTGGCAGTAGCAGTCAGAAACAGATCGGAGATGCATGGTCGAGCGAAAGGGAACATTCCATCCACACCAAATTAATTCCAAGTAGGGTTACATGGTTGGCATATGGTGCACCGCCACTTTATCCAGCTAAGTATATTATATCCTAGGGAAAGTAATGTCTGAACATTAATTGTTTCTCCAATAATACCAAGCTCCAGTTGAAGTTGGAGTAGATGTATATATATAGTGGGCAGCTATATATACACAAGGCACAAGCAACCTAGAAATTCATGATAACGGAGGACTTTCAAGAAGATAAAACTTAGTACGTGTCTAACAACATATATAGTATAAAAGGCCGTCCTCATGCCTTTTTGTTTACAGAAAGAAATGTTGAAGAGCTTAAGGCAATGACAATATAGGAGCCATGTAATAACCTGATTATTATAAGTTAATTTGGCATAAAAAATTGCCATGAGAAGGTACAACCGTACAAGTACTACTGTTAATACACATCCACACTTGCAGGTCCACTGGAGAGTGTCATTGATCATATTAGCAAATCTGGATAAATGAGCTGAGTGTATATACATACTGTCTAGCTATATATAAGATCGATAATCCAAATGAACTATCTGGTAATAGATTAATTTAACTACTGATGAATCCCAGCAGGAGAAAACCCTAGCTAGCTGGTTGATCAGTTGGTCTGCCTTCCTGGTATAATGCCGACCTTCCCAGAGATGACTTCAGATAGTCTGAAAATGTGAGAAACTGATCAGACTCCAGGTCAAGTCAAGTCACTCTATATGCTGAAGGATAAGATAGGAAATGGTCCTCATGTGCACAAGTATGAAAGCAAAAATTAAACACACGTCTTTCCTTTCTGATATTACTATACACGCCAATGGGTGTTTATAACGATTTTGTAGAGGATTCCAAAACCAAGTAGTTGGAAGGAATATATATATAAGGCGTTACTTATGTATGCACTGCATTTTTAATCCACTGATGTGTCATCAATCATGTGTGTGCTAGTAGCTTTCAGCCATGAACATGGGAGGAACTGACAAATCAAAGCTAGCCCGGGCGGCTGAAAATATATATGCAATAGAAAGTAATAAAAAGGCACAGAAAATAGCTAGCTTGTATACAAATATTCCCTAAGAAATCTAAACTTGGGAGTATCACATGCATATGCTCGATCTGTACTTGTACACATGTGCTTTAGTCTGCCAACTACTCTAGTACTTGGGCACCACAGTTTAATTATGTCCTTGAAAAAAATTCTAATCCATCCCTCAGAGTCACATCTACTGTGTACTAGCAGACATGAATACTTTCATATATATGTATATATGTCGAACCATGCATGAAGTGCCAATTGCTCCTACACCGTACTACGTACACACCAATACATGCCAGCTTATATCTCGTCGTGCATTTTCTCCATGAAATCAATTAAAAGGTAGGCATCCAGCTTACTACATGAATAATATATATATGCAACCACCAGGGAATTACCGACTAGCTACAATGATGGTATGAATATAGGTTTTATTGCTACCTAGGTAATGTATAAACATATCTAGTATATCTCGCTATATATACCATGCCATGAAGAAAACTAAAAAACAACATGAAACTTCAAAGGATATACGAAATGAGGATACGAACATATGCTTTACTCAATAAATAAGACAGCACTTGATATCATATATTCTAGCTTAGTTTCTTTACTTTACCATGCATATTGCCATCATGGCGTTCCATGCCTTACACCATGGGGCACCATGTCATCCAGTAGCCCCGCCTTCTCAACTGAAGAAATGGCCGGAGGCACCGACGACGATGGCGTTGACGGCGACTGTGCCATGGACACCCTCGAGCTGTAGCTTGTCCGCCGTAGCTCGTCGCCGTCATTAACATGCTGAAAAGATGTAGTCGTCACCGAGCTGTCGACGACGGTGTCTGAGGACAGGGAGCTCTGTGGATGCAACGGCGGCAAGCTGTAGAGCTGCCGCGCTGGGATGAACGACGACGAAGAAGAAGAAATTTGCTCCGCTAGCGCAACGGCCGCCGCGCTATGGTAGCTCATCATCGCGGCTGCGCCGCCTCCAACGCCGGCGCCCCCGCCGCGCTGGAATGGACCAACGTGGTGGCAGTGCTGGCCCTCGTAGGTGGTGACGACCACGGAGGGATCGTTGGAGGACCGCTCCACGCGCTTCTTCACCGTGCATTTGCTGTTGGTGCATCTGTAGTAACTCCTGCTCAAGAAATTTAGCCCAATTATATTTGACTCATCTCGTGTGTTAGTTATATATAATTAGTTGCCATGACGTAAAAACATACATATGTTCATGTATGCATTAAAAGTATATTATGTAGATTTCCTAACTTTGTATATTCTTTCTTGGTAAAATAAAGTCATGGTATGTAGCGAACTAGAACTAGCCAAACCACAAACAGCTAGCCGGGGTTCATTTTAATTTAGCATGAACAATGAGTGTTGACCTAAGAAACTGAAACACAAGCAATGCAGTAGCAATTGGATCAGAGAGGAAAACAATTGAAATTAAAACAAGGTAAAGCCGTGCGGCGTACATTACGTATGTGTGCACATAAAATTAGCTAGACAATGCAAGACGTAGCTAATAAAGTACTGTAGCACACACAAGTTGATTCATCTATAATAAAGCCAGCTACAAGCAATGCAATCAACCTTGGGAAAGGGCTGTTCTTGACAGCTTTCTGGCCATACTTCCTCCATCTGTAGCCGTCCTCGAGGTGATCGATCTCGCTCTTTGTCATGAACGCGAACCGCGGCTGCCGTGGCCGCTTCTGCCCCTTCTTCGCCGCCGCCGCCGCTGGCTTCCTATCCCTGCATACGCAAATCCAACAGCTAGCTGTATGAGACGACTTTTATTTTTTTTTCCTTGAAAAATGCTAATGAAAATGTACTAGTAATAAGCATGTAGGAGTACTACTCCTAAGCATGTCATGTACTGGCGGCAGTTCATAGTGAGCAGATCTGTGAGCAGCTATGGCAGCAACAATAGTACGTTTCGATCGATCCAAGCAGTTAATGCTGCGTAGGCTGGAGTGCAAGATTCAATGCGCACTGAACATGGCAAAGGTAGGTAAGACAAGGGAAATTGGTCGGCCGATCATGGCAGGATCGGACCAGGACCAGGGCGGCGCACGACGTGACCACGCCGGGCCCGGCCCACTCTGGACGCTGCTCGCCGCCAACGTTGCTGATGGGAGCATGCAGATCAGCGAGGAAAGTAGGAGCGAGCGAGCATGGAGAAACTCAGAAAAAAAAAACACTACACAACCCATCCATCACTTTTCCCTTTTCTTTGATGATGAACAACTTTTGAAGCATGTTGGAGTAGTATATCCATTAGTTTGACCACATGCAACTTTGAAATCAAACCGTTTGGATCTACTCTATTTGACACCAAGATGCGCAAGCACAAACTGCATCCGAATAAAACTAATATTATGCATATGCGGTCGGTAAACCGGTTGGAAATGGTATTACAATATATATAAAAAACGAATGCGGTCGGATCAAGATATTTCTATAGATGATGAGCAACTAAAGAGTGCCAAAAATAGTTGAAAATAATGACTGTGAAACTAATCAAAATTGACAAATTTTTATGTTCGACTAAATTCGAAAACGATATTGAAAACGGATTTGAAATATTTTCATTCCGTTTTCATCCTTTATACGCATACGAACACGTGAACAGTATACGCAAATACCGACCGACCATACTCTACCGAATGCAGCATCTTATAAAAAAAAAAAAAGGGGAGAGTAGATAGATAGATAGACGAGGAAAAAACAAAGGAAACCGCGTGAAACTTGGAACAATCCGCGCACGCAAATCGCGGATCTGCGTGGACATGCCGCTAGTATTTGACGAGATTGCCCCTCCCGTTCCGTTCCCGGGCGCGCGGTGCATACACCTAGTAGAAACGCGTGCTTTCGTGCGGTGCTCGAAATTACAGCCCTGCCCACTCGCCGGCGAGCCAAAGCGCGCGCCGGCCAAGTGCCGGCGTATGCTACCATAGGTGCAGAAGCTACCGCGCATGCATGCACTTACGCTGGCTCGGCGGCCGGCGCCGCCTTCCGATCGTCGTCGTCGTCGTTCCCCGGCGCGGCGCCGTCGCCGTCCCCGCTCGAGCACGACGACGCGCCGGCGTCGCCCGACCGGCGGGCGGGCGCGGGCTCCGTGGACAGCTGCGGCGGCAGCGGTGCTGCTGCTGCCTCGGGCAGATCCAGCACCGGGAGCTCCCCGCCGCCGACTAGGCCCCCGGCCAGCCGAGCTCCGCGAAAACGGACGAGTACTCCGTGAAGGCGTCGGCGGCGCTACCGAACGGCCAGTCGGCGCCGACGTCCTCCGATCTGTCGCCGGCGGCGCCGGCCATGGACAGCCAGCCCCCCGACGATGCGATCCGACCGATCGATCGATCTCTTAGGTAGCTCTTGCTAGCTGCGCGGCGCGATCGACCGTACTCTTTGTCACTTGTCACTCTGGCTTGGCTTGGATAGCAAGCTCGATCGCTAGCGCTAGAGGCCTGTGAGCGAGGGTTTGCTTGGCATGTGCTCTCGTGCCTTTGTAGCGGCGCTGCTGCTGGGACTGGGGGAGTGGTGGTTTTTTAGTGTGGTGCCGCCGCGTTGCCTTGTTTTATTCGGGTCGGGCGCGGGGGCAGCGTAATTAATTTATTTTTTAATTAATTAACGAGGCGTCGCTGTCGAGATTTTTATCGGTGTTCGGAGCAGACGCGTCGGAGGACTAGGCTATAGGTATTTTGGAACTTTCTCGCGGTCACGGTCGCGTCTTCAGTGGGTGAGGGGCAAAACCGACATTTACATTTTACAGTCAGAGAATCCTTCCAACCGAAGGTTCTTCCAACGGAGGAAGGAAGGCTTGTCGTCCTGCGGAGTTAGAGCTAGAAATGTTCAATGTTTGGCAGGAAGATAATTAATAAGTGAGGATAAAAAGGAAAAAACACTACCCTTGTATGTTTAATGATTGACCATTTGGTTATTTTAAGTCAACCCTTTTAAACTCTAGTCACATTGCTTTTTGTATGGGTTGAATTTAGAAATTTGAGAATTGTAAAAGTAAATTTATATCAAAATGGGTCTTAACAAGACAACTATATATCTTGATTTATTTTCAAAAACATTTTCTAACAAACGGAACTAGTTAAAGCTAGTGTCTCATTTACTTTTCATGAGCAGGGAAAGTAAATATTAGATACAAAAAAATACATTGACGAAGAAGTACTCCTGTTCTGAAATACTACAAGATATCCTAGAAATTTTCAAATTTATTACGTGTTAAACCAAATAACACAAAATATCCTTGGAGTTGAAAGATTAGTGCACCTGAGACAACTTTTAAATTCTTGGATACCTTGAATTTTAGGAACTTCCTTCGCCATAAAATTCAAAGGGAAACCACTCTATGTTTTGTCTTTTAAAGTTAAAATCATTTTTTTATTCAAATTGAACTTAGTTTGCAAAGAATGGTAAGAGTACTTATGACACTAAATCGATCGATATTATACAAGATTTTTCGGCGCTATGCATTAAGTGTAAGTAGCGGCGTCCCGGTCGACAAATGAAGCGCTTGTGATGACTTATGAATTTCAAGATTTGCGGGCTCAGTACTTCAAAAGTGTTCATAGGGGTAGGGTTTAAAATGACGTGTGTTCATAGGGGTGAGTGTGCGTGTGTGTTGAGCGTCTGTGTTGTATGTAATCTAAAAAAAAAGTATCATGAATATTAATGTTTTTAAAACTTGGTAAAATTTAAGATAGATTACTTACGAGGAATGACCAAGTAGAGTGACTCTTGTTTGGGAAAACGGCAGCAAGAAAGAGTACATATCTTATTTCTAGAGATAGCGGCTTAATAATTTTGAGCTCATGGACCTAGGTATGATGTAGGAAAAAGTTTAAAGAAATCATTCATAATTTTTGCTATCAAGGTAGAGTGTGGTCGCGTGGATCGGATGTTTAAATGCATGCGTATGCGTATCCATGCTATGACCAAGTCGCTTACGCGAGGTTGGACGTAATTTAATATGCTACGGGGCATCACGTAGTACAGATTTTAAAGTTCACTATCCATTAGCTGTACTCCATGGTCTTTTTTTTTTTTTTTTTTTTGGAGAGGCTCCATGGTCCATTCTTATACTGTGGGTGAAGTGAAAGGCTCATTACGGCCCACGGCGATCTTTCATCAGCTGTAAGCACGTCGTCTAGCTTCATACATCGCAGTCCACCTCGAAAAGGAGAAAAATGAACGGCTGGTGTGATAAGGCACTCGGAAAGATATAAATTATTAAAACATGAAAACAGTGGTTTTTCCTGCATAAGCATAAACCGGTCTTGACAGCCGCAAAAAAAAAGATAGTATATTTCATCATTATTAATCTTTACATATATTATTAAGATTATTAAGAGTTATTAACATCAAAATATAAAATTATAGTGATAAGGTCCTTGGTAATCTTCTCTGAAAAGGACAACGAAACTTTACCGCAGCATTTTTATTTTTACTAGAATAGAAGGCTGAAAATTTTATAACCTGGGGATGCCATACCCCCAACACCTTTGCCGTAAATCGGTCGGTGGCCCAAATAAAGCCACACCAGCGAACGGGCTACCCATAGCTTTCGTGTCTAACCGCTAACCCACACCTTATCTACGAATTCTTATTTAAGTGAAGTCAATTCTATCCTTGATCCTATCTAATCACCCGCGTATATCCCTTTCTTCTCACCTTAGAGATCGTGATCGCGAGCAAGACCAAGAGATCACGCATGCACGCTACACGATCCCACCAATCACCTCCCCATGGATGGTGGAGAATCTGATAACGTCACAATAGCACTAGCACCCCCGTACTTTTCCCGCCCTTTTTCGTTACGAAAGACCATTACAATACAGAACCCAGGAAGTTCCAGGAGGCAACGGACCAACTACGGTGCACGTCACCAGATCACCACCGAGCCAAATGATCGATGGTGTTCCTGCGATCCAGCCTCAACTTTATTAGCGGATACACACCAAAACCAGATTCAAAAGGCAAGTACTGAACAGCGCTGCGAATATTACAACAGAAGAATTATATACCATGCATAGTCTCATCATTTATCCATGCCTACCTCATCTTGCCTGATTTTGTCTACACAAAACTGAGGTGACCAGCGCTTCTTGCTAAAGGGGCTGAGGCAAATTAATGTTGTCACTAATTGTTCCTTGATCCTGAGGACTGATAGGAATATATGTAGGCGAAAGAACCTGATATCCGCCTGTCTAGGCAAGGCTGACAGGGCTGATATCCCAGATATCCTTGGCGTATTCATGAATAGTCCTATCGCTGCTGAACTTGGATGAGCCAGCAGTGTTGAGGATAGACATCCTTGTCCATAACTGCAGGTTAAATATATGATTAGAAAGAAATGACAACAAATATCCACTGATAGGCAACGACATAAAAATATCCACTTGACATAGCTAAATGTAAATGACAAGCCGCCAGGAGACATCCTAAGTATCAAAAGCAAAATATGTAGAAATGATAATCTGATTACTCTTCAGAAACACTGTCAAAAACAAAAAAAAGGAAAATAAATGCAGGAAAGGAGTGCCTGGCAGAGCACTGTTTTTTTAATCGTCCAGAAAAAAATGCAGAATCCTAATTAGGGTACCGGTAACTAGCATAAGAAATCATTAGATCATTTACATTTCTAATTTTGTCCTAGCGCTATTCTTGGGATCTATACTAAGACATTATGGAGCAATGATCTAGCTAGTTCATGAAAGTTTTCTCTCAGTAGTCAGAAATACAGCATAACATGAAGCAGCGGGAAGTCCTTGCCATTTCAATATACAGCAACAGGAAGAGAACTTACTTTTTGATCTCGGTACGCTTTATCAACTTTTTCTTGGCATTCAATATAACTGGGGAAGTCCTTGCCAACAAGGAAATAATCTGCACGTCCATAACCTTCATTTCCTTCCAAAGAACCCATCAATTCATCATAGTTGTAAGTCCCAAAGACACCACTGCGGACAAATTCCTTAACCTCCTCAAATCTTGGGTCAGGCACAAACTACAAGTGGAGAACAAAATGATAAGATTGTAAATTTGATGCACACTATGTGGGCGCACATAGTTAGACAGAGAGATCTTTACTAGCTTGACAAAAGGCAACAGTGATAAGATCATACAAATAAGTGAAATACCTTTCCCTGAGCTCTCTCTTTCCACAAACCAGCAATTTCATGTGCCTCTGCACCAAAAAGGAAAAAGTTTTCCTCTCCAACCTCCTCTCTGATTTCCACATTCGCACCGTCTAAAGTTCCAATAAGAATGCAACCGTTCATAGCAAACTTCATGTTACTGGTCCCACTAGCTTCCATTCCAGCAGTACTGAACAGATAACATGAGGTTAACAAAAGCACATATCCTATCGAGACAAAAAAAAAGTGCAGCTACATTATTACCTGATATGCTGTGACAATTCACTGGCAGGAATGAGCGCTTCAGCAACACTAACATTATAGTCTGGAACAAATACGACCTGGACAACAAACAAAAATCCTCAGAAGTTTAAATAGTCAATCCTATGGTCATTGGTTGTTTGATTGAGGGGGTGTGTACAGTTCAAAAGATTTACAAACATGAACATAACAATAGATGTTACTTCACGGTAGCAGCAAGATAATTAGTTGAAGCCATATTGAATTTCAAAAAAGAAAAGTTGAAGCCATATTGCCATGCCACTTACCAGAAGATAGAAATTAAATATGGCATGGCAAGTGGTATTAAGAAGAGACGAAATTACCTTCAACAAATCTCCAATGTCCGAATCATGGTTTACGGTAGCTGCGACATCTGTAATAAATTTAACAATCCTTTTTGCCTGTATATATGTGGCAAATGCTTTCCCACCGAATATGCAGACCCTTGGAACAAAGCTCTTTTGCTCTTTCTTCTGCACTCATTTCTTTCATCTTCTTGTAGCGGTAGACAATTCCAAGGATATTTAGCAGTTGCCGTTTATATTCATGTATCCTTTTCACCTAAGGGATCCAGATGAGAAATCCTGAGTCAGTCAACAAATGGCATATGTTTTCTGATAAGAATGAGCAAACCTATAAGGAACTAGCTATTTTTCATTGGAAATTAAGTCTGCAACCACTGCCCTTATGTAGTAACGTTCTGTTACAAAATATACCTGCACATCAAACATTGCATCTGGACTGACAATATATCCTGTCTTCTCCCTTATAAGAGAGACCACCTTCATTTTGTTAGCCTTTTTAGCTGCGCGCCACTCTGAATGCAGATCTTCATTATCGGCAAACTGTTACATGATGAACTGATGTTAGTATAGAATAAAGCATATGTAGCAATAAAACTGAAAGAGTAAAATATATATTAATAACAAACTGAAAAAAAATAAAGACTACCAGAAAGGAAATACCTTCTTCAGTTCTGCAAGTTTGTCTGTATTAAGCACCCAGTCGTCAGAACCAATCCACTTTGAAATTAATGCACTTAATTCAGGATTACAAAACCGGATCCAACGCCTGGGAGTCACTCCATTTGTTTTATTCTGAATTTAGTTGGCCACATCTGCCAATGAAACAGAGCAGATGATGAATGTCATTTGCCCAAATCATTATAAGAACTATAGAGACATAAGATTCAGATTCCCGTATTAATACCTCATAAAAGCTGTTGAACACATCCTGTTTCACAATTTCACTGTGAATTTCAGCTACGCCATTTACTGAATGCCCACCAACAACACAGAGGTTTGCCATTCGGACTACTCTTGGTAACTTAGGATCAGACTTTACAAATGGATCTAACTCATCATCAGAACTCTCTTCTTCTGCATCTACTTCTTCAGATTCAAGCTTTTCCTCCTCTATCTCAGATAGAACTTCTGCCTCCTCTTCTTCCAACTCAGTTGTTTCCTCAACCTCAGCAATAGTCTCCAACGATTTAACAAGTAATTTTTGCTTCGACTTGGCAGGAGTTTCCTTTTTTTTTTCTTTAGGTTTAACAAATAGGTGGGAAATAGAAGCTGGAAGGTCAACGTTATCTAGAATCCTCATTTCTTTCAACTTCTTTTTTTTTAAAAGTTCAGTATCTGTAGTTCCATACTTTGAGACTATGGTGTTCATCAGCTGTTTCAATCAGGCATAGATAAAAATGTACGTCAACTCATAGAATAAGAAATACATTGCATAAGCAATTTCTGCACATTTAATACCTCTTCATCAATTGTTTCTATGATCTCAACATGTCGAGGTAAAAGTTTCTGCATTATGTCCAAGCTCCACTTCTCTAGAGCTTCAGGAAGCACGGTATGGTTAGTGTATGCCACGGTTCTGGAAATGGTTAGGAGATTAGCATGGATTGGATGACAAATGAGGAAATAAATAAGTCAATTATAACAGGAAGAACATTGCACAAATTATATTATGATCTTAATTACACCTCAAGGTAGATGTTTTGGCACAGCAAATACCTTTCTGTAATACTCCATGCCTCACTCCAGCCTAATCCCTTAAAATCCATCAGTATTCTCATTAACTCGGGAATGCATAGTGTGGGATGAGTGTCATTCATCTGCACTGCAACTTTGGAGGGGAAGTCCTCCCAGTTGAGAGATTCACCAGCTCTACTCTCAAAACGAGCAATGATGTCCTGTAGTGAGGCTGAACATAATGTATACTGTTGCTTCAAGCGGAGAACTTTCCCCTCTAGTGATTCATCCCCTGGATACAATATGTGGCATATCTAGTATGATGAGAAAAGCAGTAAATCAGACATAATTTAATTTAGGAATAATAACTCCTGTTGTAAGCAAATATAAAGTCACAGCTGTGTATTTTACCACAACATATGAATTATAAGCTACAAATATTATACAAAAGTTACCAAAGATGCAAGGACAAGTCTAATAACCCAAGTATAAAGCCAGAAAACATAAGTTATCATATCTTTGCCAGGTGTTTTGGTTTTATGCAGATGAGCAATACCGACAGATTCAGTCTTAGACCTTTTCAGCGTTTAGATGAGCTTCATAAGCCTTGGTATGATCTCCAGAATTAAAAGCTCCCAAGTCGAAATCTTGTGCTGGTACTGTTGTTGACCAAAGACGTAGATTATTAGTAGTTCTAGTTTTGTAGCCAGGAATAGGGACATCATGTGCAACGGCCTTGATATTTTCTCCTCCAATCCAATGCTTCCTACCATCAGTGCCTTCGACCACTTTACCATAGAATTTCACAGGATAAGAGACATCATTTCTTACAACCTCCCAGGGATACCCCATCTGGAAAATTTAAATGCGGACATGATTGGCATAAGAAGATACCAGTATATTGTCAATAGTTGCCTACTTGCCTGGTAGCAAAATAAGAAAACATCTTGGTAGTTGGTACCTCAAGCCAATTCTCAGCAATCTCCTCCTGACCATCCTTTGTTATGATCTGCTTAAAGAGGCCATATTTGTAGCGAAGTCCATATCCCCACGCTGGATAATTTAATGTTGCCAAAGAATCCAAAAACAAGAAGCCAGGCGGCCTAAACCACCATTGCCCAGGGCAGCATCGGGTTCCTGTTTCATAGCAAGTACAACATCATCCAAACCTTAGGATTTCTATATCCAGAGCAGTTTAGGCATCATAAAGTTTTATAGCCAAAATTTCATATATTAACCCGTATAATGAAAGTGCGTGGCAAAATTTTGGTACGAAGAACCAACTCTCTTAAAGAAACCATACCTGGCTAGCAACATCCTCTAGGTTTTGTCCAAGTTGTTTTAATGCTTCTGCATATTCACCAGTTATCTCTAGATTGCCAATAGCATTTGTGAGAGCTCTTCCCTACATTATAGAAAACAGCAATTACTAATTAACATCAGGACACAAATAGCACAATATGAATATTGAAGTGAGAGAAGAAGGTTTTGTCACCTGTAAAAACTCCATGGACAGGTAATATGCTTGTTTTACATTCATTTTGTTGTAATAATCATATGTCGCATTCCAGTTTATCAGCAGTGCATCAAGGACACTTTTAGCAGTTGCATGGTAAGCCTTCAGGGGAGAAAAGTGCTCTGGAGAGAACAAGGGAGTGAACTCTGCATGGTGCTTGATGTTTGATGCAATGGCAGATGAGCCGATGGGGTTTAGCACACTTGGAAGCCCTGTATTGCAAGACATAATTTTAGGATCTTAAATTTTTACCTACATGGTATGTAATTTACAATCTCAACTAAAGGAAAAACCATCAAAGCAGTTGTAATTGCATGAAAATCATTGCACAGCCACCTGTATATGGCACATACATTTCTATTACCTGCAACAATATATGTATAGTTGAAATTTAAGGGCAAGGTGTTTCGTGCTTTATTGGCAGCTACACCAGCTAGTTGCATCTACAGAGTATCACAGAATATTCTGCACCAACTGGTTGATCCTTTTTTTATGGTCTGATTTACTAGTCCTAGAATCACATCAGTGTCTCGAAAACATCCAGAAGAAGCGATGCCTAATTGCCTCGATATATGGACACAACTCTGCTAGTTACCATATTCCACAAACAAATTAGAGCTGTCAATTCGCCACACAAATAATTCTTCGAACTTGCATTAGACACATGGTCGCATTGCTCGCATACAACACCACCATTGTCCCAGTTAACCCACCTCCGTGGCCGCATAGGGAATTCAAGAGCGTTCCGAACGACGGAGCCCACCAGCGCACGCACCGCACCGCACGGCAAACACAACCCGGATCAATCAAAACACCGACGACCTCCCCAGCATGGCATCAATCTGGACAACCAGGACTTTCCAGGAACGGCATTCGGAACTACCCATTAGGTTGTTTCTTGTTGTCATCAATGTAGTGAAGTAATCCCAAGGCGCCGGGACCAGCACGCTGCCAATGTTGGGGACGCGGCCACTTCGAACGGCATTACTACCCAAACCCCACCCAAGGCGGGCGAGGGGACGCGGCCACCCTCCGCGGGCGAGGCGGGTCCCGATCGTCCCGCCGCTCGCCACACTGCGCGCCGAGACCCGCCGCTGCATCCGCCCTCGACCCCGACCCGGCGCGACGCCACCTCCGGAACCGCCCGCGAGGACCCCCGCCCACGCCGCCACCGCCGGAGGCGGAGGCGTGCGGGCGGGAGGCGGGTGGCTAGCTGCAGCGGCGGCGAGGCGGTCGTCGCCATTGCTGCGCGTGCAGTGGAGTGTGTCTGCGCGATGCGTGTGATGCGATGAGTGTGATGACTAGTTCGGGAGGCGGAGGAAATCGAGGGAGGCGATTAAAAATATCTTTATCCTCTCACTCTCCTGATCTCTCCTCTCCGTTGCCGTGCCACCGCCGCTGTAAAGTGCGTGAACTCGTGGCCCCGTGCGACGGTGGCCAGTGCACGTGCTGTGTCACTGGTCAGTGGGCCCACGTCAGCGCCAGATGGCCGCGTGGTTCATGCGCCGTTGGGTCAGTTTGTATCCTTCTCCCGCATTTCAACGGCTGAGAATCGTCCTGCTTTTCTGAAGCAATTTGTCGCGTTTTTGGACGGCTGGAAATGAGTCCCAGTCTTCTTCTCCTAAAGCTCATTTCTCCCCGTTTCGAAGAGCATTTTGTTTTATATGCTTTTGTTGTTTTCGTTTTCGAAGTCCTTTTCGAGAGTGTTTTGTCCTTTTTACAATCATTGTGTGTTTCTGAACTTCATGTTGTATGGTAATGCCGAACGGAAACAAAAGAAAAAGGACCTGAGACAAACATTGTTCAGTTTGTTGCAGTTTGCATGTTCTCTAGTGATCCGTTGAGACTACGGTGAATCGATTTGTGATGGACACTGCACACTCAGAAGCAGGACCACCTCGAGATGCAAGGCCCCTCGCATGATTGAGTTCATTGTGATATTAAGGGGTGTAACGTTGGGTTCTTTTTCTTTGGCCAAAATTAGTTGAATTTTGTGCATTGTATTATACACATTTTTCTCCAGCGAGTTAGCTTTGTCTGTGTGCATCATTTCCTTCTCTAGTGGAATTAGAGTTGTGGGGTTGACGTCTGATCTTTGTAACCCTCAACCGTGGAGAGTGGCGAGAATGACAAATAGTGTTGTCGTTGCAGGGTGGGGGTGTTTGGGTGATCCCCGCGGTTACGTAACCCAATATGGTGATATAATTACTATGGACAAGTTAATAGTTATGGTAGTGGAGGCTAACAACTGACAACCGATGACCCGACAACGGTTGTGCCATTTGGAGTTGAGAAGGGAGATATCCGTGGCCAACGAGAGAGAAATGAAGCAAATTATATTGGGCATGGTGGTAGAAGCAAAAATAGAGAGGAATGGTGGGTGGTGATCAACTCATAGGGCTAATATGAAAACTCAATTCCTCTTAGTATCCCAAGAATTTTTTGTAGGATGAGTATTCCACAATAACATCACTTGAATAAGCCATTTAGTATGATCTTTTTATTTTGTTTGACCTCCATTTTTCATTTTTGTTTTACCTTCATTTAATTTCCTTCCAAATTATTCAAGTTTCATCCCTCAGTAAAAAAAAATACGTGCAAATTTGTGTCTCGCCGTTGGTCAAATGTCTTTCTAAAGTTTAATTATGTATTAGCTAGAAAATATAAGATTAGCAAATTTTGTAAAACGGCAATTATTTAGTGACGGTAGTAGGCCAAAATAAATGGTACCCTTGATGGTACCTCGAAGATGAAGCAAAGAGGGAAGGGTTGCACGGATAGGGAAATAGATGTCAGCTAGAGATAGAAAAGGTGTTAAGGCAATCCTTTGGCAGGGAATGTCATCATTGATACACATATTTAGATACAGGAGTAGGGAATTGATGTGGGTCGCCTTGGGGCATTATCTCCCTTCTGACCAATCCACACATAGGGGTGGTGGGTTGTGGGAAAGCCCTCAAATGAAATGTAAAAAGGGCATGTTTTGAGGGCTATTATTCTGAGTTGCTATAACACAAGTATTCTAGTGACCCCTACAATGACCGTTGGCAACTTAGCAACCTTTTGTCGGCCCCTTTAAGCCCGGACGGGGCAACAATAAAAATACGTTACAGTACACTGTCCGACTAAAGAATAGAATGTTTTGACTAAAATCCCTCTATTAAAAACTATGCAAGATGCGAGATAGTTAGAGTGGTTCATATTTGACCAAGTTTTAACGAATGATAGTACACATTAATGGCTCTGAATCAATTTATTATGAAAATAAGTTTTTAATGCAATTATATTTAATTGATATTATGAATATTGATACTTTTCAAATATAAATGATAAAATTTATAAGAGAATAAACATAACACTGTGTTAGAATTGTATAGGAACTATTTTTTTTTTTTTGAGAAATAATTGTAGGAACTATTAAAAATGATCATGAAGCTTTCACAGATGAGAACTATTTCAGGCCCAGGCAGGCTCCCCGAGCTAGGCCCCACCGGCCCAGTCTATGGACCAAGCATGTGAATTCTTAGCCCAGGCTCCAGGCCCACATGCACCTCAGCACCAGTACGACGATAGTATTCCACCTCGCTCACATGAACCCAGCCCATGCACCGCGGGCACACGTCCAGCTGCAGAGCACCGCGCACCACCGCTGCCTCATGCCGCCGCGTAAGACCAACAAATTAAAAGGATGCATTGGTACTTGGTCGTCGCGGCGCGGCATCGCCGTCGTAAGGAACCGGAGCCCTGCCACAAGCCCACTCTCGCCGCCGCACAAGAGCAGTTGGAAAAGAAACGCGGGTGTCCCGCGTAGCCGCGGAATGTTCTACCCATCTGGTGGTGCCTGGTGAGCCACGACACAACGTTCGTTTTCCGTAAATCGACGTGCCGCTTAGCTATGGATGGATGGCATCTCATGATTTCGAGTTAGGTGTAATACATACATTGTGTTAACGGGAAGTGAGACAGCAGCCATTCGTTGTTGACGGAGCAGCTTAGCCCATTACTCAAACCGGGGAAAATGGCACACAAATCTCGGCGTCGGGTACATACAAAATCGGACCATCATCATCGAACCCTCCTTAGCGAGATCAATAATGATTATTCGGTGATGTGCTCGGCTCACCAGTCACCTGCCTGTGCCATGAACCCAGCGTCCCCACTAGGAACAATTGCTCCCGTCAATCCGGTAGGTGTAGCCCGTGTCCGTGTGTGTAGGCGTAGGCGCCCCGAGGCCGGTACACAAGGAAGGACGGAGCACGTACGCGCCACGTCGGCACGTCCCTTGGGCCCCGTCACACTTGTACCCTCCACCTCTCTCCTCTTTTACTTGCCCCATCCATCCATCATTCCACGCCGAGCGCCAGCAGCAGGGAGCAGGCTACCTCCCCTGTCCCGTCCCGCGCCTCCCTGGCTCCCTCCATCGCGCCGGCGCGCGCGGCCAGCTGCTGGAGCCGCCCTTTCATGGTCGTCCCCGCCGAGGTCGAGACGAGATGCCTCCGCTCGCATTCCTCCGCCGCTCCCTCCCCGCGAGGTTTGTTCATGCTCGCCTCGCCTCCTCCACAACTTCATCGCTTGAAGGAATCGAAGTTGCTCGAGTTTCCGCCAATGGTTTCGTCGATCTCTGGAGTGCCTGTCTGTGTCTGTTCGCGATCCTGAATTGTGTCTGTCTGTGTGTTTGTTTGTTTCCTGGGCGAAGGCTTCTCGCGCGAGCGTGTGATGGTGGAGTCTGGGGGAGCAGCCCATCAGGTGTGGCGCGGGACGAGGAGGCGGGAGGCAGCGGCGGCGGGCTGAGCGGCCGGTCGGCGGGGGTCCGTCCGGAGAGTGCTACGCGTGCACGCAGCCCGGGGTGCCGGCGTTCCACTCCACGACCTGCGACCAGGTGCACTCGCCGGACTGGGATGCGGACGCGGGGTCCTCGCTGGTACCGGTCCAGGCGCAGCAGTCCCAGCCGGCGTCGGCGGCGCAGCACGCGGGCGCCGCGGCGCGGTGGCTGTTCGGGCCCGTGCTGGACCCGCGGAGCAAGCGCGTGCAGCGCTGGAACCGCTGGATCCTGCTCGGCCGCGCCGCCGCGATGGCGGTGGACCCGCTCTTCTTCTACGCGCTCTCCATCGGCCGCGCGGGGCAGCCATGCCTCTACATGGACGCCGGCCTCGCCGCCGCGGTCACCGCGCTCCGGACCTGCGCCGACGTCGCCCACCTCGCGCACGTGCTCCTGCAGTTCCGCCTCGCCTACGTCTCCCGCGAGTCACTCGTCGTCGGCTGCGGCAAGCTCGTCTGGGACGCCCGCGCCATCGCCGCGCACTACGCCCGATCCGTCAAGGGCCTCTGCTTCGACCTCTTCGTCATCCTCCCCATCCCGCAGGTCAGTCGCCGATCGACACTGAATGAATCCTACTCCCACACGCTGTAGCACTGTAGGTGAGGGCGAGACGGATCAAACGCCCCAAAATTATGGTCCGGACATGCCTATTGTCTCGTTCTGAGACAGCGCACAACGCCCCCTCAGTCTTGTCGGAACTGCAGCGGCGCGTGGGGCACACGAGTAGTACGTTGCAGGAGTACAACCAGTGTCCAGCAGTGAGCTCATGCGTAAAACATGCATGTTTCAGACGATGGGCACTGGACACTGGACAGTGATGCTGTCAAATGTGCAATGCTGGCATTGGCACGCATGTGTGTGGTGGCAGGGAGGCTGCAGTTTCTTGAAAGACCATGACCCGCAGTGATTGCTGGGATGGAGAGTTCAGGTCGGAGTTTAGCGGTAAGAGTCTGATGGGTTTACGGAACTAGTGGTAGGTACGGTTACGGATCGATGATGGCGTAACGCAATGATTGGCGGCGGTAGTATTTGAATATGACCTTGGACGCAATGCAATCATGCCAAGTGAAAAAAGAAACAGCATCATGGTAAGATAAATAACCAGCATTGATGGTAGAAAACTGGATAGAAAACGATAGTTCAGTGACGCATATATATATCGGCATGGTGCTCATGGTAGGGCGACGTTTGCTCATGGCTTCATAGTAGGGCGGCCTATTATGACACTGCTCGAGAGTGAAGACTAGACACTTTAGTGGTTTTTGTGGTTTTGTTCTAGGGACACTTGTCTGACTTCTGTTCATGCCATTGGATTCTTTTTCCTAACTATTTACTACTCCTAGTTTTTTGTCGCATAATATAAGAATGCAAATTCGTTTTTGTTTCGCTTGATTGCACCTATCAATTTTACGTGGGGCATGGCTGCAAGGTGTGTGTGGACAGTGCTTATTTGGACTAGCCCGTCAATGATGGAATTTATTAATTACATCCTTTCCAAATCAACGGATACGTTATTGATATTGTTTATCCTTGCAAAACTATTCGAGTTATTTTTCTAAAGGGTCTATCTAACTGATTGATCAACAGTACGTCGACACGTCTAGTTGTTTAGAGCTCAGCCATTTTCACATGTTCCTTTTGTTATACAAGGGTTTCTAGCTGCCCCAGTTCCTTTCTCTACATATTATTTTTCAATGCTTTGCCTACGCAATGGTGGATCCACGATTCAAATCCTGTGATGCGAGGCTTATTTACTTTAAGACAATTAACACAAGCATTACACAACCAACGTATATAATTGAAATTTTGTGAAGGGGATTAACCTTATTTTGGCAGAAGCTATGGATCCAGCTCATACATATGCTACCACTGTCCCTACTTATTTACTAATTACTATCCTCAAAAAGAAAGAAATGTCATCTCATAGTACTCCCTCCGGGTTGGTATTAGAAGTCGTTTTGGACAAGGTTTGGGTCAAACATTAGAAATATAAATCATTAATAACTTTTAAGTTGTTGAGTTTGTAAATGTGAAAATTATATGAATAGATTTGTGTTAAAAATACTTTGATAAAAGTATACATATATCACATTTACATAAATATTTTTGTAATAACAAGTGGTCAAAGATGTGTTTTTGAAGACCGTGTCGCTGTCCTAAACGACTTCTAATACCAACCCGGAGGGAGTATCTATAAAAAAAATGGCAGGCGCCAATGAAAAAAACAGGAATTATATTGAGGGCTTTAATTATGGCACATGCCAATCATCTGCTCGAAGGACCTCGAAGATGGAATATAATAGTTTTCTATATGTTTTTGTATGTTCTCGAGATTTCGTTTTATGTCAAGGTTCACAAAGAAAGATATAGATTTGCTTTATACTTTATAACTTTTGTTTTATCAACAAAGCGGTCCATCAAATTCTGCAGGTCATCTTCTGGTTGGTTATACCAAAGTTAATTAGGGAAGAGCAAGTTAAGCTTATCATGACAATACTGCTGCTCATGTTCATATTTCAATTTCTCCCCAAGATCTACCATTGTATACACATCATGAGGAAAATGCAGAAGGTGACGGGTTACATCTTTGGATCAATATGGTGGGGATTTGGTTTAAATCTATTTGCCTATTTCATTGCTTCTCATGTGAGTATTCCTTTCCTTATTACTTCAAGATTAAATCGTGTGGACATGGAATCCCAGAGTCGCTCTCATAGGTGATCATTGATTTCTGGTTGTTGGCGACTTATTATTGCCAATGTTCTGATTTTTAAGGAGAGAGAGAGAGAAGGGGGGGGGGGTGTACATGCCTACATCTATTTCAGTAGTACAGCATATTATTTAGGTGCCCTAGATTCCACTTCTGTTTTTCCTACATTTGATTTTTTTTCCAAAGTTTGTACCAATTTGTTGATTTCTCTATCAAATATGAAGATGATTATAAGGATGAGTTGTTCCTCTCTCTCAATGATCATAATGTTGCTGAACATGGAAACTGGCCAAACAACTAAAAATCGGAAGTGATTATGAAACTGGATTTTTGTCTAATGTCCACCAATAAACATGTGCAATGATTTAAAAATTCAAAATAGTAAGAATTCTAAGTTTGCAATTTTTTGGTTCATCCTTCAACATGTGCATACTGAATAATCTGGGTAAATTATTCATCAATGTTCTGCCATTTCCAGATTGCAGGTGGGTGCTGGTATGTTCTTGCAATCCAGCGCATTGCTTCCTGCCTCCAGGAAGAATGCAAGAGAAACAACAGTTGTGATCTAATATCGCTAGCTTGTTCCAAGGAGATATGTTTTCACCCTCCGTGGTCATCAAATGTTAATGGATTCGCATGTGACACGAACATGACCTCCTTTAGTCAAGGAAACGTGTCTACTTGTTTAAGTGGAAAAGGTTCTTTTGCTTACGGAATATATTTGGGGGCTCTTCCTGTTATATCGAGCAATTCACTTGCTGTCAAAATACTCTATCCTATATTTTGGGGCCTCATGACTCTCAGGTAAGCACTTTTAGAGATTTAGTAGTCTCCAACACAGTGGCTGTTCTCTAGGACACTATTGTTTTAATAATCTACTACATGTTCAAAAATATTCTCTCTTTCTTATACACTGTTTATCTGAATAAACAAAACATCAAACTGATACCTAAGTTACACTTCAAAGTTTCTAGCCTTGTTCCATGCATGCATTTATTTACATATTTTTTTTAATGTTGTTGGCGTATTGTGTTCAACAACTTCATATTGGTAATGTTGTACAATTCCTTGAATTGCTTGGCAGTACTTTTGGTAACGACCTTGCCCCAACAAGCAATGGTATTGAGGTGATATTCAGCATAATCAATGTCCTCAGTGGCCTGATGCTCTTCACATTGTTGATCGGAAACATACAGGTTAAACATTGCCATTTTTTGTCCTTCTGTGTCATTGTATTGTATAACAACGCTTCACTAACTACAGCTACAACTCACTGAATCTGCAGGTGTTTCTGCACGCTGTCCTGGCAAGGAAGCGGAAGATGCAGCTGCGGTTCCAGGACATGGAATGGTGGATGAGACGGAGGCAGCTGCCGTCCCGGCTGAGGCAAAGGGTCCGCAAATACGAGCGCGAACGCTGGGCCGCCGTCACGGGAGACGAGGAGATGGAGATGATCCAGGACCTGCCTGAAGGTCTCAGGCGGGACATCAAGCGCTACCTCTGCCTGGAGCTGGTTAAGCAGGTACAGTCTCTGTCAACTTTATTTATAGTCAACGTGCAGTTTATCTTTTTACACACGAAGAATGCGATTGTTACAAAATTTCCCCTTGCCAGGTTCCGCTGTTCCATGGCATGGATGACCTGATCCTGGACAACATCTGTGACCGGCTGCGGCCTCTGGTGTTCTCCAGTGGGGAGAAGGTGATCCGGGAGGGCGACCCGGTGCAGCGCATGGTGTTCATCCTGCAGGGCAAGCTCCGGAGCACGCAGCCGCTGACCAAGGGCGTGGTGGCGACGTGCATGCTGGGCGCGGGCAACTTCCTGGGCGACGAGCTGCTGTCGTGGTGCCTGCGCCGCCCCTTCGTGGACCGGCTCCCCGCGTCGTCGGCCACGTTCGAGTGCGTGGAGGCGGCGCAGGCGTTCTGCCTCGACGCGCCGGACCTGCGGTTCATCACCGAGCACTTCCGCTACAAGTTCGCCAACGAGAAGCTCAAGCGCACGGCGCGCTACTACTCGTCCAACTGGCGGACGTGGGCCGCCGTCAACATCCAGCTCGCGTGGCGCAGGTACAGGGCCCGGACGTCGGCGACGGACCTGGCTGCGATGGCCGCGCCGACGTTGGCCGGCGGGCCCGACGACGGGGACCGGCGGCTCAGACATTACGCGGCCATGTTCATGTCGCTCCGGCCGCATGACCACCTAGAGTGAGCAGCAGGAAGGGGCAGGGGACCATCCTATTCCTACCTGTGCCGGCCGCGTCATGGTGACTGTACAGTAGTGGTACATTGTAATATGCTCCTGTCAATCTTTTGCGTAAGTGAATTAGTGGTTCGGAATTGTCGTTTAATAAAGAGGTGATGAAAAAAATAAATAATGGAGAAATAATTTCTTAGTCCGATTCAATTGGTGTTCGTGTTCACCACCACCAGATTCAGAAACCCGCCGGTCTTCGGCGCCGACCGGAGCTGGCCCGGCACTTTGGTGGCCCAATAGCCCAGGTGAGCATCATCGTCTTCGTCGTCAGGAAAATCAACCTCGCCCCGTCGCTTTAGGGTTCGGCGACCTCCCTACCATTGGACTCCATTCCTCAATTGGTGGCTATAGAATGAGCGGTCTTGGCGCCCGACTGCTGGCCGCACTTTGGTGGCCCAATAGCCGGCGGTCGGCATCATCGGGCGGGCGCCGCCGGCCGGGCTAGGGCTGGACCCATTCCATTCCTCCTGGGTATAGAATAGGCGCGGGGGCGTCGAGGAGGTCAGCCATGGCGGCGATTTGGAGGACGGAGCTCGCCGAAAGTCGGAGGAGAAGGCGCGGGGGGGGGAAGAAGGGGCTGCGCCGAGCGCGGGGCTTCGGCCGGGGAGCTCCCGCGAGCTAGGGCCTTGGCGGTGCGAGGGGACGCGGGGGGACGGGGGTTGTGGAGGCGGCGGCGTCGTGAGGAAGATGAGCGGGGTCGTCGCCATCCTGGGCGGTCGTCGTCTTGGGCCGCGGAAGCTTGGGCCGGCCCAAACGAGGGGTGGTCGGCACCTTCCCCAACTTGGGTGGTTGGCGACAGGCACCTCCCTCGAGAAACCTCCCTTTCATCCCTCCAAAACAATTAGAATCGAAAAAAACAATTAGGCGAGGATCGTCCCTACTAGAACATGACCGGGCACAGTCCTGTTCATGACACGTGAGCCATGTTCTCATTTTAAACGTTCATGGTCCACGCATCGGCTACACATCCACACACGCGCACGCAGCGCCATTACGGTTTGAAAAGGCGGGAAAATCCATGGGACTCGGACCGAGCCGCTCAAAATGGTCCGACCATCATTAAAAGCTTTTTTTTTTTTTTTTTTTTTACGGCAAGAAACCATGAAGCCCAACCAAAAGGTCATCTTCTTTCTCGAACGGGGCCGCTTATTCTGTCCTGTGGAAAGAGTCTTGCACTTGAACTGTTGTCTTCCCTTCGCTCGATCCATTCCTCTTCCCTCTCGTGAACCTTACGACGGCACCGGCTTGGCGATGGGCGTCCGGAGGAGGAGAGCGGCCGTCGGAAAAGGAGCTCTTGGCGTCGCGAAGTCCGGCGACGCCGCCAGCGTTCGCCTTCCTCGCCCACGCCAACTTTGTCTGCTGGCGGCGAAGGCGGCTGTTCTCTCCTCCATGTCCCCTCTACCGCCCGGCCATCCCCGTGCACGCAAAGGGGGTCTCTAATCTCTAATATCAAATGTGGGTGAAAATTGGGTCTAGGGTTTTGACGGGGTGTTTTCTTTGGTTTAGGTGGTGCTCGCGCTTTTTGCGGTGTGGTCTTTGGCACAGTGTCCCGACTCTGAACAGCGTGGGGCGCGGATGGGTTGGCGCCCGGTCCACTCTACTGCCAGCTTTAGGAACTGCGAGATCATCGACATCCTCCTTGAGTGAGGTATTGTACCAACCTAATGCATGTGGGTAAACGTATTATTTCCGCCACGGATAGTTAGTGAAGCATTGGTAGTACATGACGGGATTGATGTACTAATTTTTTTTCTGAATGACATTATTTTCATCGGTGCAAATTTGAGCATAATGACTCACGTGACAATGCAAAGCTTAGTATTACTTGCTATATGTTACTTATTTTGTTTTTCTTTGGATAATTTGGCCGATTTATCGATATCAGTTGTGATTTGTAATTTGATTCGTAACATAGTGGTTGTTGGTGTGGCCCTAAAATGTACCACCCGATAAAGGCGAACAATACCGAAAGAGACAATGGGCGATGGCGCGAATAGAACAATGTAACTTCTTCTCATTAATATTCCTCCTCTCTAAATTGCCCCTTTGGGCCTTATTTATAGTATTAGTAGACTTTTACATGACCTAAATACCCCTCAGCTGCCTTGATCTTGCTGGATATTCCTCGGTGAAGAGGGACTTCTTGTTCGTTTCGCGCCAGCATCCCGACTACTCCCTGAGACCACGCTGGCTTCATCTTCGGTTCCGTTGAGCCGAGTGCGACGTATCCGGTCACCTAGCCGACAAATCTACCTACAAGAACACAAGGAAACGAGACCGAACTGCCACTTTTGGTCCCTTTTAACCGATTTCATCATCTTCGGCTGATCCACCTGGCGAGTCGCCCACGTAGATGCGGCCGGCGGCGCTGCTTTCGGTCTCATGATAGCCGAAGACAGCACCTTCGGCCCCGTTCGTCCCTTCGTTCGTCAACAGACAGATATGCCGAAAGGGCCCGGACGTCGACGACGGACCTGGCTGCGATGGCCGTGGGCCATGTTCATGTCGCTCCGGCCGCATGACCACCTAGAGTGAGTGAGCAGGAGGGAAGGGACCATCCTAGTCCTAGCTGTGCCGGGCGCGTCTTTTTGACTGTACTGTACAGTTGTGGTACATTGTAATATGTCCTGTCATTTTTTGCGTCAGTGAATTAGTGGTTCGGAATTGTCGTCTAAAAGAGCATCAATAATTGAAAAATGCGCCTGAGGTGTGACTAAAAAAAATCAATAATGGAGAAATAAATTCTTAGTCCGATTCAATTGTATTTTTCCCCAAAAATCAAAATTACTCCTGTGGTTGTTCCAAGAATACGGCCACATTGTTCCGTGGAGTTGTGGAACACATAATTCACATAATTCCAAAATTATTCCAAGAATCAAAATATGGATTGTTCCAAAAAAAAAATCAATCCTCATTCCTCACTCCACATAACGGCCCATTTACAGCAAGGAAAAGCCCAACCCAAGGTCGTCTTCTTTCTTGGAAGAGGGGCCGCCGACTCTTTGCTCTTGTCTTGCCTTTGCTGGTTCGTTTTGCCTTCCGCCCTTCCCTCTCGCGAACCCGCACGAAGTGCCTCCTGATGGCCGCGGCGATGGACGTCGATAGAGCCGGCGGCGATGAGAGGCGGCCCTCGGAGAAGGAGCTCTTCAGCGCCGCGGAGTCCGGCGACGCCGCCGCTTTCGCCTCCCTCGCACCCGCCGACCTCTCCCTGCGCAACGAGGACGGCCGCTCCCCCTCCTCCACGTCGCCGCCGCTGCCGGCCATCCCCAGGCACGCAAGGGGCCCTTCTACTCTCTGCTAGGGTGAAAACTGAGTGTTGGGTTTTGACGGCTTTGTGTTTTCCTGGGATTTAGGTGGTGCTCGCGCTTGCGCAGTGCGGTGGTGACGTCGCGGCTAGCGTGCTGAACGCGAAGGATGAGGAGGGGTGGGCGCCGATTCACTCCGCGGCGAGCTCCGGCAACTCTCAGATCCTCGACATCCTGCTTGAGCGAGGTACGAGACCAGCCCGATACGTGTCGGCGGCGAACTGTACTATTTCTGCTACGGATTTATATATATTATTTATAAGATTAGTTGGTGCAAAATTGGTAGTACATGACGGGGTCGATGTATTGATGTTTTCCGATAACATTGTTTCTACGAACAGTTTCTGAAAATTGCAGTAATTAGTGCAAATTTGAGCATCATGTCTGTTTCATATGACAATGCAAACCACACAGTATTACTTGCTACTATAGGTTACTTATTTGGTTCTTTAGCTAATTTGACTGATTTATTGATGTAGTTTTGAATAGTAATTTGATGCGGTAACATAGTGGTTAATGGACATGTGATTGCTGTAGACTGTAACATTTCAAATCGATATTTGCTAACGGTACCTTGTTGCTCATGGCTAAAATCATCATGGATATTGCTCCTGGCTGCCCATGTTCTCCTATTGGTTCTTATATGCAGAACTTCCATGTTTCGTGTTTTTCCTTGTTTGTGCATACTGGACAAGGAAATCTCACATCCATGGCTATAGCAAAGCATGGTATCTCTTGGTTTCTTCTTTTTTGGAATGATATGGTTGATTTACTCTTACGGCAGTAGACAGATAGTTAGGTATTTATGGAAACAGGAGCATGGTGCTTAACACATTAATGGGCACATAGCTGCAGTAGGCCTGGGACATTCAAATAGATTTTGGCAGTTTTGTGTGGGTCAATCATCTGACTATCTGAGGCATGCGGTGCTTGTTTTTACTTCTTGGGTATCCATTTATAGTGCTATATCAGTATATTGTGCTATTTTTCCCACATCCTTGTGTAAGTTCCTATGTTGAAGATGCTGATTATCCTACAGAAGTAAAATGAGGCGAAAATTGCCCGAACAGGACTACTTTCTAGAGGATTGCTGATTTTTTTTTCCTTGAATAAGCTTTCTGATGAATTCCTATTTTTCACTTGTCCACGAATGTGCCAGTAATGGTCCACTACAGCTTACTCAGGTCAACAATTCCATTTTATCACAAACTTATCTTTTGGAGAAAGAATTGTGAAGTATTTTAGTGTCTAATACACCCTAGTAGTATTGCTTGTTATAAATTATAAGTATTATGCCACTGTATTCGAAAGTGAGTTCGTGTTCCATCTTCCCAGTTGGATTTATTTTTAGGGAAAAACAGCAGTAGTTTTCTCTATATATACCTTTTGTTTTTCTCGCAATAAGTGCAATCATAAATTTGCAATACCAGGTGCTGATGTTAACCTGGTTACTGATGGTGGCCGAACTGCTCTCCATTATGCTGCTTGAGTAAAGGGAGGCTTAACATAGCTGAAAAACTAATAGCCCATGGTGCTAATGTCAACAAGAAAGACAAGGTTTGTATACTTTCAGCAATTTAAAATAATGTGCAAATGGCCTTCTTTGGTGGTGAAACTCACATCCAAAAAAGAGTAAAAGATATATTGAGTTTATCATGTAATGACTGAACATAGGTTTAATGCTCCAGCGGGCAGTTGATATCTATGAGTTTTGGTTTTCTTCTAAAGTCGATCTTTTTGGTGACCAAAACTTTGCTAGTGTTGAGTTTGAGATGGAAATATGTCTGTAAATGTTGAAGCTTTTTCTGTCCTGATGAGGTAATGCAACAGGCAAGACCAAGATCCCTTGAATTCTTAAAATCGTTAATGTTTCACATATCTAATATTTCTGGTGAGTATTTGGTTTGCTATGGTTCATTTGTTGGGCTATCCTTGGCCTCTATACCAGTTTGGAGAAGAAATAATAACCAGGCAAATTTATGTGGTTAGTTATAGTTGATTTTGTGAGACTCAGAGATGTGCTAGATCCTCTCCTCCGTGTGGCGTAAAAATATGTTGCTTGCTGTTATGCTATCGCATATGTCTCTACGTTGTGCATCATCGTACACTTGCAGTCGAGAACAAAACTGATTTGCTGAACATGTGAATCTCAACTGTTTTCAGTTTGGCTGCACACCCTTGCATAGAGCTGCCAGCACAGGAAATGCAGAGCTGTGTGAATTCCTCATTGAGGAAGGCGCTGAAGTTGATGCTGTTGATAAGATAGGACAAACACCTCTGATGCATGCTGTTATATGTGAGAACAAAGGGGTATGTTATTCTGGCTTCATTGCATCAAAGTTGTTGATATGAATGCAGTGGGTAATTTTTCAATGTCTTGCTCACATCCATCTGTGAAGTAACATTGCCTTCTCCGTGCTTTTCTTATTTAATGAATTGATGTGTTCCAAAGTGCATCTTTATTGCCCATCTATGTTGCTTTTGACACTTCATTATGATGATTATAGCCTTTTCAACTTGTTATTAACTGGATAGACCAATTAGTTTATTTGGTGGGTCACTGCCTTCTGAATATCAACGGGTGTTTTTTTTTTTACTTGGAAGTTTGATTTGGTTTAGACTTGACTGGTTTCAAGGTTACTGCCTTCTGAATAAAGACTGCCTATACATACTTTTACTAATTTTTGCTCCTACGAATGTATTACAGGTTGCTCTTTTGTTAATTAGACATGGTGCTGATGTTGATGTTGAGGACAAAGAAGGCTACACTGTCCTTGGTCGAGCATCGAACAGCTTCAGACCTGCACTGATTGATGCAGCCAAGGCAATGCTTGAAGGTTGATTTTGTGCTCTGCTCAAAGATAATGGAAGGTGTGATACGAGAAACTGTTCAAAGTGTTAAGCTTGTTCTGGTGTAAACAAAGGGGCTCTCTACAGAATCAGACTGACCTTGCTAGAATTTTGACTCTCTATTTGCCTTTTTTATTTCTTTAACCTTGAGACTAACATCTCATCAGCTAAGGTTTTGTTCTCCTTTTTTTTGGTTGATGATGGCCTTTGTTCCTCTCGGTGTGCTCGATGATAGGACAGTCCTTGAGTGGCAACTAGCAACAAATTTCCTTGCCTTGTTAGCTTTAAGCTAAACTTCAGATATACTACTGGATTGTTTAACAGTATCGTCATGTCAACAAAATGCGTTCCGGAAGATTTCTAGTGTGCTCGGCTGCACATTGCTTAATTTGGTGTGGGTGTCGTTCATGATTGGCTTGGTACTCAGTTGATGTTCAAGCTGAAGAGGATTGGTGCTGGCTGCAAGTAAATCACCGGATTGGCTCGTCATTTGTCACCAATATACGTTTTCTGAAGTTTTCTGGAGTGCTCGCTGAACACTGCTTAAATTTCTCAACAAAATTCGTTCGTACTAGTTGGGTTCGGTACCGAGCTGAGGTTCAAACTGAATCACCGGAAGAGCACTATACGTGCCGTGGTTTCCGCAGCAGACACCAGCATTGCAAACAAGGAAGCGTGCAGCGTGCTTTTGTTGATGCCACATAATTAGGCTTCATTGACGCGTGCCCGAACAACCCTGCTGCTTATGGGTCCACCGTCTCCGGCCTCAGGCCTCTAGTGTGTCCACAGTCTCATAGCGCAACCCTGAATTCCTGGGAAGTGCGGTTGCTTCCTGTGACGGCCTCTAGTGTGTTTTGTGCGCTACGCCGCTACTAGTAAGCGTCAGGCGACACCTTATGCAAATGACAGCTCAATCACAGCGATGGCTCGAGCAGTTGAACATTTTGGACGCACACGGAATTTGGGGATTTCTTGCGTGGATGAGCATGGATAAACGGCCAGACGGCCGGATATGGATAATATAGGCTGGATAGTTGCGGGCAGTTACCTTTTGTGCTTGCTTCAGCCTTGTAGATCCCACCACCCACCACCTGCTCACAATCAAGACCATGTGATGTGTGCACGTGCTCAGACTACGAGATAACAGGAGTCGACATGCCCGCTGCCGCTTCGCTGGCTGGCGCCTGGCAAGCGGCACCTTGGGCTGCAAAACTACGAGAGATAACAGGACCCTCGACATGCCGGCGGACCAGCACTTGGGCTCCAGATGAACGCTATGCTGCTTTGTGCCTGAAACTTGTGCGCATTGTGCAGCACCTAGCATAGCAGTAGACCAACCTGTACCTAAAATCAAAAGCGCAAAGAAAGCAGCATCGATTCGGGGTATTTTGAAGCTTGTGCCGAAGGATACCCCGCGCAACACCAAAGTTAATCCGTTGTCGGCACGGCGGAAGCGCTCACCGGGGTCAGCGATCCATGCGAGAAATCTGGCTGCTCCGGCACGGGCACGCCACACGACCCGGCTCCAGGTCAGGTTTGCTAACCAGTCGCCACCTGATCTTTTCCCCTCTTCAACGTCGATACGCAGATGCATCGCAGTTCGTGGTTGCATCTGACTCTTCCAAGAAGATATGTGCATGGCTTTGATTCGTTTGATTTTGATTGGTCACTTGCAGTAGCCACCTGAACGCAGCTCTGCAGGTCCATGGACAGATTCAGGTTAATGAAGCAGTCATGGGGTTAAAAGCCGAAACGTTTTAAAGGCGAAAGATCCCATTACCAAGATCCAAGATCAGTACAGTCTCAGCCACCAGATTTAATTCATATGGTGACGGCTGACAAAAGCGTGTTCAACCAAGATCATCTCTACCAAAAATAGCCCCGACAAAAAAAAAAAAAAAAAATGGCATCGTTTATAACCGTTTTGAACAATTATCATACTCAAATTTTGAATATTCAAGTTTTTCCACAACATATTGATCCCTTTTCTACATAATTAACAGCCAGTCAAAGTAAAATAATGTGACTTTTCGACCAACCGGAATCCATCTAAAAAAAAAATTACTATACGCTGATATCAAGCTAACGGGGTGTTTTCACTTTGAGCGCTAGAGGGGTGGCGGCGTCGTCGCCCAGAATCCACAATCCAGTGTTGAACGGAATCAAAAAGGAACCCAAAAGTAGAAGAGATTCTTTTATCTCCATCCAAATCAACAAGATGAAAAGGCTAAAGTTACTTTCGTTCTTCACACTTTGCCCAGAAAAAAAATCAATCTCAGCTCAATCAATCGCTTTCGCAGATCCACACCACTAATTTATGAATCCAACACACACTAGCTCCTCTTCAGAGCTCAAACACACTAGGGAAAAGAGAGATCGAGGGGCCGGCCGGGCCGGCAGCTAGATTCTTCCCAGCCAGAGTGCTAGACCATCCTGAGGAGCGCGGCGAGCACGGCGACGGCGGCGTAGACGACGGGCGCGTGGGACCTGGCGAAGGCGGCGGCGATGGAGCGGTCGCTGGCGGACGGCGGTGGGGACGGCGGCGGCAGCTTCTCGGTCTTGATGGCGAGGCGCATCCCGCCGAAGCAGTAGCCGTAGCTGCAGATGAAGTAGTAGGTCTTGGTCTCGTTGAGCTGGAACGCGAAGGTACGGCCCTTGCTGTAGTTGTAGATGGCGTTGCTGGAGTCGCACTTGTTGTACCCGGTCTCGTCCACCTGCACCACGTCCGCCTGCCCCGCCGTGTAGTAGAACACTGCGTGCCGGCGTCGAGGCGGAGTCAGATCAGAAGCTCAGATCTGAGAGAGAAGAGGAGGCCAAGGAAGCGCAATGCGTGGGTGCGGGGAGCCGGGCTTACCCAGCCAGTCGTCCTTGTAGAAGGGGCCGTGCTCCTTCGGCCAGTCGGTGTAGTTGACGTTGGGCTTCCAGTTGATGCTGAACTTGTTCGCCGCCGCCCTCTCCGGCAGCGCCGCGCACGCCGCCAGCACCAGCAGCGTCGCCGCCGCCGCTACGCTGGCTCGCCCCATCACTCCTTCCCCTCTGCTGCTGCTGCCTCCTCCTCCTCCTCCTCTAAGTCTAAGAAGAATGGATCAGCAATGGCCGGACCGCCGGAGCAGTGCCGGTGGCGTTCGTTTCTAGCCTCTTTGTTTGAACTCGCTAGTGAGCTGAGCCGGGGGAGCGTGCGTGAACGCGTGACTTGCGAGTGAGCTGGGGCCAATAGCGGTGGGGCGCCGGGTGCGGCCCAATTAAAGGCGCGGGGCACATGGGAGCGCCCAGGCCAGGTTTCATCGCGGCCGTCCGTCCAGTGCCACGGCGGCGTGTCCCGGTCCGTCGCTCGTATTTCGAAAACTTGGGTATTCCCGGGAGGGTGGTATATCTGGTGGGAACGCCGGAAAATTGTACGTGGTGAACCTGTTCAGAATCCGACAAGAGCAGGCATGTCAATAGCGACACTTACTGCAAATTATAAAAGAGCAATGAAGAAGCCGAGCAAGAGAGTGGAGAGCTGGAAGAAACCTCCGGAAGGAAAACTTTTGATGAATGTTGATGCAGGATATATGGCGGAATCGAGCACCGGTAGTACTGGAGCTATTATACGAGATTCCTCTGGAGCTTTCATCGGCGCAAGGTCTTCCTATTTTGAAAATGTTGCTGATGCAGGAACAGCAGAAGCAATGGCGCTCAAAGAAGGTCTTATGCTGGCTCAATCTTTGGGGTGCAATCGGATTATGATTGAATCAGACTGCATGGAGGTGGTTGATACTATGAAAGAAGGCATGGCTGCGACAGTGGGTGCTCCAATCTTCGATGAGTGTTTCTCCTTGTGGCAGGACTTTGATTCTATTATTATTAATCACTGTAATAGAGAAGCAAACGTGTTGCCCATATATTAGCTAGAGTTGCTTTGCAAAGCAAATCGTCTTGTAATTGGGTCGATGAACCCCCTAGTTTCATTCTAGGAGCCTTGGCGAACGAAACGATGTAATCTATTATCCAAGATCAATAAATATATATATATAAATGGCTTAACTCAAAAATATATATATAAAAAATATATTTTATGGGTATTTAATGATACTATTTTGATGTTTTCAATTCTATTGTTTTTTTCCTATAAGTCTGATCAATTCTGAAAAATAATTATTTTAAGAACACCAACCTAGTTTCGCAAAAAAAAAAAAAAAAAAAAAAAAAAAAAAAAGAACACCAACCTAATAGGTGGAATCTAAATCATCGAAGCTTCTATTGTATATCCCACCGTAACACTTTCGCATCACCTTGGATTTGCATTCAGCATTTGTCCTTTCTAAATGGGCAAAAATATAGAAATACTATATTTTACAACTATATGTAGGTTTCATGGTTATTTTGCCGATCTTATAATTTTTCACTATCTACTGTCTAGCTTAGAGCAGCTTTTTATAGCTCATCGCTGACACCATTTTTAAGCATACACCAAAACCAAAAGGTTCTAAAGCTCGTTGCTTCGACCAATCCAGTTCGTTTGAAACCGTTAGTTTTTTTTTTCCACTTTTGATCATAGAGAATCCGATAGTTTGGACAAGCTTTATGTCAAATTGCGTAACTTTTGCAGAGACAGATTTGTTGGAACCTGCGAGGTCAAAAGCCTAAAAACAGTGCCAACAGCGTGCTCTCCGCAAAAACTTTTGCCATATTTTTTTTTTTCCTTCTCTCCCTTTTTTTTTCCTTCTCGGTTTGGTTTTAGAAAGATCGTTGCCGTCTCGATCTTTCATTGCAAATCCATCTGGCCTTTGGGCTTCTTGGGCTCACTATACCAAAACTAAACCTAACGGGCTTCCAAGGTGGAGTGAGCTCGGCGGACATATAAGCCCACGACGGCGAGACAGAGTAAGCTCGATCCGTCCTTGTGATTCCATACCGTACCAAGTACCAGCACCACCAGCGCAGGGTCAGAATCCTCGCACCCCTCAACAGTTGTCAGCCACAGTACTTGGCCAAGAAAAAAGCTGCAGGCAAAAGTACGGTCGCCATCCCACAGTGCCATTCTTTCAGCAAAACGAGAGAAAAACAACAGTGGGCCTGTTTGGATCCTCTAATCTTGGTTAGAGTTAGAGTTACTTTCTAACTCTAACTTCTAACCTAACCCCAAGAACTCTAACCCATGTAGGCGGTTTGGATGGCGGGGTTAGAGCGAGGGGTTAAAAGACTTTTCCAATCACTTTTCTAAATTGTGTGTGCCTTTAGGTTGGTGGGCTCTACCAAAATAACCCAAATATCACCCCCTTGAGGGGTTACTTCTTTTTGGTGGGTTAGAGCCAAAATAACCCAATCTAACCCATGTGTTTGGATGCTTTTGGGTTATTTGGACAAAAAATAACCCAATCTAACTCTAACCCAGCATCCAAACAGGGCCAGTGTCCGCGCCCTTCAAGCACGGCACCGGAGAAAGATTTTGCAGCCGCCGCAAAAGCAGCAGCAGCACGGGCATCTCCGCTATTTCTACTTGTATCACTCTCTTTTTGTGTGGGGGAAAAAATGAACTGAAACGCCTGGCGTAGGCTCAAGTGGCGCCATCACGCCAAAAGCTTTCTGTTGGTTGTGGCAAGACGCGGCCGCCGAATGCCCGCGTGGTTATCTTAAGGCGGAAGATTTATCTTTCTCGCATGGAGCGGTCGCTGCCGGGCGGCCGGATTCTCCTCTGTTCTGTTTTTCTTTTGTTTTCCCTTTCCCGGTGCTGGATTGGATTGGATTGGATGCCCTCTCTCTCTCTCTCTCTCGTGGGCAGAGGGACATTCGTTGGATCCGAGGGCGAACCACGTGTTGGCTTAAGTGGTGTGTTTGCATAGGTAAACCAAAGTGTTAGTACTAGTTGTCAAAAAAAAAAGTGTTAGTACTAATATTACTAATATATCATGGTCTTTAGGGCATGTACAACCCGTCTGTACGAGGCGTCTGTATAGTGGTTGTTTTGCGAAAAGCCCCCCGCCTGCTCCTACCGACGGCCTGCGCGTCGCCTCCGGAGGCGACGCCTCTGTCCCGTTCCCAGAGGCCGAGCCGACGCGCAACGACGCGTTGTACAGCCCGTCGTCTCGCATCGCCGCGGCGCGCCGGATCCAGCATGCCTCCTCCTTCCCCGCCAAAACTCGTTCCCTCCCGCGCACCTCCTCCTTCCCCTGCCAAGCACACCAGAAGCTCGCCTCCTTGAAGGGAGGGAGGGGAGAAAGCGTAGCACCGGCCTCGACCCCGCCGTCGGGAGGAGGAGGCCGCCATGGTCGTTGGAAGGAGGAGGCCACCGGGAGGAAGAGGCCACCATGGTCGCCGAGTGGTGGAGGAGGCCGCCATGGCCCGCGCTGCGACTCCTGGAGGCAGATCGAGGCCAGGCTCGCGCAGATCGAGGATGGTGGCGTTGAGGACCGTGGCTGGTAGTCGCCGTCGCCGTCGCCTCCAACTCCGCGACCGTCTTCTCCGTCCTCTTCACGCTCTCTCCTTGCGTCGCCCTGCAGCTCGATCTGGTGGTAGCGGGCCTCAAATCGACGGCGGCGAAGGCCGATTCGGCGGCTGCAAAGCTCGATTCGGTGGCTGCAAAGCTCGATTTGATGGTTGTGAAGCACGATTCGATGCCTGTGATGGTTGATTTGGTGCCGGGGGCTAGCTGCTGCAGAGGTGTTGCTTGGTGGGATGCGGCTGGTGGTGATCCAGTTTCTCTTGTCTTTTGTGCGTTCAACAGCTTGGAGTTTTTGTTCCTGAAAATTGCAGAGTTCCTGTTTTGATCTCTGGAATTGCACAGCAATATGTGTACTTGGGTAGGATTAGCATCCAATAGAAACTGTCTCTAGATCAGTTTCTTTGTTACCAATCTCTGAAACTATGAAAGCTATTTTTTTCTGAATGTGAAACTGATTGCCAGGCTCGGTTTTGCACTAGTATCTTTTCTGAATGCTACCTGCTACTTAATGGTACCATCTACTTGAATTTGCATCATTTTTGGATGCTACCTGTGAATCTAAACAGAATGTTTATTGTGCGCATAGAATGCTACCTTGTACTTCCTCCAAATTCCGAATTATAGTTCGGCTTTTGAAAATTCATTTCTTTTTACTTTCTTATGTATCACAGGCGTAGTGTATAACCAGGTGCATAGCAAAAAATCAATGTAACTAGAAAAGTTCAAAAGTGAACTCTGATTTAAAACGGAGGAGTACGTGTTTAGCTACTGATGCATTTGAATGTTACTGAATGCTATCTGAATATCCCACTGATGCTCCACTATGTGAATGTGAACGTGATTGTGCTCCACTAGTATAATATAATATAATTATTATATTAATGGTTCCTAAAAAATATTGTAATCATGCTATTATTTTGTATTCATATTATTCTATCAAATAGCCACACAATGATATACACAAATACATTTGTAGTTGATCTTAAGCTCAATGCAAAGCATTAAATAGCTTATAGACGGATTCTCTGTCTGTGGATTGTATGAGCTGTCTGTGCATTTGTCTGTATGATAAATTCGAGGTTATACAGACGGCAAGCGTCTGTAGGTTGTACATGCCCTTATGACCTACTCCCTCCGTCCCCCCGAAGTTTATCACCGCGGATTCCGTGCCATCTTCTTGAAGCTTCGTCTTATTCAAATTTTTTTGCACAAATATAATTTATTTTGTTACGACTTATTTTATCAATGAAGATACTTGAATATTGATTAATTTATTTTATGATTTACATAAATATTTTGAATAAGACGGACGGTCAAATATGAGGTTCAAAAAGTCAAAAACTAACGAACTCCATAGGGACGAGGGAGTAGCGTAGTCTTGTGGAGATGGATCTAGTACGTGTTTCAACTGAAGGGTCAATTAGATACTCTAACTTGGTTAAAGTTAGCTCTAAACTAACCTAACCTTAGAGATGTTTGGATGGAGGGGGTGGATTGATATTAAATGTCTTTTTATAATAGTTTGGTGTGCGTGGAGGGAGAGAGAAAATACACTTTTTAGTGAACCTAATTTAAACTAGCCTCAATTAGGACCTCTCAGGTAGTCTAATTTTTTTGGATGAGTTAGATACAACGAGCCCCACTCTAACCCTTTTGTTTGGATTTTTTTAGGTTAGTTGAGCACAAACTAGCTCAAATTAACTTTAGCTTCTGCATCCAAACAAGCCCGAAGTCTGTAAAATTTCTACTATCCCCGAGAGACGTGTGTTTCATGGCTATTTCACCAAGCATCTTTTTTTTTAAAAAAAAATAATTGTACTACAAAACATAAATATGAGTATTTATATATATATATTTAACCACATTCAAATTTACTAAGCTCACGAAAATAAGATGTGCGTTATTTTTTTTGCCATAAATAAGTCCAGAATATAGAGCTGCGTAGTATACAACCAAAACTGCCAAAATATTTGGTGTGATCGAGCGGGTCAGGGCGACGCAGCTTTGGCCAGTCCGGCCTCGGCCTCTGCCTCTGCCTGCGCCTGCCACAGGACTTGACTGTCCGAGACTGCAGCCCTGTCAGCCCTGCCCTGAATCCATCAGTTCTTTCTTTGACCCAAGCGCGCCGCGGAACCGGTCCAGCGGTCATGCCTGAGCGAGCGGCCCGCCCGCCCGATCGCCACCGGTCCACCGCGCGGCAAGAGTCTGTCAGGTTCTGGGTCCCCCGTGTAGGCGGGACAGGGACAGGGACAGCAGCTGAGGGGAATTAATACGTAACCTAAATTTGCCAGTTCTAATCAGGTAAGCAGGGCCCTCTTGCGAAGTCTACCGGATCTCGTGATCCATGGCGTCCAGGTTAGATGGATCTCAGGGATGATCCATGGCGTTGGGAATATAAATCATCGCTTTTAAGTTGTTAAGTTTGTAAATATAAAAATTATATGAGTAGATTTGTCTTAAAAAAATACTTTGCTATAAATATTTTTATAATAATAAGAGGTCAAAGTTGTGTTTTAGATAAAGATATCTGGTCCGGAGTGACACTGTAGATAGATACACTTTCCTCCTCGTGGCCTACTTGCACATTTGATAAGCGTCGAGTGTAATCCATCATCCATCTGTTTTACTTGCTTATTATCGTTGTACCAGTAGTTTATTATACATAAAAATCATTCTTGTGATCTGGTCTCGCGCGCAGCCCGAATATACGCACGCAGTAATCCTGCGATGAAGCTATGATTTGCGTCCTCTGAACAGTTAGGATCGATCGAGATTGCAATATTCAGAGCAGCAGACTTGACGTACTACGGGCGTGAAGAATCCTTCCCCCGACCCGATCAGCAGACGCATGCTGGCGACATGGAAAGGCAAAGATAAAGCTAGTAGTACTCAACAAAATGCTCATCACTGGTGGCCTTTGCTCCTTTACCTTTCCTCTCTATCGTTCCCCATCAGACTATCATCAGGGGCAGCATCCACATGAACCCTAGATAGATCTGCCGGACCCTTTTGACCCAACCAACCAACATCAATGACCACCTCGTAAAAGGAGAGGAGCCATGTAAAAAAAGGCTGCGACGCAAAGCTAGGTACTCCACGCGTCACCCCATGGCGGGGCCCGGTAGTCAGTCCCTCTCTATGGCTCAGGCTCAGGCGCGGGCCGCCCGCCAGTGACAGTGGCTACTGTTCCTCACGTCGTAGCCGAGCAGATATAATTACACGTTGGCCGCGATGGAAAGTGGATCGATTGCTTGCGCCGCTTTCCTTGCGATGACGAGCCTTTTGGGGTTGGGTCGTCGCCCGCGCACTACCAAATCACCTTGGAGAAAAAGGAAGCACAACCAATGCTCTCTACTCCAGGCAAACAATTGGCTCCGATGACCACTAGTCAAGGATATTTCTACTCCCAGAAAAACAATGGGCCCCGTCCCTTCCGGCGAAGTATCAGCCAAATTACCAGCACAAATGCAGACGAATGAGGTAGTAACTTGGAAACTTAACGTGCCGTAACATCGGATGCCACAGGTCAACTTTTCCAACCCCGGGCCCCGACCGACCTAACGGGTGCATTGAACTGGTACAGCTACACAGATCGGCGTTATCCGCGTCAATCAAAAAGACGATGGGCCAGAGCGTGGTCGCCGTATCATCACTCATCAGGTCTCTCGGTGCAAGGGACGCGCGCGCACGCACACACGGACACGGTTTGTATGTGTGGCCGGCCGCCCGAGACCAACCCACCTCACACGTGCATCGGAATCCACTTACCCCCCCTCTGGAACCCAGACGCGGGCGCGCCGGCCACAGAAGATCCGGGCCACCGTATCGCCGTCTCCAGCTTGCCGATCGAGCCGGCGCTGATTTTCTTCTCATCCCCAGTGTGTAGATTCCACGTCCCCTGGATTCGGCGATTCGCACTCGCGACGCGGACGTTGAAAAACACGAGACGCGCCATGCCCCCCACCCCCTCGTCACGTGGGCCGCCGCGTCGACGCGATGAGCCGGCCGGCCACGGCCACGTGGCGGCGGCCGGCGGGCAGCCGATTCGAACCAAGGAGACGCGGCCGGCCGACCGGCCGCCCAGAAAATCTCAGGCAGGAGGAAAGGGATTCCCGCGTGTGTGCTCCTGATGGGAAACGACGGCGTGGAGTAGTACTACTGCTAGTACTAGGAGAGGTGAAACATATCGCAGGGAGAAAAGAAACTTCACTGTTGGTATCACTAAGATAGCAATACAAGAGGACAAAGAGCACGATCTACGCAAAGCAGCTGGGTGCTCGCTCCGGCCGGCGCCCATCGTACGAGCCAGGATTCGCGAACAAGTACGTACTGGGCGGGTACAGCAGGAGATCTGATGTTCCACCCGGAAGGGCCGGAACCAGGAACAAGTGGGCAGCATCTGGGCGGGCCAGCCAGCTCCAAGTCAAGCCAAGGCTCCAGACGAGTTGGTTGCTTTCACAGATTTAGGGGCGCCGATGCCAATGCCAGCCATAAAAAATTTAAGTCGCGGACGTGTCCTACGACACGAGGGCACATATAACACTGCGGCACTGCCCGCGGGCCCCGCGGGCAGGGACCATGGCTGGAGGAGCCGGGCGTTCGGTGGCCATGCCCTGGGCATCAATGCGTGTGTGAGCTACTCGTCCTCTTGGCGCCAGGCGGTCTGGGGGGGTCGCTGCTGTGCGTGAGTACGCGCAGGCAAGGCGTCGAGCGAGACGAGCCCGTTCGTGCAGGAGATGAGGAAGAGAGCCTCCAGGCTACAGGGCAAGGCATGGAGGCTTGGTCGCTTGCACAGGAAAGTGTGAGGCTGCTGCCTCCTGCACTAGGTGGTCGTCCTGCAGTGGAGATCTAGGGACGGTTCTTTCCGTTTTCTTGCTTTCTGTTGTTAATAGCGTAGCAGCTGCTCTCTCCTCTTTCTCCTCTTTTACATCGACAATGCACATGTTCCCTGTTCGTAGTGGTAGGCCGAGCTGCGTGTGTAACTGTAACCTGGTCGAATCGACTGTTTCATGCAGTAAAACTTTTTTGACATTTGGAACCCATTTCGACATATCCAGCCGTATTTTAGAGGACATCATGTGCCCGTCACCTGTTTGAATATATTTTGCAAACACTCTCCCCGGCCGATACAAAGTAAATCATATTCTAGACTAGAGATGTTTAGTCAAGCTATTTTAATTTTAAACAAACATCATACTAGTATCACTAGATAAGCTATGAATATATTTTCATAAAACTACTGATTTGGTGTTATAGATATCATAACTCATCGCGATAAAGTTAGTCAAGTTTAAATAACTTAAATTTAGGATAATTTTATAAGTTGATTTATTGGGAACGTAGAACTAGAGGTGTAATTATTAGGTGAAGTCAAGATATTTAACTCCATTAGAATCACCTCCTTTATCCTTTGTTTTGTTGGCCTTTACGATGGGTGGAACATGGACAAGAGTTTAAGCCACAAAATCAACATATCACAATTCATTGATCTTATAATTAGTGCTATAACGTTTATGACCACGATCTCTTATATAGTACATATTGAAACATGAGTATTTATATGTGAAGGTCTTTGACTTTTATGTTTTAAGTTTGACGTCCAATTGCTTTTTATTCAAAAATTTGTGCAAATTTTTATTTCTTGGCAAGACATGACGTTGTTTTGTTAATATAAAATCTTCAAAAATAGCTTAAATTTGATGATATTTGCATAATTTTTTTGAATAAGGCGAGTGGTCAAACTTTAAGTTTTAAAAGTCAAACGAAAAGCACGTGGAGGGAGTAGCAATTCAAACATGAGTATGCATATTTGAAGGTCTATGTGCTTACTATGTCATTGTTTTTAAAGCGAGCACGTCCAATTGCTTTTTATAGTGGCACGCGTGTAAAGCAGAGGAACAAACTAGCATGTCGATACATGGCAAGACATGACCGATGCTGCTGCCATCTCACAGAAATCACCGTTACTTCAGAGCAAAAACATGAATAAAAAAAAATGTCTTTTCTATGCAAATGGATAGACGCACCCATACAAACTATAATTAAAGCTTTTTAAAAACGTTGATTTACTTTATTACATAATTATCTACTAAACATAGCCTATAATGCAAAAAAAAAAAATAGATGCAGATGTAAGCCCCCTCCCTCCCTTTGCCACTGGAGGGAGTAATAAGTAATAACCAATTCAGTTTTTTTGTTAGGCTTTGATGTGTAATCACCGTACATGAGACGTTGACCGATCACCGTACGTAGTTAAACCTGTACTCTACTCGTACTAACACCGTGCGTGGTCCTGCTATTGAAGCACGCCATCTTTTTTATTATGTACTGGCACATGTGTTTGACAGCCTAACTTATCTCGAAATATGCCAACATGCATCAATCCACACATTACCCGTCACTGCAAACCATCTTCTTTCGGACGACCAACATTTGTGGGTATCGTTCTCCCGGGCAATGCAAAGAGGTTGGTTGCTCGTCGCAAGCAACTGGAATTTCTGTCGGTGCCTTTTGCCTGGGCAGGAATTTCACATGGATTCCGGATCTGGCAATGCTCCATTTGTGCTTTGCTTGGCCACACTTATCGGATGGATGGAATTGATTGAAGCCGACTCAACAGTTCGACGCCTTTCTCCACCTACTACCATATTATCAATAAAATATCTATCTAGAAGCGAGAAGTTACCATTTCTGCTGACAGTTACTGTAAGTACTTCCAGCAGAAGTGATTAATTACCCACAGACTCTAGCAAACCATTTCAACGGTAACACTAGGCATGTGAGTAGAACAAGCATCATTTCCGAAGAAGCTGAGACTGATGAAGATGACAAAAATCTCCGCTGCCATCACCCTGTGGCGTGTGGTCACACGTTCCAGTCAGGGTGGTTAATGTAACGATGGGATTAAGACCCAGATGATGATGTACGGAGTACTAGTACGTGCGGCCGTCTTTATTCCTTCTCGCAGTTTCCTGGTGAGCCTATGAATGCGAGTGACGTCCCTTGGTCTCCAAGCATAACGTACCGTTGTCCACTGCCCGCTGGGACCCTCTCGCCATTAGTGCGATGCAACGCAGCCGAAACAATCTACCGGAGGAGTACAGCAGGAGCATTCCAAAGTTCCAAGGGAATCACCGATCGCTTGGGGATTGGGATTGGGACGGATCCTGGAGGAGGCTCGGACTGCGGCAGCAGCAGCCGCCACGACCGTCGTCGCCCACTGGTGCCGTGGTCGCGTCGTTCACCAGGGCCGTGGGATGGGATGGGCGCGGGAAGGAATAGGAAGGCGACACGCAAACGGACGACGGGACGGCGGATGCCGGAGTGAGGATTTGGATTCGCCCCCGTCGTCCTCTACTCCGCTGCTCCTGCTCGCGGAATCCGAGGTTGAAATGAAAAACCGGATCCCAGGCCTAAACCCGACACGAGATTACGGATCCTGTGAGTTGATTAGTGCAGTGCTCCAACAGTCCGTGCAGCATTACGGGAAGACACGCTGTCTCGCTCCTCGTGATCCTGGCAAAAGGGCGTGCGCTGGGGGCCCACAAGTCAGGCCCAGGTTGTAGATAGTTAGTAACTCACGCAACGAAAAGTCTTTTTTGGGCCTGGCTGGCTGCAAAAGTATTTTCCCTCGGCCTCAAGTCTCAGTCTCAGCGCCCGGGTGATTAGTGCAGTGTCAACAGTCCGTGCAGCCGGGAAGACACGCTGTCATGAGGTCGCTCCTCGTGGGGCAAAAGGCGTGCGCTGGGGGCCATTGGATCAGGCCCAGGTAGTTTTGGGCCTGGCTGGAGAAGGGCCTCAAGTCTCAGTCTCAGCGCCCGGGTGGGCCCCGCGTCCAGGAACTTTGGGGGCATCTGCGGCCGAGGCCATTGGATCGATCGAATACTGAGAATACAGTACAGCTGACTGATTGATTGTTTTCTCCAACCCAACTTTATTACCGTGCTTTATTATTAGTATCTCTCTCCCTGTTTCTTCTCCTCCTTCACTTGCTTTCATCAACTTTCAGTGTGCAGAGTGGATTGGTGATGTGCCTCCATGTGCACTGTTCATTGATCTTTTGCCAAGACACATGACATGACATGAAAGAGCACACGTACTGTAGTAGATAACCTTGATGACCTCATATAGCTAAGTGCCTAAGTTTCACTTGATCATAATAATCCATGATAAGTATCGCCTTGAAAAACTCTACTACGTACTACTCATTCTCCAGCTAGCGGCGACATCTGCCGGGCGGTACGAGCCAAGATCTTCTCGAGCTGTTGCTACCTCACCTGCCAATCGTTTTCATTTGTTGCGGGATCTGCAGCCTTCATCACAACAACCCATCATTCATTTATTTATTTATTCTAAATAAAAACAACCAATCATTTTTATTGCCGCAACCTAAAAATAAATCGGAGCCTCAGATCTCCTGGTTCGCATCGAGCAAGGTTGGTTGTGTTTTAGGTATTCATTAATTACGACGCCCGACTAAACATGTGGTGACAGAGATTATTGGGAAAGCGAGTGCTCGTGAATTCTGTGATCCAACCGCCGTTGAATTTCTGTGATCTAATCGCCCGTGCAAACAAGAGATTGGATTCACCAACACGAATGAAGAAAGTATCAAAACATAGCACTTACTACACACTATCTAATTGATGAATAACGAATTAAACCCTATATATAAATAAAATACAGAGATAAGTGAAATCCAACACTGTCAGTATGAGTAATTCGAAAAAGGTTCAGCGACAGTAGTACGGTGACCTAGCCGCCGGGCGGAAGAACTGGGTACGGACGCTGGCTGTAGCGGATCATGTGAGCTTGGTTATAAAAAAAGTGTCACGAGGAGTAAAGACGGCCGATTTTTTAAAGCTCTGGAAAGGAAGTTTGGTGCTGTGATCCTCTGGAGCAGCATGAATTTTTATATCGACTTGTTTCTCTCTCTCCCCCCACCAGCAAGCAAAGGGGAACCGGACAGATTCTCTCTCTCATGTCATGACGAGTCACAATCCCCTCCGGACGGAGTCAGTCTTTCTACTACTGTCACACGGAGATTAGTAATAATCATGGCACGAAAATTAGCTGATAAGTAGTACTTTGTTTCAATAAATTCTAATGGAACAGCTTGGTAATCACGGCTGATGATAATAATGATAATATAGTAGTTGTTCGGGTGGAGAAAAATTCTGATATCGACAGCAGCAGGTGGGGAGGGAGTCGGAGGAGGGAGGTGGGGAGGAAAAACAAGTGTTTTTTTTATTTGGATTTATTCTGATGAGAGAGAGAAAGCGAGAGATGGATGGGATAAAAGTGGGCGAGTGAGGAGGAAGGAAGGAAGGATCAGCAGAGGAGAGAGAGAATAAAAAGACCAGATGTCAACAAATCTGCCTGTCCTTGCACGTAGTTAGAAGAAGGTCGTTCCATTCCCTTCACTTCCTCAGAGGAGAGAGAAAGGAAGGAGAGAGAAAGCAAGGGGCGGGCAGTGCACATAACCAAACAACACCCATCCAAAAACCCCAAAAGGAGGAAAAAAGGAGAGAGAAAACCACGCAGTCGTTTGTTCAGACAAAACAAGAACAAGAACCCACCAGTACGCACTTCCCTCCTCCTCTCCCTCTCTCCTCCTCTTCCTCCTCCGCCCCTGGCCTGGCCTCGCCTGGCCCCATCAGATCCAATTCCTTCCCCGACCCCCATCCCGGATCCGCCGCAATTCCTTCGTGCGTCAAGCTCGATTGCTCCCTGCCCGTGGAATTTGCTCCTTTTACCCGCAAGAATCGCACCTTGGCCGGCGACTTTGGAAGGGGGGGGACTTGCCAAGGTTTGGTTTGGGGGCGCGCGTGCCGGGGCCATGGGCGTGCTGCTGCCAGCTAGGCTGTTCGTGCGCCGGATACTCAGGGTCGTCAGGCTCAATCCGCTGCAGCGCAGCGCCGCCAAGAGCCGATGAGGTGAAAATTTTACTCGCCTGGTTTTTCTTCTGCTACCGTTCTAGCTTCGGTGGTTGTGAAAAAGACGCAGCTTTTCTGCCTTTTTTTCTCTCTTCTTCTTTGAGCCGTCCAAGGTTCCGATTTTTCTTTTCTTTTCCGGGAATTGGGTTTCTGCTGCAATCGGTTCATGTGTCAAATTGGGGTCCGATTGACGGTAGGGAGCTGATAATTGCGTCTAAACCTTCGCAACCTTTCGGTTTCCATGTTTGGTAATGATGATAGGGGCGGTTGAGGGAACTGGTTCTTAGGATTTATCAAGTGCGTTCAACTGTCGCGGGTTGACTTGTCTTCTCTCCTTCACTTCCTTCCTGTCTCGCGAGTTGACGTCCAAATAACTGTACATGCATATATTCTTTTTCCTTGTCTTGGGCCTTCTGTCCTGTTTCGGTTCACCTTCTGTAATCTGTATGTTTGCTTGATTATTATGGAAAGGGGTAGTGTGTTTCGATCTTGCATTGGGCATTTTGTTTCTTAGATCTTCTACCTTACTCACTGCAGTGTCTTAATCATTTAATGGGCAGGTGATTCCTCGTGAACGCATTCAGCACAGCAAGTGACTATTGGCTGCTCGTCCAGTTGAGCAGGTCGAGCTATCCATTTAGCTCGACACTGTGAGCAACTGGAGATACGCATTGTGATTGCTTCTCCTGTGTGGCTTTCAAACATACTGCTGGTGTGCTGTGCTGTGTGAAAGTCACATAATCCACTTGGCTATATGCCAGGGTGGGTAATGTGAATCGGGGCTTGATAAATGCAGGCTTGTTAACTTGGTAATTGGTCAATGAAACCCAAATTCTTTAATGAATTCTTTTGTCCACTGTTACCCTCAGTTTGATATAATGTAGCTGGCCATTTCTGCTCCCTTCCAAAAGTTTCATGTTTTGTTGCTTATTAGAGCATCGTTTTTATATGGCAATATGTTTTGTTGCTTATTAGTGCATCGTTTTTATATGGCAATATATAGCTGAACATCTTTAAACTGTTTACGTAATATGTCTGCTTTTTTGGTGTGTAATGCCAGTAGAATTGATTGCTGATGCCAGTAGAATTAGGAATTAATAAGTAGTATCTGTTCATTACTGAGTTCATGTAAAGTGCCCTTTGTAACTGGCAATTGAATTGCAATTGGAGTTAGAGATCATGCTTGTAACTGAAATGTGCAAAGCTCCACAATAAAGTAGTGACATCCGGCTGAATGAAAGTTTGTCTATTCGTGCATATACTCTCAGTAATCATCACTAAATTTATCAGAAATTGGTGTTCTCTTGTAAGCTGCCAATTTCTTTGTTTCTTCTGTCAACCAATGAATAATACACACTTGTCTTTTTCCACAATTAAGCCAATATTGCAGAATCTTTTCTGTGATCTATTTTCTTATTTTTATTATTATTGAATTGACGGTTTGATTCACTGGCCTGTTGCACAGGTTTTCAACAAATATGGGGGCAAAAGTAGAAGGGGAAAGCTATATGCCTGGATATTATGCCACGGGGATCTCAATGTGGAAGCAAGTGGTAGGTGGACTCCATACTATGAGGAGATGACATCAAATGGCCAGTTATGCAATGGCTTCACAACAAGACCATCAAATGGTTATTCGGAATTTGACAAAGAAATACTCAAGCATCAAATGCTTGAACATGAAGCTGTGTTTAGACAACAGGTGAGTTTACCCAAATTCTAAGCAACACAGCACAACATATCATAATTAATTTTTCTTATCATTTTTTTTTTTTCTGTCAAGCCTCACAACCCACTCGCTATCCAGGTGTATGAACTGCACCGAGTTTACAAAATACAGAAGGATATGATGACACAACATCAAAGCAGAGAGATATATTCATACCCAACTTTGGCAGTTGCATCACATACAAATTCACCGTCACAAGTGCCACCAAACGGTGCAAAGATGATGTGGCAGATGCCAGTTCCTCCAGTGTCCACAACATACAGGAAAGCTGTTGGAGAGCATAATGATACAAACCAGTCCTCCATGAAGTTCCTTAGAGAAGGCAGCGTGCAGTCCTCTCCAAATGGATTTCTATCGAGCGATGCAGGTCCAAGAAGCAGACAAGGCACTTTTGACCTTCAACTTCCAGCTGATCATTATATAGATGACGATGACACGTCAGATAACAAGCCCATAGATTTCCTTGGTTTGGCATCAGATACAAAACTCAGGAATGATGCTGAGCTTACATTAGTTAGTGCTGATGGCTTGGGCAAGTTCGGTGATAATAGTTCGTCCTCAGGTTTGCGGACTACAAATAATCTTGGAAGCCGGCAAGTTACTGACCTGAATGAATCAAATACTGGCTTCTATATGGATAGAGCAAATGGATCAGTTTCCAGAGGCCTTCCGCATACCCTCAAGAACTCGTGGCACCAACCAATATTGAGATCAAACACAGCTAATTTTAGTTTCAGTAAAGAATACTCCAAAGAAAAGCACACAGATGAAGGTACAAGCTCAAATTTCTTTGACACAAGTGCGAAAATAACACACGAGGAGAAACCATCAATCAATAAAGGTAACAATAAGGTTCACTCATAACATCTTTGTTTTAGGCATACATTACTGGCTGCCGAGTTCTTTTCATGGTCCAGTATATCTGTTAATACTTAATATTGTAGTTACCATATTGGTCAGCTATGTGACAGTTTGTGGTAAAAGCATATGTGTTAGCTGTGGATTTTGGGAGGAAAATTGGTTTACTGTACTGTTTACCTTAACCATGGTTAACAGATGCAATAACATGCAAACTGTATCTTTTTACTATTTATCTTAACCATGCCAGTTCTTTTATTTGGTTCTGGGCATCTTTTTATTCTCCCTTTCAATCTACGGGTTTGCAGCATGAACATCCTGATAGGTCTTAGCTTATCTTTTCACTCCCAATGGTGGCCTGTGAGGCTGTGAGATGTGTGCTGTCAAATCTGGAATTGCAGGCTTCTCTAGTCTGTATTTGGCTGCGATCTGTACTAGAACAAATACTTACTTCTCTGTGGTCTACTGTTTTACCGAATCATATTACAGAATAGTTCTGTGTATTTTGTGTTTCAGTAATTTGTTCACTGAAATTTGTAATCCCTAGTTTCTTTCTCACACGTTAATTACTTGCACCTGTATTTTCAATAATCTTAGTCCTGTCTTATAATTGTTCTCTCTTTCTTCGACCCTCCAGGTAAACAAGTCAGCAGTATAACCTTTTTAGCACCCAGATATAATGATGCTGATCCTCCAAAATACTTCAAAGCTGCTGATGGGAGGCCAGCCAGTTATAACCAATTTCTTTACCAAGGTCAGAATAGTTCAGTTGGATGGACTGCACGAAGTCCTCTGGAGCCTTCTGTTATCAATAACTTTGCTAGAATTGACCCGCCCACATCATTGAATATGGGTACATTTACTGCCCCCATCTCTATTCCTCAAATAGACAATCCTTCAATTGTCTCCCCAATGGGTTCTTGCACAGCAGATCCAAGGAGCAGTGTTATCAATAATCCAGCTTTAATTCCAAGATTCAATGGATCGTCAGCTGTGAATTCGTACACCAGTCTTAGTGCTGTGACTCAGAGCATTGGAACTTCAATGCCAAAGCTGAAAAATGTGGATAACTTAGATAAACGCTATCATGGTTTTCCACTTGATTCTTTTTCGGTGTCCCACTCACGGCATCAGGCAATTTCAAGTAACCTGGAGCAAAAGAACTCCCAGAAGTTGGAAGATTCAGATCAACAGTCCCATGGCAAGGGTATGAAGAGCTTCAATTTGAATGAGACACTGTCAGATTGTCAGGAAGATGGTCTTGTAGAACAAGATGGGAGATGTGCTGCCAGTTTTCAGCATGATAAAGATGGGGGTCAGTATTCGGGATCTCTTGGCTAAAAAAATAAAGCTATGTCTGCTGATCCAACAGCTCTGAAGAAGCCAGGGAAAGTTTTTGGCCATTCATTTGGAACTACAATGGAGCTGAAAAATACTAAAGACCAGAACGAAGCAGCTGTGACAATTCGGAATTTGTCAGATTCTGCTTCGACATCTCTTGGCTGTGGAATTAAGAAGGATGGGCGTTCGGAAGACATTGTCGCTGGAACTCTGCTTGTTTGTAATAAAGCCCAAGTGCAGAAACATGTGCCTAAAGATGGACAAGCTTCTGACATCAAGAAAAGTGGAGGCCCCATCAAGAATTTCATCGATCTCAATGATGATGTACCAAATGATGACAATTCTGAGGAATCAGTAGTGTCACATGAATGCCAGGTGGAGCCTTCACAGAACAACCACCCCAAACGAGCATTTGTCATTGATTTAGAGGTGCCAGCTTGTGAAGAGGACGCTGCATGGGATTTTGATCAAGAATGTGCACAGCCTAAACTCTGCCAGGAAGTTGACGACAGCTCTGATACATCCGCTCTAGCTGCAGCTGAGAACATTGTAGCGTTGGCAAGGAATATGCCAACAGCTACAGAGGCTATGCCAACAGCTACAGAGGCATCTGATGATATGTTGCAGTGGTTTGCAGATCTCGCTGTATGGAACATCAATGACCTTGCTGAGCAAGTTGAACTCCAAGCTTGTACCAATGATTCCAGTAACGATGAATCAGATTCATTTGAATCCTTGACACTGAAGCTGGAAGAGACCAAGATTGAGGAGTACTGGAGCAGGCCACTGGAACCTGAAATCACCCGATGAACAAACAGTTTCAACTGCTCACCTTCTCACCAAGCCCAGAAGGGGCCAGCAAAGGAGACGACGGCAGAAGCGAGATTTCCAGAAAGATATCTTGCCTGGCCTTTCATCACTTTCCCGGCCTGAAATCATAGAGGATGTACAATTGCTCGAGGGGTTAGTCCAGGCTTCTGGTGGGTCCTGGGAGTCCAGTTTAACTAGGCGAGGACGTTATGGTGGGCGGACTAGAGGTAGGAAACCTCGGAAAACTGTAGTGACTGTAATTGTAGAAGAAGAAGAAGAGGAGGTCGAGGTTAGCCCACCGCCGAAACCTGCTGGCACTGGGGACTTAGAAGCCGATGATAGGGGTATGATTGGATGGGGCAGAACAACAAGGCGGTGTCGCAGAACGAGATGTCCATCAGGTAACAACATGGCTGCTGCGTCTTGAGAGAGGGTATTGCCAGCAAGCATTGGACTTGATTAGGTACTGGGTGGCTCCCAATTGTTATAGAGACTCCGATGGATGGACATGGACCGGTATAAGGTGATCACAGTCATGAGTGTACATACTGTCGGCCTATTGGCCTCGCCCCAACTTTCATGCTTTTGGGTCGAAACATGGTTTACGTTCTTATAATAAGTTCCGTAAATTAGCTGGTAAAGACATTTCTGCGACAGCATTGTATTAAGCTGTCCCAGGTTATGAGGTCCGGTATAAATTCATTGTGAGAAAAACTGCAATGCCTGTAAACCACCTTGATCTCTGAAGAATAGTTCATCACATGTGCAACAAAGGGTGTGAACGAGGCTCTATTCTTTTTGTAGCTATTTGATCTGCCTAATTGGCTGTTATTCAGCACGTGAAATGCTAATTTAGTGTTTGTTTAGCTACCCTGCTAAATCCGTGGATCGTCCAGGTCGCGTCCCAATGTTTTTTGTTCCCTTTCAGCCTGCATATGCGTCTGCTATGTATATATACTCCCTCTAAAATGAGAAACTACTTTGATAAAATATATATTAAAAAATATTAGTATTTATGGTACATAACTAGTATCATTAGAAAAATCTTTGAATTTAGTTTTTTAAATGAATTTATTTGGAAATTAAAATTTTGCACGTACGAAAACCAAAACTGACATATTTTGGGACGGAGTATATGACAAATGTTGTATTTGTTCAAATATTTCCCAAACTCCATTTGTCATATGCATTTTGAGCAGGGACTTGTTTAGCGGAACATTAGACGACTTGTTTGTTTAGAGACTTTACTAAAAGTCAGTTTAGCGCTAACAAAAAAAAACTTGTTTGGGCCATAAAAAAAACCTCATGGTTCAAAAACCACCGGTTAAGGCGGTAACTAATCTCACGGTTTTTATTGTTGTTTTGGAAAACATGGCAACTCATCATTGGTACCGGAAGACCGGAACTACTGGGCCTAATCCGCTTCAATACCTCGGCCCACGACGCGACGGGAGATCAGTTCCCCGTTCGAATTTCAGAGCCCTCCACTCCGAGGTCCTGTCGTTGCTACTCCAGGACCAGAGTCTCCACTCACAAGTCACAGCTTGCCCAGGTGCCGCGCTGCGCTCGAGACCCGTCGATGGCGAGGGCGAGGCGGAGGCTGTTGGGCGACGAAACCGCAGGCGCCGCATCCCGGGTTCGGTTCGCGCCCACCTCCAACAACTTGCTCGTCTCCTCATGGGATTCGGTGAGAGCTCTCTCCCCGCCTCGCGGTTCGTCGCGGCTTAGGCAACCCTTTCCTTGCCACTTCTGGTTGGGTCGAGTTTGAGGGAGATGCGAGCAATTCTAAATTCTTTTTGAGGTTTGGGGGTTCTAGTTTCAGTAAATCGTTCGGGGTTAAGCTCATTTTGGATTTCAATTTGGGCGCGCTCATCGATTTGAAATTTGGGGGAGTTCGTTGGCAGTCTCTGATAGGGCTTTGGGTCCGATTCGTCGCAGGGGCTGCGGCTGTACGATGCCGAGGAGGGCAAGCTCCGGGTCAACGTGGAGTCCAAGGCGGCACTCCTCGACTGCTGCTTCGAGGATGATTCTTCAGCGTTTGCTTGCGGCTCTGATGGATCTGTGAGAAGGTAATTTAAAACAGTCGCAATTTGTACTGGTAGCCAAGTTCCACATTGTAATCTATGCATTATTATTGATGCCAGTAATTTATGTCTTTTGAAGTGGTAACAACTATAAAGGCTACAGTTTGACCATTGGTTGAAGTGGTTGTTGTTGTTGAAATGGTAACAACTAAGCAAAGATCTATCAATCTCAATCTGTTAAAAGCTAATCACAAGTCTACAGTTTGACCATTGGTTGATTTCTTGAGATAATTTGATGCTTATGCATGGCAGAGCAAATAAGGTAGGATAGTCCATTTATTGCATATTTGCGTTCATGGCATTTATAGGATAAAGAATAATAATAGTACTTATATGTGGCAACTGCTGATTAACTCCACTAGCACTACTGTATGTGCAACTGAAACTAAATTGAATTACAGAATATTGTTGTGTGCCTGCTGCTGCTGATTTACACTCACATTCTCCATGTTAACTTAGTTTAACTTGGAAACTGCTGTATACCATGCATTTAAGTTACTGGCAACATTCTCAGGTACGATTTCCACTCAGGTTCGCAGGATACAGTGGGGCTCCATGAAGATGTGCTTGCCTGCATTGAATTATCTTCGATGACTGGTATGGAATATAGTAAAAAATCTTATATCTTGATGATTTTGTGTTTGATTTGCTGGATGTTTACTCTGCAGCACCAAGTAGTTATATAGAAGTATAGAACTGTATCTACATGTTCTCGTCACCTGGTTCTGAAATATTTATATTGGCCTGATGCTTCTTTTTTTTTGCTGCAAATCTTTTATTTTAGTATTCAAATTGAACACCAATGTTGTATCTGAACCACCTCAAATGAGGTCACTGAAATGCACTGGATAGATTGATTGGGTGCTGCTGAAAGCTACAGCCCTAAGTTTATATTGCCTTCTTTTTTTATTTATATTAGTACAACATAGCTAAGATAGGTTGTTGTGGGCTGTGGCAACTGACATATTACAGCCCAAAACCAGTTTGACTACTGCATGTCCTAGTCAGACAATAGCAGGGTTTTAGTGGCTAAGAAATGGAACTGACCTGACATGCCACTCTCTGCTACTGCCAACCTGCTGCTTGGTACAGTACTTTTTTTTTTTTGGCTTCTACCTGTTCTCTACCTTAATAGCTAACTAAGGTAAGAGCAGCTCTAGTATCATGGTCTAACCGGGAAGCAGACTTTGATTAGCTTGTCCAGAGTTTGAGAGCTGCTGTGTAAACATCGAGTGTGTTGGGCCGTATAGTGAATAAGAAAATTTCCTTTTACTCAGAGACCCTTGCTGTTGGTCCGTTCTCTCTGCCGCAAGTACGAGCTTAACTTTTTTTTGCAATATTTTATTCTGTTATGTTTGAACTTTGAACCATAGTTGGAGTTCGATTTTAGAATCTGACACCAAGAGTTTGAATGCTGTAGTGTGCATGGTTCGCTTTTTCCTTGCCCACACTTTGATTTATACACACACTAGAGCTGCTCTAAGACCCAAGAAAGTAGACTAACTTAACAGCTAAGCAAAACATGTGTAGTCCAAACAAGGATTATACTAACACGAGGTTTATTTTGTAGTACTGCATTTAGAAAAAAATCATTCTTGAGTCTTAAATATATAATTCCACGACCGCCAAAGTTTCAGTTTACCATTAGTATTGTGTTATATGTTTTTCAGGTCAGGTTATTACTGGCGGCCTTGACAAGAAGATAAAGCTTTGGGATTTAAAAACAAAAAATGTTGGCCCGAGTGGCACTATAATCTTAGAGTCAGCTTTGGCATCACTTTCTATATGTGGCGTGTATATATTAGCTGCAGCTGCGAGAAATGTTTATTTTATGACATGAGGAATCTAACAACACCAGTGAATGAAAAAGACTGTCCTCTGGAATATCAAATTCGATGCCTTCATGCTTCTCCAGATTGGAATGGTATATGCCCCCCCCCCACCACACACCCTACTCACCACTATCTTCTTTTAATATTTCTCTGTTGTGTTTCTTCAAAGTAAGGTCTTGAGTCTATCTTCATGACAGCACAAACAATAATCTCTAAAATTTTGCTATATATGTCTTTTAATCTTTGCTGTTCAGCAAAAAGTAGTGAATAGTCCAGCAAAAACTGTACTCTTCATTCAGCCATAGATTTTAGATCCAGGTGTTCAACACTGTATTTAAGCCATTAATATTCACCCTTTCTTACTGTTATTTTTTTCTTAGCTTATGTAGCTGGATCTGTGGATGGAGCTGTTGCCTTGAAGTATCTTGATCATGGAACAGATGCAGATTTGGGGTTAGTATTGATACTTTCTTCCACCCCGTTTGTTTTTTTGGGTGTCTTCCTATATATATGTGATTGGGAATAGAGAGCTACCTTGTTCTGGAAGAAGACTATTTTTATATACTGAGACGATATATAAATGGCAACTAGCATTTTAAGTATATTTTATCATAAACCCTTTCATTTCTTATTAACTGGTGAATTGTTTTTTTTTGCATTCATGTAAACTTTTTCATATCTATAGTTGATTTTCTATCCACATATCTTGCAAAAGGACTAATCAGAACCAATATAAGCTATACAACATCAAATTTGGACCATCTTAGAAGTAGAGGGAACAAAGTAAGTCTCTGGAGGAAGTAATAGGCATTGAAGTGCAAATGATACTCTGTAATTCAATGCGATACCTGTGTTCTTGCAGATATGCATTTCGTTGTCATCCAAAATCCAGAAATGGAAGATCAAATCTGGTCCCCGTTAATTGCATTGCAGTTCATCCCTGGTAAGCTTTTGTAAAAAGAAGTTCTGTAGTTTTCTGAGTAAAAGATGAGTCATATGTTTCTGGTCACAGCAAGAAAGCCTTTGTTACTGGAGACGATGAAGGATGCGCTATTGCCTGGGATGCCCGTTCAAAAAAAGAAGCTGATTGAGGTGATGTCAAGTTTTTCTTGAAAATGATACATTTATTTCTTAATCTAAAAGAAGTTTTTGTGAATGGTACTTAGATAGGTCATTTGTATGAGACAAATCTAGTCTCTACCCATATTTTCCTGCTGAATTGCGTGTCTCCTTTCCCATACTGATTATTTTGTACCTTCCAAAAAAATATATTATTACCATCTATCCTGTGGATTCAGTGGCAATAGTTATTTCTTAATAAGAGAAGGATGAAGTGCAACAACATAGATTCTTTTTGCACTCATTTAATTATGTTTTCTTTTTGCACTCATTTAATTATTCACAAGTGCACTTTTTTATTATTTGATTTAATGACCTAAAATAAACAGTGTTTACAATCGCAGCTTCCCATCTATTTAGGCAGTGTGGCGTCAATGGCATACAACCGTACTGGCCAACTTCTGGCAGTTGCCTCAAATCATTTTTTAGAAGTGGATAAAGAGTGAGTGGCTTCTAAACTTACAAGATGTTATTAATTTTATTCATTAGTAACATCAGTTTTATCTTGAATGTTGGCAAAAAGGTCACAAACGGACAAAATTTATCCATGCTCACACCTGTATTGTTTGCATCTCCAGTAGGAGTGCCTTTGAGCTATCAGCCATTTAAATACCTAAATAGGTGCTTAACACAAAAGTTACGTATTCCTTGCCACATGCAGGATATACTGTGCTCTTGTTTTGTTGTCTTGATGCCTAAGAACAGCGCACCCCATTAGCTACTTCTCCCTAAGCGCCGATGCTTTTGTAAGCATCTTGCCATTGGGATATGTGGTAGTATTTGACAGTGCAAGGGTGAAGCAATAATAAGTGTTTCTGAAAGAGTGTTATTCTTCTATTGTTTGGCAAATCATTGCCAGTGCAAGCGTGAAGCAATAATAAGTGTTTCTGAAAGAGTGTTATCCTTCTATTGTTTGGGAAATCGTTGCTTTCAATTAAGTGTACAGAGGAGTTTTGTTTCTCGCTTCTACAGCAGATTTTTGCATCCTACCTTAAAGCATTATATGTATTCATCTCAAAGAAAGCATCGATCATGTCTGATAATCATTCCATTTACTTCCACGTTTTCTTTGGCCAGGGCGATTGACCACCACCAGGTATTCATTGAAACTGAGGACTTCAAAGGCAAGTCTCGTGTGGGGTAGAGCCTATTAACCAAAAATGTTCTGTTGTATTCTTCGTCTAACACATGCATATTCAAGGTCACCAAGATGTGACAGCATGTTGTATTATGTTGTATGACTAGCATTTTTTAGAGAAAAAATAGTATGGCTAAGCATTATTTGTATAGATTAATTACATATAGTGATCTAGTCTAGTATGAGACAGTTGTGGTGTGTTGTATCTCTTTTGAGCCGTTTGTACTGGCTGTATTGGTGTGCTGGTAACCAGCGACCTGGCTGATTTTTGTACACGTGAAACTTAGAGTATGTTTGGTTGAGATAGTTTCTCTTGCCTTGTTCAACGAGGGATGTGATGGGAATATGCGTTGGGTCGGTTATTTCAAAAATCTTGGGGCTTGAGCTAGCGAGTTTTTTTGTCTTGCTTTCACAGAAGGGAGATTCTAGCTCACCCGAGTTTGCAAGGGACGTTTGGTTGCTTGTATGTGCCTTAACAGGTTCACTGGATACAAGGTTCATGTGATTGGTTTGCTGGTCTATGGTTTCGGCCACGCTCTTTCTGTGCAAAGCTGTCCTTCGGGCTTGCCAGGTGGCTTCCCTCTAAAAAAAAGTTTTCCTTCGGGCTAGCCTCGTTCCATGCTGGAAAAATATGTTTCGGCAAGTGTACAGGGCTTGGTGCATAGTGAGAAAAACAAATCACTCCAGTTGACAGTTGAGCGCGGACAACCAAACAAACTCTCCACTTGACCTGGCTTTCTGAGTGTGAGCAACCAAACAAAATGCCACCGCATATGTTGTGCTTGGCCAGCGCGGGACTTCATGCGCAATGTTGTGAGCCATGCTAAGAGCAGGAAAAGAAAACCAAAGGCCCTGCTAAGGTAAGGCTTGATTGCATTGAACAAGCAAAGGCAAGGTAGCCGAGGAACACACATGCCCTTAGATTTGCTCGTGAATGTTTTTTTAACGAACGTACTAGAGAACATGATTGTGCTAAAAAGAAGAGGTTGAGGCGAAGCTATGGATAATGAATTTATGATTTTGCTTGTGCTGAATCATAGCGAAAAAGATGGCCGGTTTCCTTTCTTTAGTTAGCATGTGGAATGGAATAAATTGGGGAATTGTCCGTGGCTTGATGTTGCCTTCGTCTGGAGTCTTTGTCGTGTTTCAGACTTTCGGTGCAGTGGGCATCCGACAGATATGCTCGGTGTGGCTGGCGCGGACGTGCGGCAAACTGCTGCTTTCAGCGATGGAAATTCCAGGCCGAGACATTGCCGCATGTGGAATGGATTGGATTGTTCTCAGCTTTGATGGTGTAGGTTGCATACGAAAAGGATCATGTTCCTCTGATATACACAAATTTATGATATACTGGGGAGGACTCTCGCGCGTTGCTGCGGGGACTCTCTCGCTGCTATTGTAGGAAGCAAAATTTTTTGTTAAATTAATTCTTTGTAATCACCAAGGATTGTAATCACAATTATTTCTTGATTGCAATATTTTTTTATAGCATTGAGGATGTTTGGGCAATGACGGGTAATGAGAAACAATCCAATTTAAAAAATACACTATTTTTATCTCAAATAATTTAAAAAAGAATTTGTCCCTACAGTACTAACCACACTCAGCAACTGGATCGATCGGATCAGCCTCATCTCAACCAGCACCACGGAATATCAGGCTACACGACACGGGTCAACATCGATCGAGAGGAATCGTTCCTACAGTACTAATCAAGAATGAACTGAATTGATGAAGCGGCACATGATTACACGCGACCCTGAAGGCTGGGACGGACGGCCCCCAATCGACGGCCGGCCACGTCTCGCACCGGTGACCGCGCGCCATCGCAATCCTCAGGTCGCCGAGAGAGAGCGTCACCTGCATCGTCTGTCTGCACGAGGGGCCTCGTGGGTTTCCGCGCTAGGCGCTAGTAGGCCTGGGCGGCCGTCGCGAGGTGGCGACGCTGCAGCCGCCACGCCGCACCGTGTCCCCGTCCCCGTCCGCGTCGGCGTCCCGGTTGGCATCGGCGTCCTTCATGCCTTGCTTGCCTCGATCGAGCGCTCCTTCGTCCTCATCCGATCCGCTCGGGGTAGCCACGGGTGCGTGGATTCCGCCAGCCGCACCGTAGTTGTCGCGTGACTGGGAATATGGGCCAGTAGCGAGTGCATGTGACTGTATCAGGCTGCCGGCGATCGAAGCGCGCTTTTATAGCCGGTAACAGGAGGTGAAGAGGCCGCCGCGCGAGGAGAGGAAGAGGCCCCGCGGTAACTAAATTTTTTTTCCCCAGGCAGCGACGAACGCGAAACGGCCACGTAAGGAATGCGAAGGGTACGAAGGAGTTTACGGTGACGTGGCTTCACCACAGCCACGAAGAACTCTTAAGTGGGGGTTTTTTGTCCCTACAGTACTAACCACACTCAGCAACTGGATCGATCGGATCAGCCTCATCTCAACCAGCACCACGGAATATCAGGCTACACGACACGGGTCAACATCGATCGAGAGGAATCGTTCCTACAGTACTAATCAAGAATGAACTGAATTGATGAAGCGGCACATGATTACACGCGACCCTGAAGGCTGGGACGGACGGCCCCCAATCGACGGCCGGCCACGTCTCGCACCGGTGACCGCGCGCCATCGCAATCCTCAGGTCGCCGAGAGAGCGTCACCTGCACGTCTGTCTGCACGAGGGGCCTCGTGGGTTTCCGCGCTAGGCGCTAGTAGGCCTGGGCGGCCGTCGCGAGGTGGCGACGCTGCAGCCGCCACGCCGCGCCGTGTCCCCGTCCCCGTCCGCGTCGGCGTCCCGGTTGGCATCGGCGTCCTTCATGCCTTGCTTGCCTCGATCGAGCGCTCCTTCGTCCTCATCCGATCCGCTCGGGGTAGCCACGGGTGCGTGGATTCCGCCAGCCGCACCGTAGTTGTCGCGTGACTGGGAATATGGGCCAGTAGCGAGTGCATGTGACTGTATCAGGCTGCCGGCGATCGAAGCGCGCTTTTTATAGCCGGTAACAGGAGGTGAAGAGGCCGCCGCGCGAGGAGAGGAAGAGGCCCCGCGGTAACTAAATTTTTTTCCCCAGGCAGCGACGAACGCGAAACGGCCACGTAAGGAATGCGAAGGGTATGAAGGAGTTTCGGTGACGTGGCTTCACCACAGCGACGTAGAACTCTTAAGTGGGGGTTTTCCATATAGAAGGTTTAGATTTAGATAAGAGTTGAGAGATATATATGTATAGAGTTGGCAATGGAGGAACATGATATATGATATGTGTATGGTGTCTATTCCTTCCTTCCCTGTTTATGTAATTGTACTTTGTTGTTATTATTTTTAATTAAGTTCGCTCTGTAGGTAGTTTCATAAAAAAAAATATGTGTATGATGTTGATAAGAAGAAATAGATGTTGCTAGATGGGACTCCATGTACATGGAGAACTAGGGAGGAGGACTCTCCGCGCGTTGCTGCGGGTAAGAAGAAGGAATACAAATAAGTTTAGATGTGAACCACTAAGAATTTGGACTTGGAGATGCATTTGTATGTTGCTAGTAATGTAGGAATATATTCAAAAATAATATAGGTGTATTAGCACAATTCCAGAGATTGTATCCATTGTGATATACCGTATAGATTATTTAAATTAATGTCTCAACTATGAAGTGAAGTAATATTGAACAAAAATATAATGGGTTGGATACAACATTTGTTAATGGAATAAAAAGAAGATAATCATTTATTTCAGGAAGTGTTTCGGTAGCCAATTGAATGCCTTCAATTGTTTTGTTGACGTCGATATTGGGATGAACTTAAAAGGTCACCTGTGTTAAGAGAACGTAGCATGTATATGTTAGATATCGAGTTGAGTAAAAGAACTCATACCTATGTATGCTAGCCGGGGCATAGAAGCACGGTCTCGTCTAGGGCTTTCAGCAGGTTCGTGATGCAAGCAGGCGACCACAGCCATGCGAGAAGGAAGAAATGGATTTTCTCCGTTGTCCATAACATTGGAACTTACAAATTTATAAAATTATCAAAACTTTAGAACGTATAAAATAAATCGATGGCTACAATTTCCGTCCAAGCACATCATGTCACATACGAATGGTATATATGTTTTTGAGAAAACCTGATTTAATTTGAAGATCTAACAGCTCAATAATGCATGGACTCAAGAAATATGACACATGCACCAATAAACCTGCACAAAATCAGAGTAATAGCAGATGAGTATAGATCTTGATCATTTGGAAATTGAAAATATGGACGGAACAAAACACAAAGTGGCACCTTGGGATTGGGATGATAATATGAGGGTACATCCACATGGATCGGAGTGTACTGTAGTATGCTATATATAGTACATAGAAGACAACGCACATGAGGGGGCGCAGGAACATGGAAAGGCTGGAGGAGAAAAAACACGGACGCAGTAGTGGGTTAATTATGGCAGCGTTTCTAGTTCTGACGTGAAGTGAAGGAATACGGATGGTGGACGTTGATGGCTGATTATATGGATTGCTTAATTAGCGGAACATAAAAATAATTGTAACTGAATTGATAGGAATACGGTGTAGAAGAATGAGACATGATGTACAAACAAATGTAAGAAGTATATATGCGTGTTGTAACTTGTAAGCATGTACATGAGTTAAGTAACCGATAAACATGGTAAAAGAGGTGGAGAAACGAAAATCAAACTGAACGAAAGAAAGCAATATATACATCATCCACGAGTATCAATTGATAAAGACAAACAATGATATAGTATATAAAAGAACTCTTCTAGTCCACGGTTGATTAAATGTGGGAATGTTTTTTTTTTTTTGGACACATGACCGTCGTCAGTTTGTGGCATTGTGGCATCCACTCCGTGATTCTCTCTCGTCCATCTGTTTATTGACTAACACACAACCTTCTTGAGCACATAGCTCGGGCGTGGCCTGGGACAGCCGCGTGGATGGCGAGCAGCGTTTTGGAGGTTGTGGCAAGGCTGCATGCATGGCTGGTTTCTCACGTCGGCAATCGGCATTGCTCGTGTTGGGAGACTGCGCCGGCAAGCTTGCTCGATGGAGACCTCATGCACGGAAGGACCTCGCAGCACTCTAAGGGTGTGTTTGGTTGGGCGTGGCTTTTGGAAAAGCTGCCGTGGGCTGTGGCTTTTAGAAAAGTAGCTTTCACAAAAAGCTGTGTGAGATGATGGGAAGCCCGTTTGGTTGAGTTGCTGTGGCTTTTGGAGAAGTCACCCTTACTTACAAGAAGGCCCCACATGCCATACACAGTTTGGACCTTCTTACAAGCGGGCTGTGTTTCATAATCACATCCTTTCTTCTACCTCACATCGCGAGCTTGGCGGGGAAGGGAGGGGCTGGGTAGGGCGGACGCATACGCCGCCGTGGATGTGCCCGCCGTGGTAGGTGGAGGGTTCGTCTTTGGGACAGCGGGGCCTCGCCGGCCGGAGTTGGGATCTCGAGCCGCCGTGGGAATCTCGCGCCGCCCGAGTCGCGCGACCGGGGAGGATGGCCGCGGCGGCGCGTGGAAGGTGTGGAGACGCCCCGCCCCGCGGCAGAGATGGGCCCGGCGCGGCTGGTGGGAATCTGTATTTGGTGGCCGGAGGGACTTGCACGGGGCTGCGACGCGGCTACCCGCCGCTGTCGGAGGAAGCGTCGCGAGGCCGTGGCCATAGAGACCCGGTGAGTGCGCTGCGCCGGCCATGGTGGGGCTCCCTCGTGGACCGCGGCGGGGCCTTGACCACCGCCGGCGGGCGGACCTCCGACCAGCGGCCCGAATCTCGCGAGCATGGCGGCGGCGGTGGGCTCAAGCCGCGCGGCGGAAGCTTTGAGGCCGCCCCGGTCTATCCTGAGGGCGGCGCTCTCCGATGAGGAACTGGTGAGGACGGGGTGGGGGCTCGCCCGACCGAGGCTAGGACCCCGGACGACCGGTGAGGGACAAAGCTCGTCCGCTACCGGCCATGGAGGGACGGGAAGGAGCAGCGTAGGATTCGAAAGCGGTGAGTGAGGGGAAGGGAGGAGGAGATGTGCTTGCCTCCGGTGGCCGGCGGCGACGCCACCACGGGGCGGCGCGGCCGGTATCCGCGGCTCCACCACCACCAATGTCAAGGGGACGGCGGTGATGGGAGTCGGGGACGGGTGTGTCGCGCTTTTTTCTATCGGTAGGGGGCAAACGAGGAAAGATCGAACGTTATTTTCCACTTACCGGTGGCATGGTGGGTAATTTTGGGAGCAAAAAGCGCTGAAAAGCAGGTCAACCCTGCTTTTTGAAAATGAACTAGGCAAAAGCTGCTTTTGGCTTCAGCTTTTTGGTGGCGACCACCCCCTTTGGTTGGGCTTTTGGCTTTTGAGGGCAAAAGCCTACGCCAAAAAGCCCAACCAAACACACCCTAAGTCTGAGACGGCTTCCGGATGTTTGCGACTTGCATCTCGGCAATGAGGCGAGGGGAGGTGAACAGATGAGGCTGGCAGGAGAATTTATAGAAAGGCGATTAGAAGGGAGAAGCGACGAAAGTTTATGAGCAGTACGTGGTGAATGGTTAACGAACGGACGGCTCGCAAGATGATGGATGTCAGTTTACTGCATTAAACTAATTAATTGAGAATGAGAACGGTCCAAGTCTTTGCCTTTTAGTGGGCTTCGATGCTTCGTATGCAGGAGGAGGGCGCTTCGTACGCAGGAGAGGAAGGCAGAGCACTAACAGATTTTTTATGACGAATCAGAGCACTAACGTAAGGGCTGGTTGGAGCAGTTTAGAGAGCTGTGGGACCTCCATCGATGACGTGGCTTCACCACAGCTCGAGAGAAGCTCCCCAAGTGGGGGTTTCCCATATAGAAGGTTTAGATGGTCCGTGGAGTACATACATATACACGTGGGAGGGGTGGCGTCGTGCCACTAAATAGCTAGATGCAACTTAGCGTTAGAAGTCTATTTGTTCATGAGGTACTCGATGGCGACGGGGCGTGGAGCATGGCCTCATCGATGTCGAGGTGCGGCGAGTCACGAGTGCAAATGGCAGATATTCTCCGCCTCGGAGTTGCTGTCTTGTTGATGCCGATGCTGAAGAAGGCCACCGGGATTCTCCGAGTAGAGGCCGAAGTCCTTGGCTGCCATGAAGGCATGAACTGGTGGCACAACCTCACGTTGTCCTTGAACTTTCTCTCGGCCACCGCCTTGGCATGGTCGTACAACGCCTCTTTGTTAACGCGGCCTGCCCTTCTATCGCCTGCGAGTGGAAGCTTCGCGCCACTGTTGATGAACGTCACAGACAGTCGGACACCACCTGCAGATGCAAGCAAGAAGATGCCATACATTACAACTCGATCGAATTGCTGCACTACAGATGACGGGGCATATTGCATATTGTGTCGTCGTCTCCTTGAGTGAAGAAAGCACCATGGACTACGTGTTGGACCGATCATCCTTGGGAATATATACACGACCATATATAGACTTAAAGGAGATGTGGTGGTGGCAACAGTTTCGACTTGCTGGTGGCAACAGTTTCGACTTTCGAGTAATTGAATATGTGGTGGGCAGGAGAAGCGACAGGGACCGGAGACAAACTACTACTCAGCGCATGCGAGCATGCAACACTGAACGACGCGGATGGAACTTGCAAGAGAGTTGAAAGTTAACGACACTTTATTGGGTATTAGTTGATCGAATCACCTCCATGCGTGCATGCGGCTAGTGAGCGTCCATGCATGTGGCTGGTGGGATCTGACTGAGACACGCTTTGGCCAAATGTGTTTAAGGTGAGCTGTGGGACCCATCGATGATGTGACTTCACCATAGCACAGAGAACTCCTAAGTGGGGGTTAGAAGGTTTAGATTGCCTTGTGAAAGTTGTGAGTAGCTCTTGTACCTGTACAGAATGAGATATTTGCATGCTTCTCTGATACGCAATCTTTTTTTTTTCCTATTCCGATACGCAATCTGACAGAAGACAAAGCACCAAATCTCCCAGAAGGGTCCAGAAACGTGCCGCCAGACGCCACTGAACCTGTACTACAAGATCTGACGGCGACGCACGGACGCCGCCGTTGACGTCGCGACGAAAGAGAGGCCCGGACGGGCCGCCGCACTGGGCTGCGCCGTGACGTGAAGCCCACGACCACGACCGGCCCGCGCGGCCACACGCCAGCCAGCGTCGCCGCATATAGGACTCGCGTGCTGCGCCCGTGCAGAACCCTAGTCAGCCGCTGCGTCGTCCACCTTCTCCCACCTTCCTTCGCGCGGCGCTTTACTCGGTGAGCGGCCTCTCTCTCTCTCTCTCTGTTCCCCTCGATCTAATCCGGTGAGCTGGGAACCGAGGGGTTCTGATGTGTGAGATGTTTTTGGTGGCAGGGGCTTCGGTTGGCCTTGAGAGATGTCGGACTCCGAGGAACACCACTTCGAGTCCAAGGCCGACGCCGGCGCGTCCAAGACTTATCCGCAGCAGGCCGGCACTGTGCGTAAGAACGGCTACATCGTCATCAAGAACCGTCCGTGCAAGGTGCAGATCCTGCTTCTCACCTTCCCGTTAAGTCCTTACTGTCGTCAGATTCAGTACATTTTGGAGATGCCCCGTTTCAGCGCTGTACTGCTTGCATTTGTGTGAAATTTTTGCATATCACAGATTCATAGTATCATACGATTTATATTCTGTTGTAATGATGGTTCGGATGATTATGTTGCCCCGTGGCTCTGTTGCAATTGACATCTTTTGTGTAGTACGCAAGAGCACTGTCAGTCTCATGTTGTTACAAAACGTGCTGTTTGATTTCCAACCTCTGTCCCAAATAAGATGCAGAGGTTTGGATTGAATCAAACTTCCTTAAGTTTGTTGACGCTTATAGAAAATGTTATTTACATTTATGACTCCAAATAGGTATACTATGAAAATTTAGTTCTTAGGGAATCTAACTATAATTGTTGGTTATCATAACTAATATTATTTTTCATATATATTTGGTCAAAGCTGAGATAGATTTACTTGGTAGAAAGTTATAATTTCATCCAATTTGGAACGGGAGGAGTACTTATATAGTTTCTATCACTGTACTTTTGTTTCTGTGTTGCCATGCTCGATATGATTTTTGTTGATGTCATTCACATGCTCATTTACGTGAATTGTTAGCTTGTAATTCTGTCTTGTCATTGGTTGGTGTTTGACTAGTCTCTTTGTGTGTTAATTCTTGATGATTAATCTGAGTTGCCGCTTGATGTCCCATTTGTATTACTTGAATATTGTAGAATCTGTACTTAAGGTCTTTATTGCAGGTTGTTGAGGTCTCCACTTCCAAGACCGGGAAGCACGGGCATGCTAAATGTCACTTTGTGGCCATTGACATTTTCAATGGGAAGAAGCTTGAGGATATTGTGCCGTCATCACATAACTGTGATGTAAGTGTAAACCATGTTTAGTGTTGTTTGTTCAGTTTTTACAATGCAAGTAATGTGTTTGACCGTCTTTTATTGTACCACATGTAGATTCCCCACGTCAACCGTACTGACTACCAGCTGATTGACATATCTGAGGATGGATTTGTATGCTTATTTTGACTCTTCTAGTCACTGATGAAAATCTGCTTGCATTGATTTCTTAACTCTATACATGGTCAACACATAATGCAGGTCAGCCTGCTGACTGAAAGTGGAGGCACCAAGGATGATCTTAAGCTCCCCACTGATGAAACTCTGCTTACCCAGGTTAGAGCTCTGAATCATATTTGGTTATCAGCAGGTGCCTCTTGTCAATCCGTTTTCTGGTCACTTACTCCCTTTCTTCGCTAAGCATAGATTAAAGATGGATTTAATGAAGGGAAGGATCTGATCGTCACAGTGATGTCTGCTATGGGTGAGGAGCAGATTTGTGCTCTGAAGGATATCGGCCCCAAGAACTAGAGCTGAGCTGCATTGCTTCTGCACTGGCTGTTTATCTTGTCGTGTATTTACTTGGGAGGTGGTTGAGTTAAACGTTTTTGACTTTTGTACTGGCGTTTTGTCTTTTACACACAGTGATGTCGACGTACCTGGCTATCTGTACTGTTCCTTTGGACAGAGGAGTTTTGTTCTCAGCGTTCATTTGCAGTTTGTTGCCGAGCTCAGTTGACTGCGTGTTAGCCTGTTCGAAGCTAATGGCCATGTTGACATTCTCGTCAGTGGCCCGTACGGTTTTTGCTTTTCTATATTGCCTACTTGAGGTTGACAGCAGCGCGCACAACGGTCTTGCTCGCACTCTTTTTGTGAATCTGTGATTACCTGAAGTTATTATTATATTATTGTTCTAAATTATTTAAGTTTTTTTTTTTTTGAGATGCATGTCTTTTGATATCCATCTAGTTATAAGTTTAGATATAAGTTCAGGGTTTAGTGAAGACATGGCAGGTTTTCTGTTCTGTTTCATAGAGGACAGGCCGTCTCTGAGTAGTTGGTTCATACGTGTTAAATTTTGATACCGCTATTTACCTCTGTTGCTTTATTTAGTTTATGAAAAGTGGTTAAAAAGTGAAGTTGAAAAACACAGTAACACTATTCGTTTGTCTGAAAAAAGATTTGTCTCTCATTTGTTTTTAAATAATTATCCTATATAAAAAAAAAAAGATTTATTTGTTTCATTCAAACGTATAATTTGTTGTTTGTTTATTTATATTTTTTTATGCTCTATGTCTATTACTACATGCTATTACTACATGTAATGATTCGATGTGAAGAAAAATTTTAAAGGAGTCCAAACTTTGAAGCAACTAAACACAGCATATATAAACCACAATGTTTATTTTTTTTTTTTTTAGATTACAGCCATCATGTTTATCTTGCTCCATCCTCCATGTATAACACGCATCTGTATTTCCTTAAAATATGCTAAAAAATCTGTATTTCCTTAAAAAAATACATACAAATGCAGTTATCCTGCGTACGTGCAAGTGTCTTCTTCATACATACATATACTGACGTCCGATCCCTGCCCATCGGCCACGGATTTGACTCATTTGAGTCGAGTCGACACCATGGCGCCGCCGCTGCTGTCGTCTCGCACGCCGTGCACGATGACGCTGCTGCTGCTCGCTCTGCTTCTCGCCGTGACCCCGGCGCACGTTGCGGCGCTACTGCCACCTTATTTCGACACCTGCGAGAACATCGGGCCTCCCGCCATCGGCGTCGACCTGGGGACCACCTACTCGCGCGTCGGCGTCTACCGGAACGGCCGGGTGGAGAAGATCATCATCATCGCCAACGACCACCAGCTGGGCAACCGGACCACCCCGTCCTGGCTGCTCTCCTGTCCACCGCCGCCATCGTCGCACGCCAGCTCAGCCCCATGGAGGTCGTCAGCGCCGTGGCGCTCGCTAGGGCGAAGGAGACCGCCGAGGCGTACCTCGGCGAGAACGTCGCGGACGCCGTGGTCACCGTCCCGGCCTACTTCAACGACGCGCAGCGCGTGGCCATCATGCGCGGCGCGCGGCGACGACGTCACGGGCGCGCGGCGAGTCCGTCACGCCTCCATGGCCTACGGCGTCGCAAGGGTGATCCGCCGTCGTCAACGAGTCCGTCGCGGCCGTCGACCGCGATGGCCACGAGACGCTCGCCACCAGCGGCGACTCGCGCCTTGGCGGCGAGGATTTCGACCGGCGCGTCGTGGACTACTTCGTCTGGCTCGTCAGGCGCAGGCACCGCCGGGACATCGCCGGTGACGCACGGGCGATGGCGAAGCTGCGCCGCGCGTGCGAGCGCGCGCGCAAGCGCGCGCTCAGCAGCCAGCGCCAGGTGCGCGTTGAGGTCGAGAAGCTGGTGGACGGCGTTGACTTGTCGCCGTTGTCGGAGCTGCTCACCAGGGCGCGGTTCGAGGAGCTTAACGGCGACCTGTTCCGGAAGACGATGGTGCCGGTGAGGAAGGCCTTGGCGGACGCCGGGGTGAGCAAGGCTGACATCGACGACGTCGTGCTGGTCGGCGGCAGCACCTGGATCCCCAAAGTGCGGCAGCTGCTCAAGGACTATTTCGACGGCAAGGAGCCCACTCCTAGTGCTAGGACCAGGGGCGTCAACGCTGACGAAGCCGTCGCGTACGGCGCCGCCCTTCACGGAGCGTTCCTCACCGGTCACGACGTCATCCACGAGAAGACCCGACGCTGTTCTTTCCAAACGAAACCGCGCCGGACCACGGAGCTTTCCTAAAGTATCCAGGAGTTTTGCAATTGAGGTTGGCATCCTTTCCAAAGTCAACCCCCCCGGGGATATAAATGTGTTAGGATGTTAATGGTTTAGGGTTTAAGAAATAGGACATGTATATGTTGAGATATATTGCTAGTGGGACTTTGCTTATAGTGGATATTAATTGTAGCCTTGTAGTACATTACCTAAGTGGATAGTTTGCATGTTGAAAAAATTAGCTAGTGGGGTTTATCTTTATAGAAGCAGTAGATTGGCAAAAACACCTCCCCCACGAGCAAACATGCGCGCTCCGCGGCGCTTGGCATCGCGTGTTCTTTCCTGTGACCTCTTATCATCCGTGAGCGTCGTCAAGTCTTCCAGGTAGGGGTGGTAAAGGGCACTTCAATTTTAGCTAGCAAATTTAAGGATCATGCCCTATTAGGATCGAGCTGAAATACTATTTATTTTTTAGCTGAAATTTATTAGGTCCAAGTTGGATTGTGAAGGAGGTATTAGGGCCATAATCCATTGCCACCCCTACTTCCAGGGACTATTCTTTGCGCGAGAGCTGTCAGGCCCAATTCTCTTCGAACACATGATCTCTTCAATCTCATGACATTGTTGTCAAAAAAAAAAAAATTCTCATAACATTAACATGATCGACCTACCAAGATACGGGGTAAACCTGAAGTGATCAAGGAGATGGGCACCAGGGCTAGGGGGCTGGGAGGCTGATCGATGCACCTAGAGAGTAGTCAATGGCGGCGAGACCAGCGAGACTTGACGACGAATTGGCGGTGGCGCCTTGCGAAGGGAAAAAAACCGCACAAAAAAACCTCCCCTGCTGCGGTTATCCAGGAGTGCCCCCTGGGCCTACCAAATTTAGATTTGACAAGTTCAATATGCAAAACTATTGGCAACAGACTACTTTTTTACTCACAGAAACCAAGATTTACCAAGTCTAATTTGCAGAGCACTTGGAGTTGCTCTAACACGTTGTGTTGGTATAAATAACATGCGGGGACGTGCCAGTATAGATAGGTATATACAAGTTTAAAACAGAAATGCACTTTTGATATATTGTGTCTGGGTGAAGACTAGTGCTCAATTCAGGATTTAGTGAAGACTATAGTGCTCAATTCAAGCGGCGAAAAATTGAAAACTATGTTCATGATATTCTGCATATATGTGTGTTGTATATAGAAAATGGCTCTTATATAAAGAAAAGTTTCCAAATCGAGAATTTCTTCAATACGAACTTACTGCCACCTAGTGACGATTTGGTACATTACTTGTTTTGAGTATTGAGGATTCGAGGAGGAATTTCTACCAACATATGCCTGATATATATTACATATTAATTAATATGTATAAACAAGAGAAGAGGCAATAAACAACACACAATTTTATGACTCTAACTTAGAACAAACTTAATAGCATACATAAATATTTATTAATATATCACTAGGGTTCTTATTCAAAATTTTATATTTTGGCCCACCATTAGGCATCCACTTGTGAAAACCAAAGCCTAAAACCAAACCTGATAAGTTTCGGATTTGAAACACGAAACCGCAAGATGGAAGGGGGGAGGGGAGGTATTGAACCTGAACTTGAACCAAAACCTGCTAGACCGAAAATATGTGGAGCTTTAACCTAAAATAGCTCCACTGCCATCTGAAGTTGTTCTAATTTGTATGGGCACAAGATACAACATACGATGGGTGTGAGGGTGGTTTGGGAAATAGAGAAGTGGGTTAGAAGAACCATTTGCTCAACGTGAGACAAAGGTTTGGTTTCCAAGAAAAGGCAAGTTGGGTCACGATAGGGCATGTAGCTTGGTTGATGGAGCCACATTAACCTCAGGCCTGGGTTTGACTCTATGTGGAAGCGCATATTTCATAATTTAACAAAGTTTGTGTTTTCAGTGGTGTGATATTGTTGCCGACAATGAGGCATCTGTGATGACTTCGTCAATCTCATGTATTTACTAAGCCAGTCTTCAACTGTGCGGTATGACATAGTATTTTCGCTCTTTTGCACTAGCCACGTTAAGCTCACCTTTCCCCGATGAGATTAGGCTAGGCTCAATTTAGAACCAAGTATCATTTAGATAGAAATATTGGGCATAGATATAGGAGAAAACTATCAGTAGGTGGTAGAATCATAATCAACGAAATTAAAACGAAACAATGAATTCACATCTTTCCCTGCAGACATAGTTTTGCTGATGTTTTGAATT